>OZ043915.1:27500-405000 GCA_964056405.1 Acronicta alni
TATGTTCTTCTTATGTACTCCTTATGTACTCCTTATGTACTCCTTATGTTCAGCTTATGTACTCCTTATTATGTACTCCTTATTATGTACTCGTAATGTACTCCTTATGTTCTTCTTATGTACTTCTAATGTACTTCTTATGTACTCCTTATGTGCTCCTTATATACTCCTTATGTACTCCTTATGTACTACTTATGTACTCCTTATGTACTCCTTATGTATTCCTTATGTACTCCTTATGTACTCCTCATGTACTCCTCATGTACTCCTTATGTACTCCTTATGTACTCTTTATGTACTCCTTCTGTACTCCTTATGTACTTCTAATGTACTTCTTATGTACTCCTTATGTACTCCTTATGTACTCCTTATGTACTCCTTATGTACTCCTTATGTACTCTTTATTTACTCCTTATGTACTCCTTATGTACTCCTTATGTACTCCTTATGTACTCCTTACGTACTCCTTATGTACTCCTTATGTACTCTTTATGTACTCTTATGTACTTATTTGTTACACCTTAGGTACTTCTTATGTAGTTCTTAGGTACTCCTTAGGTACTTCTTATGTACTTTTTAGGCACACCTTAGGTACTCCTTATGTTCTTCTTATGTACTCCTTATGTTCAGCTTATGTACTCCTTATTATGTACTCCTTATTATGTACTCGTTATGTACTCCTTATAAGGTCTTTATGTACTCCTTATAAGGTCCTTTTGTACTCCTTATAAGGTCCTTATGTACTCCTAATTTACTCCTTATGTTCTTCTTATGTACTTCTAATGTACTTCTTATGTACTCCTAATTTACTCCTTATGTTCTTTTTATGTACAGTCAACTGCACATCAAGTTACTACACTTTGACCTTGAGCGCGTTATAAACAGATACAGCGAGAATCGTGCGAAAGAGATAAATATCTTTATGCCGTTCTCACTTGTAATGTTTCGTGCTGCAGCGCGTCGTGAGCGTGTGTGCGTTATGCGCGTCGTAGTGTAGAATAAGATACTAAGCGATAAGAAAATTAAATTTATAACATAGCGGGTTGCATACTAGAATCGAAACGAAATAATGGCATGGTAATAAAATCAGGCCGGGCGCGCCCGCGTAAAAACTAAAATACCTATGAAAGCTTATAATCATTTTTTTATTTAAATTATCTTTTATTTGTATTCCTTCAGTTTACACATTTGTTTAAAAATTACCCATAGTATCAAGTAGGTTTACCTACTTACTATATTTCTGAAATTTATAATTAGGTAATCCTAATTATAAATTTCAAGCAGATTTCAATTACCTTTTCCGGGTTTTGTTATCTACTTACTGGCGGGCTGGCGGTCAACAGAACTGTTTTCGTGCGTTCCTTGCTTTTCGATTCTACTGTGTTCTTACAAAATTTAATGTCGAAAATCCATAAAATCGACACCCGTGTGTCAAGTTTATTCAATTAATAGTTATTATACTTTCAAAAGACTTTTCAGTCCAAACTTTTTGATACCTACCTACTACCTAACATTTCGTCCGCTATTCAATCTTATTACTAAAATACAATTTTGGCTATTATAGCGTAGGTATCTTCACTTTTGCATGAGAGCGATGTGTCTGTTACATACCTACCTAACTAACTATTATCTAATGTGATATGAGTTAGTTTGTTAAGCACGATTATGAAATTTTGCATGTGAGTAAGTAACTCGTTATCAGGGATATAGAAAAGGACATGGGATAGGTTCCTATAAGAACTCTGGTGAAGGCGTATTATATTTAAAATGCGAAAGTGAGTTTGTTTATTTGTTACACATTCACGCAGCGGCGAAGCTACCCGTAAGCCTCAGTTTACACCGGGAAAGCAGCGGCCGGCAGCGGCCTTTTGCATTCCTCCTACTTACACATTGTCAAGGGTTCAGAAAAGGACATAGGATAGGTTCCTACGGGAACGCTTGTGAAACTGGTAGAAAATATCAAAATAAGACGCGAAATCAATAATCTTAATCTTTTTATTTTTAAACATTAATGATAAAATGAAAAACTTAAAACAAATACCTACTCTAGATTAAAAGATAACAGCAGAATTTATAAAACTAAACTATGAAGTATATAAAAGATTAAAAACAAGTAGATAATATTTATTTATAACTAGGTTTTATTTTTATTGATATTTTTAGCAAAAAAATTATGCAGTTACCAATTGGTTACCAAACAAAACTAAATGCTGCCTCCAAACAAAAGTAAGTTTTTATCTAGACTAGTAATTTGACTGGGCTGAGGCCCGGCACCCACTTGCGGCACGGCGGCGGCACGGCAAGGGATTTTTTATAGTTATAGATGATTTTGAATCTTATTTAACACTGCTTTATTAATATTTATAGCGGAATAAGTATACAGTTAAATCTACCAATACCAAATAAAATTAAATACTGCCACCAAACAAAAGTAACCTTTTACGTAGATTAGTAGGTATAATTTGACTGCGCTGACTTAAATTATCTATCACCATTACAATAGCAAAGGAAAAATTCTCAAGAATATAACAATAATTGTGCGAAAAGAATTAAGTAGGTATACAATTTCAGTTTACAGTATTCATTATTAAAATTATTATCTACCTACATAATATATCACATTACAAAAAGAAAACATATTAATAACTATCTTTTTGTATATTTTTGGCATTTTCCATGCTAAGATTTCAAAGTTATTTAGAAAAGGAAAAATACGACCGCGGGCAGGATTCGAACCTGCGTCTTCTGGTTCGGTACACCAGACGCTATGACCACTAAGCCACCGCGATACCTACCCGTCATGTCGAATTTTTCCTTCACATATTGAATTTACGTCTTTATGGTGACGTCAGTAACACCTATTGAAATGCAAGTTTTTGCTTTTCAACCGACACAACTTACTTTACAGTTAGTTCAATGCCGAACGATGCTACCTTACCTTCTAACTATCTTTTTGTATATTTTTGGCATTTTCCATGCTAAGATTTCAAAGTTATTTAGAAAAGGAAAAATACAACCGCGGGCAGGATTCGAACCTGCGTCTTCTGGTTCGGTACACCAGACGCTATGACCACTAAGCCACCGCGATACCTACCCGTCATGTCGAATTTTTCCTTCACATATTGAATTTACGTCTTTATGGTGACGTCTAACTGTAAAGTAAATGTAAACTAATGAACGTCTAACTGTAAACTAATGAACTAACTGTAAAGTAAGTTGTGTCGGTTGAAAAGCAAAAACTTGCATTTCAATAGGTGTTACTGACGTCACCATAAAGACGTAAATTCAATATGTGAAGGAAAAATTCGACATGACGGGTAGGTATCGCGGTGGCTTAGTAGCCATAGCGTCTGGTGTACCGAACCAGAAGACGCAGGTTCGAATCCTGCCCGCGGTCGTATTTTTCCTTTTCTAAATAAACATATTAATATTATAAATGCGAAAGTAACTGTCTGTTACTCCTAAACGGACAAACCGCTGGGCATTTGTGATGAAAAATAATTGGATACCTATAGTTTGAAGCCTGGGGAAGGGCATGGAGGAAACCAGTTTATTATGAAAACATCAACGAACGACATGTCTGGCATCTTTTCAAAATCGAGCAATGGAAGAGTAATCCTTTGACAAGCAGTGGTTGGAAATTTAGGTATACTTATCTAAATAACGTTATATTTATAAATAAAATAATAACAATATTAAATTACTACTTATAGATTGTAAACTGTGCTAATATATTTTTATGCGAAACTTTGTGAGAATGGATGGCCGTTTGTTATCACGCCTTAACGGCTGAACATATTTTAGTGAAACTTGGCAAACTTGTTCATTAGTATTTTCTTGCCAGGGCAGCAGTATTTCTTCCGGCATCTTTTATGTGTCTTCTGACAGTGTCCATTGATATCTAAAACAAAGAAAATTTTGTCAATTTCAATATTTACGTAACGTTCTTTATTATGAAATACCTACCTATTGCGGGCCAACTTAACTAAATGAGTATGGGACTTTGTTTACTTAATTGAGAACTTCCACCTTTTATGAGGTAGGTAGTAAAGAACTGAATACTTAATTATCTAATAGCAAGTATTAGCGAATGATACTTATATCATTAACCAATAAATTTATCGATAAAAAAATTAACACTTCTACCTGCCTATTCGATAATTATAAATATCATTTAAAAATGCAATAGCTAATACCTACTACTGTTTATAGATATTGATAGGTAGATCATCACCTCACCGCGCGCGCATAGATCATACTTACTTAACTAATTCTCGGAAGCCTCGTCCACGCGTTCTCGGAATTATGCCTAGACGATGCGATGCATTCAAATTTCAGCTTTATTTTGCTACTGTTAAGATTTATTTTCGACTTAATATAGATCGTTTTAACTTATCATAATAATAGTTTTACAATATTTTTATTTGTAGCTTGACAATGTTGTTTTTATGTAACTATTGGTATTGTTTTTCAATTTACGTAATCTATATTTCGGCCGGTCAGTGCAGATTTTCTGTTATAGATATAGGTAGGTAGTGATAAAGTTGCATTATGTGATAACAAGGTATACTTACAGGGACTGACGCTGTACGAAGTTGAGGTTCGTCTGCCGCCGTCGTAGCTCTGGCGTATAGGTAGTTGGCGGGGGTGGGCTTCATGGGTTTCGCTTTCTTGCCACCGCCGAAGCCAGAAGTAAACAGTTCAGAACTCTAGAACGAAACAAATTGCTATAGTTTATTTGCACATTTTTACTCATTAGACATACGCAGTGATAGCCTAATGGTATGAAAATTGGCCGGGCAAGACAGGTCTCGAGTTAATCCAAGACCTTTTCAAAACCATGTGCGTATTATTAATTAATTATCACTCGCTTAAACGGTGAAGGAAAACATCGTGAGGAAACCTGCATGCCTTAGAGATTTTCGAGGTGTGTGCAGTCTGCCAACCCGCATTAGGCCAGCGTGGTGGACTATAACCTAATCCCTCACCTGAGAGGAGACCCGTGCCCAGCAGAGGGACAGTATATCGGTTGATGATGATTGATGACTCATTAGGCAAAGATGTATTAATACGTAAATAGATATATGATTATCTGCAATAATTATTCATCATACTGTCCCACTGCTGGGCACGGCTATCCTCTCACAGAATGAGAGGGATTAGGCTATTGTCTATAGTTCTACAAAAATTGCTAGCTTACTATTATTTAATTATTTATTTGCACACAAACATCACTGAAAAGGCCTTATCTTGCAATGTTACAACAGGCTTATAGAAAGTTCCTAAATGCGTAATTTATTAAATTCAATAAAAGTAGCTTTAAAAAGATATTAAATGACGCGTGGAACAGCGCGCCAAGTTAAAAACTTACATTAACGGGGACTCGTTATGAAAGAAGATCCCGTTTGTTTACATAATTCTTTACATAATTCGTAAATTCTATAGAAACATTGTTGACAAACAATCACCATTGACACATTTTTTCATTATTAGCCTTTCTTTATTAAAATTATAATTATTAAAAATACTACTCACCGTTATCCCCGTCTGTATAATCCGGCATCCACTTTGTTGAAGTCCGGAATTGTTCTCCCTTTGGACTTACGTCAATAAATTGAGGCGCCATTTTGCACACTTGCAATCACGCACACAACACTATCACTCCAATTGTTAATGACAGACTGACGGAAAAACTCGGAAGTAGTCGAAAGCGGTCGCGTACGCGCAGGGGCGCGGAGGTGTGGCCTATTTCTAGTGCGACATGGTTTATTGGCTCCTAACTATTAGTATGAGCCACGATTGGTCAATTTTGGGAACGTTGAAAAATCCACCAATCATAGCAAGGATACTTTCTTTCTAACACTCCATATCGTGTCGTAGTTATAGATATGTATAATGTTTAGCTTGATGTGCAGGCGTCTGTACTTCTTATGTACTCCTTATGTACTCTTTATGTACTCTTATGTACTTATTTGTTACACCTTAGGTACTTCTTATGTAGTTCTTAGGTACTCCTTAGGTACTTCTTATGTACTTTTTAGGCACACCTTAGGTACTCCTTATGTTCTTCTTATGTACTCCTTATGTACTCCTTATGTACTCCTTATGTACTACTTATGTACTCCTTATGTACTCCTTATGTATTCCTTATGTACTCCTTATGTACTCCTCATGTACTCCTCATGTTCTCCTTATGTACTCCTTATGTACTCCTTATAAGGTCTTTATGTACTCCTTATAAGGTCTTTATGTACTCCTTATAAGGTCCTTATGTACTCCTAATTTACTCCTTATGTTCTTCTTATGTACTTCTAATGTACTTCTTATGTACTCCTTATGTACTCCTTATATACTCCTTATGTACTCCTTATGTACTCTTTATGTACTCTTATGTACTTATTTGTTACACCTTAGGTACTTCTTATGTAGTTCTTAGGTACTCCTTAGGTACTTCTTATGTACTTTTGAGGCACACCTTAGGTACTCCTTATGTTCTTCTTATGTACTCCTTATGTACTCCTTATGTTCAGCTTATGTACTCCTTATTGTGTACTCGTTATGTACTCCTTATAAGGTCTTTATGTACTCCTTATAAGGTCCTTTTGTACTCTTTATAAGGTCCTTATGTACTTCTAATGTACTTCTTATGTACTCCTTATGTTCTTCTTATGTACTTCTAATGTACTTCTTATGTACTCCTTATGTGCTCCTTATGTACTCCTTATGTACTCCTTATGTACTCCTCTCTAATGTACTTCTTATGTACTCCTTATGTTCTTCTTATGTACTTCTAATGTACTTCTTATGTACTCCTTATGTACTCCTTATGTACTCCTTATGTACTCCTTATGTACTCCTTATGTACTCCTTATGTTCAGCTTATGTACTCCTTATTATGTACTCCTTATTATGTACTCGTTATGTACTCCTTTTAAGGTCTTTATGTACTCCTTATAAGGTCCTTTTGTACTCCTTATAAGGTCCTTATGTACTCCTAATTTACTCCTTATGTTCTTCTTATGTACTTCTAATGTACTTCTTATGTTTTATTTTATTTTATTTTATTTTAACAATTTTAGGAAATCTTACAGCTAGGTTAACAAAGTTAATAAATTTACAGATATATGTAAACTAATGTTACACATATGAGAAGGCCAATTACAAGTTTCCGCAGATAGAAATATATAAAGTAAATAAATACGACAGAGATACAATATACATAGTATTTAAAAAGAATTAAACTATAATAGAAAAAAGAAAGAAACACACACACAAAAAACACGCACATACACCGTGTTTAGGTACTTAATTAAATGGGATTAAAAAAAAAAACTACCAGTCAGTAAGCGTTTCAGCTTAGTTATTGATGTGTGGAATAGGTCCAGCTCAGAGTTTGCCTTAACTAATTTGTTGTACGAGCTAGAAGTTCTTATGATAAAAGAGTTTTGCCTGTAATTAGTTCTCACCATAGGAACATGAAGAACGTTCGGTTTCCTCAATGCAACCGTGTTTGTACGCAGTCCCACCTGCTCCAGGAGTTCTGGACAGTCAACCATGCTATTTATAATACCAAAAAGATAGGATAGATCAGCTATTTCTCTTCGTTTAAAAAGGGGAAGAAAATGAAATTTACGACATCTCGTTGTATAATCTGGGAGAGATATGTGGGCTCGATACTGTAAATAACGTAGAAACCTCTTTTGTATAGACTCCAAGCGAGAGGAGTAAACATCATAACAAGGGTTCCACACCTGCGATGCGTATTCTAGGTGACTACGTACGTAACTACAGTACAGTATTTTAAACGTTTTGATGTTAGAAAATTCAGCTGACATTCTTAAAACGAATCCAAGTGCACGAGATGCTTTTTTAACTATGGAATTTATGTGGTCATCAAATAACAATTTACTGTCAAAAATAACTCCTAAATCTTTTATTTTGTCAACTCTTGCTAATTCTGAGCTATATAAATGGTAGTTATGGATTAACTTAGTAGGTTTTCGAGTAAAGGAACATACATAGCACTTGGAAACGTTAAGGTCTAATTTGTTAAGGGTACAGTAGTTTTGAAATCTAATTAGGTCTGCCTGAAGTTTGCGAGCATCACACGCATTATTGATTTGGTGTAGAATCTTCATATCATCAGCGTAAAGAAGTATTTTTGAGTGTATAAAGCAGGAAGAGATATCATTTACAAAAATAGTAAAGAGCAAAGGTGCCAGCAAAGATCCTTGGGGTACACCGGAAGGTATGATCACTGAATGAGAAGAATAGCCTCCCAAGACTACCGTTTGGCACCGGTTACGAACGTAAGAAGAAAACCACCTGAACAGATTTCCTCTTATACCTATACGCGTTAATTTATTTAGTAAAATAAGGTGATCTATACGATCGAAACACTTGGAATAGTCGGTATAAACAATGTCCACTTGAGATGGTTCAGACATGCAACGTGATAAAAACTCCGCACAGAGTAAGAGATTGGAGGTGGTAGACCTACCCTTCAGAAACCCATGCTGATCTAGCGACAGGCTATGCTTTAGTCCAGGGTATAGCTGAGAATATACGAGCTTTTCCAGGAGTTTTGCGAACAAGCAAAGTTTCGATATAGGTCTATAATTTTCAATCATATTTCTTGATCCTTTTTTATGAATGGGTGTGACAAATGCCCTTTTCCATATACTGGGAACAATACCCTCCGTGATGGAGCGGCGGTAGATCAGAGAGAGAGGAAGAGTAAGGCTTTTGGCACACCTGACAATAAATACTGCCGGAATGCTATCGGGGCCCGCTGACTTATTTAGATCAAGAGATTTCATTAAGTTATAAACATTTTCATCAATGATTTCGACTGTATTTATATCTGTGATGGGCTCGATATCAGTGGAACAAGAAAAATCATGTTGCATTGTAACCGGTTGCGAACTATCTAGAAAATTCGAATGAAAGTATTCCCCGAAAAAATTACAAATTTCATCACCCTGGTCCGATGATCGGTTGCCATAATGAAGTACAGAGGGGTACGAGTTGGACAGATTTTTACTTTTGATAAATGACCAAAAGGCACGAGGATTTTCTTTAATACAGCGTTCAATATTAGAAATGTAGGATTTGTACATCTCGTCCTCTAATAAGTGCCCTCTTTGACGTAATAAGATAAAAGAATCTTGGTCGTACGAGTTACCGTAAGTTTTATATTTCTTATGGTACTTAGCTTTCTCCTTAAGTAATTTAATTAAGGGCCGCTTATACCATAATGGATATTTACGGGAAGGCGTTACTAGTTTGGTGGGAATATGAGTGTCACGCAGGTCACAGATAGTTTTATAAAAGAAGGAAACTGCGTCCTCAATATTTTTACTGTCCAATTCCGAACGCCAGTCGATAGCCTCCAGATTTTTACAAATAGAGTTGTAATCACCGTTGTGGTATATATACCTCGTGTAAGGGCGCGGTTTAATATTATGTAACTGAACAAATTCAGCAGTAGCGACAAGAGACCGGTGGTGGGGGTCCTCCGGAACAAGGGGGGAGTCACAGGAACTTACAAGGACATCGTTATTTGAAAATATCAAGTCCAGCAGTCTGCCATGGCTATCATTCACAAAAGAATTGTATTGGAGGAGGTTACACATATTTAAACTATCAATCAAATCAAATTGATGTTGTCCATGAAGATTTGTGGGAATGTAGGATATCCCATCTTTGTTATCTATGGTCCATGATACAAGGGGCATATTGAAGTCACCAAATATAATTATTTTATCCAGTGGATTTTCGAGGGCTATTTTAGTCATATTAGTTGCAAAATTTGTTATTTGAGTAGACATTGAGTTACCTAGGTTTTGATTGCAAATGTATACCACACCAACATGCAATTTGTATATGGATCGAGGTCTACAGGTTTTCAGAGTTAACGTGACCCACAAATCTTCGGCAGTGGAAGACCACTCGGGCCGGCATTCGGCCGCGAGCTCTCGGCGTACGGCTATCAACACACCGCCACCTTTGTCCTGATTCGTCACCTCATAGTTACGGTCGCGCCTCCACACTATGTAACGATCGTCAAATAATTCGTTATCATTGAAGCTATCATTAAGCCAAGACTCGGTGATACAAATTAAGTCATAGGGGCGAAGGGATAAATTCCTATGGAAACTAGTTGTTTTTGTCCGAAGACCACGTACGTTTTGGTAATATATTTTAAGCGGCGAGAATTATACAAGAAAAGAATATTAGCATATGATTATGTGGGTCGGATAGCAATATAATAATAAAAAATGTCGTACACTTAATTAAGAAGCGTTGCAAAACCTCTATATATAAGATATAATGAATATGAATAGAAAACAAAAAATAGACAATGGTAAACAATAAGACAATAAAACGATTAGCAAAATAAAAGGCACAATAGATAAGAAGAACAGCTGATTTACTTACGTATGAGGGTAGCGACGAGCAAGTCAAAACAGTTGCATTGAGTAAACCACAGCGAGAACCGGTTTGCGAGTCAGCGCTCGCCAACCGTTGAGAGTTGTGGCCCGCATAGACAGGTAATAACAAAATACAAATTATTAAGCACCCAACATTAAGTCACATTTTTTTAAGATCTGATTCCATTTTGATCGGGATCACTGGAGATGTTGGGTTTTTTCGAACGTAGATCCGGCAACCTTTTATCCATGTATAAGCAAAACCTCGGTCTTTGGCAAGCATCTTTGTTTTGTTTAACAAAACCTTGTTGTCTAATGTTAAATGGTCATTGACATAGATCCGCTGGGACCCTTGGAGACCAATGTCAACTGGAGTGGTGGTACACTTTTTAGCAGCAGCAACGAAATCGTTCTTAAGGTATCGATTATGTATAGCGACAACAATGGTTTTATTTTGTTTGTCGTTGCGCATCGGTACTCTGGCAATGTAATTTATTTGTTCTTGCGGCACTACGCACTTGACATGAGCGCCTATTTTGGCGATAATGCTGAACAGGTTTTCGGAGTTTGAAACCGGCACTCCTTTAATTTCCACGTTGTTCATCCGTGATCTTTGTTCACTGTCCCTTATTTGCTCTTCCATTACCAGTACGCGCTTCTGCAGTTGTTCCACATCGTTCTGCGTGTTCTGGAGACTCTGAATATCATTTTCCATTTGCCTCACTTTATCTGACAGAGCACCTATCTTATGATCCAAGAACTCGAGCGATGACTTAATATCAGAGAGTTCGGGTTTTATAGTTTTCAGCTCTGACAACTCAGCCTTGATGGATTGTATGCTCTCATTAAGCCCAGGGAGCACAGCCATTTGAAGGGACAGTTGTCTAAGTTCCGCCAGGACAGTGTCCATGTCCGCTGGTATTGGAGACCTCGCCTTGGAAGTAAGTGGACTCGCTGACCGGGTATTTTTACAGGAGGTACATTTCCAGGTGGCTTTCCTTTCCCCCAATCTGCGGTATCCCGCCTCGGTAACTCCTGCGCAGCCAAAGTCGAAATGTCCCTGGCATACCGAACAAAAAGCTCCATCCCGGAACTCAGCGTCACAACTCTTGCATTTAAACATTTTGTGGTGAGATTAAACAACTCAAAACAAAAATAAAAAATAATTTTTAAAAGCGACCCGCGTGTTTTGTAAGCGCTGGCGTATGCGACCACGGTAATTTGCGTGCGAGCGGATCGGTGTCGACTGACAGACTCGTCACTGTGTGTACTCCTTATGTTCTTCTTATGTACTCCTTATGTTCTTCTTATGTACTTCTAATGTACTTCTTATGTTCTCCTTATGTGCTCCTTATGTACTCCTTATGTACTACTTATGTACTCCTTATGTACTCCTTATGTATTCCTTATGTACTCCTTATGTACTCCTCATGTACTCCTCATGTACTCCTTATGTACTCCTTATGTACTCCTTATGTACTCCTTATGTTCTTCTTATGTACTTCTAATGTACTTCTTATGTACTCCTTATGTGCTCCTTATGTACTCCTTATGTACTCCTTATGTACTCCTTATGTACTCCTTATGTACTCCTTATGTACTCCTTATGTACTCCTTATGTACTCCTTATGTACTCCTTATGTACTCCTTATGTACTCCTCATGTACTCCTCATGTACTCCTTATGTACTCCTTATGTACTCCTTATGTACTCCTTATGTACTCCTTATGTACGTCTTATGTACTCCTTATGTACTCCTTATGTACTCTTTATGTAATCTTATGTACTTATTTGTTACACCTTAGGTACTTCTTATGTAGTTCTTAGGTACTCCTTAGGTACTTCTTATGTACTTTTTAGGCACACCTTAGGTACTCCTTATGTTCTTCTTATGTACTCCTTATGTTCAGCTTATGTACTCCTTATTATGTACTCGTTATGTACTCTTTATGTACTCTTATGTATTTATTTGTTACACCTTAGGTACTTCTTATGTAGTTCTTAGGTACTCCTTAGGTAATTCTTATGTACTTTTTAGGCACACCTTAGGTACTCCTTATGTTCTTCTTATGTACTCCTTATGTACTCCTTATTATGTACTCCTTATTATGTACTCGTTATGTACTCCTTATAAGGTCTTAATGTACTCCTTATAAGGTCCTTTTGTACTCCTTATAAGGTCCTTATGTACTTCTAATGTACTCCTTATGTACTCTTTATGTACTCTTATGTACTTATTTGTTACACCTTAGGTACTTCTTATGTACTTTTTAGGCACACCTTAGGTACTCCTTATGTTCTTCTTATGTACTCCTTATGTACTCCGTATGTTCAGCTTATGTACTCCTTATTATGTACTCCTTATTATGTACTCCTTATTATGAACTCGTTATGTACTCCTTATAAGGTCTTTATGTACTCCTTATAAGGTCCTTTTGTACTCCTTATAAGGTCCTTATGTACTCCTAATTTACTCCTTATGTACTTCTAATGTACTTCTTATGTACTCCTTATGTTCTTCTTATGTACTTCTAATGTTCTTTTTATGTACTCCTTATGTACTCTTTATGTACTCTTTTGTACTTATTTGTTACACCTTAGGTACTTCTTATGTAGTTCTTAGGTACTCCTTAGGTACTTCTTATGTACTTTTTAGGCACACCTTAGGTACTCCTTATGTTCTTCTTATGTACTCCTTATGTACTCCTTATGTTCAGCTTATGTACTCCTTATTATGTACTCGTTATGTACTCCTTATAAGGTCTTTATGTACTCCTTATAAGGTCCTTATGTACTCCTTATAAGGTCCTTATGTACTTCTAATGTACTTCTTATGTACTCCTTATGTTCTTCTAATGTACTTCTTATGTACTCCTTATGTGCTCCTAATGTACTCCTTATGTACTCCTTATGTACTCCTTATGTACTCCTTATGTACTACTTATGTACTCCTTATGTACTCCTTATGTATTCCTTATGTACTCCTTATGTACTCCTCATGTACTCCTCATGTACTCCTTATGTACTCCTTATGTACTCCTTATGTACTCCTTATGTACTCCTTATGTACGTCTTATGTACTCCTTATGTACTCCTTATGTACTCTTATGTACTTATTTGTTACACCTTAGGTACTTCTTATGTAGTTCTTAGGTACTCCTTAGGTACTTCTTATGTACTTTTTAGGCACACCTTAGGTACTCCTTATGTTCTTCTTATGTACTCCTTATGTTCAGCTTATGTACTCCTTATTATGTACTCGTTATGTACTCTTTATGTACTCTTATGTATTTATTTGTTACACCTTAGGTACTTCTTATGTAGTTCTTAGGTACTCCTTAGGTAATTCTTATGTACTTTTTAGGCACACCTTAGGTACTCCTTATGTTCTTCTTATGTACTCCTTATGTACTCCTTATGTTCAGCTTATGTACTCCTTATTATGTACTCCTTATTATGTACTCGTTATGTACTCCTTATAAGGTCTTTATGTACTCCTTATAAGGTCCTTTTGTACTCCTTATAAGGTCCATATGTACTTCTAATGTACTTCTTATGTACTCCTTATGTTCTTCTTATGTACTTCTAATGTACTTCTTATGTTCTCCTTATGTGCTCCTTATGTACTCCTTATGTACTACTTATGTACTCCTTATGTACTCCTTATGTATTCCTTATGTACTCCTTATGTACTCCTCATGTACTCCTCATGTACTCCTTATGTACTCCTTATGTACTCCTTATGTACTCCTTATGTACTCCTTATGTTCTTCTTATGTACTTCTAATGTACTTCTTATGTACTCTTTATGTGCTCCTTATGTACTCCTTATGTACTCCTTATGTACTCCTTATGTACTCCTTATGTACTCCTTATGTACTCCTTATGTACTCCTTATGTACTCCTTATGTACTCCTCATGTACTCCTCATGTACTCCTCATGTACTCCTTATGTACTCCTTATGTACTCCTTATGTACTCCTTATGTACTCCTTATGTACGTCTTATGTACTCCTTATGTACTCCTTATGTACTCTTTATGTAATCTTATGTACTTATTTGTTACACCTTAGGTACTTCTTATGTAGTTCTTAGGTACTCCTTAGGTACTTCTTATGTACTTTTTAGGCACACCTTAGGTACTCCTTATGTTCTTCTTATGTACTCCTTATGTTCAGCTTATGTACTCCTTATTATGTACTCGTTATGTACTCTTTATGTACTCTTATGTATTTATTTGTTACACCTTAGGTACTTCTTATGTAATTCTTAGGTACTCCTTAGGTAATTCTTATGTACTTTTTAGGCACACCTTAGGTACTCCTTATGTTCTTCTTATGTACTCCTTATGTACTCCTTATGTTCAGCTTATGTACTCCTTATTATGTACTCCTTATTATGTACTCGTTATGTACTCCTTATAAGGTCTTTATGTACTCCTTATAAGGTCCTTTTGTACTCCTTATAAGGTCCTTATGTACTTCTAATGTACTTCTTATGTACTCCTTATGTACTTCTTATGTTCTCCTTATGTGCTCCTTATGTACTCCTTATGTACTACTTATGTACTCCTTATGTACTCCTTATGTATTCCTTATGTACTCCTTATGTACTCCTCATGTACTCCTCATGTACTCCTTATGTACTCCTTATGTACTCCTTATGTACTCCTTATGTACTCCTTATGTTCTTCTTATGTACTTCTAATGTACTTCTTATGTACTCCTTATGTGCTCCTTATGTACTCCTTATGTACTCCTTATGTACTCCTTATGTACTCCTTATGTACTCCTTATGTACTCCTTATGTACTCCTTATGTACTCTTTATGTACTCTTATGTACTTATTTGTTACACCTTAGGTACTTCTTATGTAGTTCTTAGGTACTCCTTAGGTACTTCTTATGTACTTTTTAGGCACACCTTAGGTACTCCTTATGTTCTTCTTATGTACTCCTTATGTTCAGCTTATGTACTCCTTATTATGTACTCCTTATTATGTACTCGTTATGTACTCCTTTTAAGGTCTTTATGTACTCCTTATAAGGTCCTTTTGTACTCCTTATAAGGTCCTTATGTACTCCTAATTTACTCCTTATGTTCTTCTTATGTACTTCTAATGTACTTCTTATGTTTTATTTTATTTTATTTTATTTTAACAATTTTAGGAAATCTTACAGCTAGGTTAACAAAGTTAATAAATTTACAGATATATGTAAACTAATGTTACACATATGAGAAGGCCAATTACAAGTTTCCGCAGATAGAAATATATAAAGTAAATAAATACGACAGAGATACAATATACATAGTATTTAAAAAGAATTAAACTATAATAGAAAAAAGAAAGAAACACACACACAAAAAACACGCACATACACCGTGTTTAGGTACTTAATTAAATGGGATTAAAAAAAAAAACTACCAGTCAGTAAGCGTTTCAGCTTAGTTATTGATGTGTGGAATAGGTCCAGCTCAGAGTTTGCCTTAACTAATTTGTTGTACGAGCTAGAAGTTCTTATGATAAAAGAGTTTTGCCTGTAATTAGTTCTCACCATAGGAACATGAAGAACGTTCGGTTTCCTCAATGCAACCGTGTTTGTACGCAGTCCCACCTGCTCCAGGAGTTCTGGACAGTCAACCATGCTATTTATAATACCAAAAAGATAGGATAGATCAGCTATTTCTCTTCGTTTAAAAAGGGGAAGAAAATGAAATTTACGACATCTCGTTGTATAATCTGGGAGAGATATGTGGGCTCGATACTGTAAATAACGTAGAAACCTCTTTTGTATAGACTCCAAGCGAGAGGAGTAAACATCATAACAAGGGTTCCACACCTGCGATGCGTATTCTAGGTGACTACGTACGTAACTACAGTACAGTATTTTAAACGTTTTGATGTTAGAAAATTCAGCTGACATTCTTAAAACGAATCCAAGTGCACGAGATGCTTTTTTAACTATGGAATTTATGTGGTCATCAAATAACAATTTACTGTCAAAAATAACTCCTAAATCTTTTATTTTGTCAACTCTTGCTAATTCTGAGCTATATAAATGGTAGTTATGGATTAACTTAGTAGGTTTTCGAGTAAAGGAACATACATAGCACTTGGAAACGTTAAGGTCTAATTTGTTAAGGGTACAGTAGTTTTGAAATCTAATTAGGTCTGCCTGAAGTTTGCGAGCATCACACGCATTATTGATTTGGTGTAGAATCTTCATATCATCAGCGTAAAGAAGTATTTTTGAGTGTATAAAGCAGGAAGAGATATCATTTACAAAAATAGTAAAGAGCAAAGGTGCCAGCAAAGATCCTTGGGGTACACCGGAAGGTATGATCACTGAATGAGAAGAATAGCCTCCCAAGACTACCGTTTGGCACCGGTTACGAACGTAAGAAGAAAACCACCTGAACAGATTTCCTCTTATACCTATACGCGTTAATTTATTTAGTAAAATAAGGTGATCTATACGATCGAAACACTTGGAATAGTCGGTATAAACAATGTCCACTTGAGATGGTTCAGACATGCAACGTGATAAAAACTCCGCACAGAGTAAGAGATTGGAGGTGGTAGACCTACCCTTCAGAAACCCATGCTGATCTAGCGACAGGCTATGCTTTAGTCCAGGGTATAGCTGAGAATATACGAGCTTTTCCAGGAGTTTTGCGAACAAGCAAAGTTTCGATATAGGTCTATAATTTTCAATCATATTTCTTGATCCTTTTTTATGAATGGGTGTGACAAATGCCCTTTTCCATATACTGGGAACAATACCCTCCGTGATGGAGCGGCGGTAGATCAGAGAGAGAGGAAGAGTAAGGCTTTTGGCACACCTGACAATAAATACTGCCGGAATGCTATCGGGGCCCGCTGACTTATTTAGATCAAGAGATTTCATTAAGTTATAAACATTTTCATCAATGATTTCGACTGTATTTATATCTGTGATGGGCTCGATATCAGTGGAACAAGAAAAATCATGTTGCATTGTAACCGGTTGCGAACTATCTAGAAAATTCGAATGAAAGTATTCCCCGAAAAAATTACAAATTTCATCACCCTGGTCCGATGATCGGTTGCCATAATGAAGTACAGAGGGGTACGAGTTGGACAGATTTTTACTTTTGATAAATGACCAAAAGGCACGAGGATTTTCTTTAATACAGCGTTCAATATTAGAAATGTAGGATTTGTACATCTCGTCCTCTAATAAGTGCCCTCTTTGACGTAATAAGATAAAAGAATCTTGGTCGTACGAGTTACCGTAAGTTTTATATTTCTTATGGTACTTAGCTTTCTCCTTAAGTAATTTAATTAAGGGCCGCTTATACCATAATGGATATTTACGGGAAGGCGTTACTAGTTTGGTGGGAATATGAGTGTCACGCAGGTCACAGATAGTTTTATAAAAGAAGGAAACTGCGTCCTCAATATTTTTACTGTCCAATTCCGAACGCCAGTCGATAGCCTCCAGATTTTTACAAATAGAGTTGTAATCACCGTTGTGGTATATATACCTCGTGTAAGGGCGCGGTTTAATATTATGTAACTGAACAAATTCAGCAGTAGCGACAAGAGACCGGTGGTGGGGGTCCTCCGGAACAAGGGGGGAGTCACAGGAACTTACAAGGACATCGTTATTTGAAAATATCAAGTCCAGCAGTCTGCCATGGCTATCATTCACAAAAGAATTGTATTGGAGGAGGTTACACATATTTAAACTATCAATCAAATCAAATTGATGTTGTCCATGAAGATTTGTGGGAATGTAGGATATCCCATCTTTGTTATCTATGGTCCATGATACAAGGGGCATATTGAAGTCACCAAATATAATTATTTTATCCAGTGGATTTTCGAGGGCTATTTTAGTCATATTAGTTGCAAAATTTGTTATTTGAGTAGACATTGAGTTACCTAGGTTTTGATTGCAAATGTATACCACACCAACATGCAATTTGTATATGGATCGAGGTCTACAGGTTTTCAGAGTTAACGTGACCCACAAATCTTCGGCAGTGGAAGACCACTCGGGCCGGCATTCGGCCGCGAGCTCTCGGCGTACGGCTATCAACACACCGCCACCTTTGTCCTGATTCGTCACCTCATAGTTACGGTCGCGCCTCCACACTATGTAACGATCGTCAAATAATTCGTTATCATTGAAGCTATCATTAAGCCAAGACTCGGTGATACAAATTAAGTCATAGGGGCGAAGGGATAAATTCCTATGGAAACTAGTTGTTTTTGTCCGAAGACCACGTACGTTTTGGTAATATATTTTAAGCGGCGAGAATTATACAAGAAAAGAATATTAGCATATGATTATGTGGGTCGGATAGCAATATAATAATAAAAAATGTCGTACACTTAATTAAGAAGCGTTGCAAAACCTCTATATATAAGATATAATGAATATGAATAGAAAACAAAAAATAGACAATGGTAAACAATAAGACAATAAAACGATTAGCAAAATAAAAGGCACAATAGATAAGAAGAACAGCTGATTTACTTACGTATGAGGGTAGCGACGAGCAAGTCAAAACAGTTGCATTGAGTAAACCACAGCGAGAACCGGTTTGCGAGTCAGCGCTCGCCAACCGTTGAGAGTTGTGGCCCGCATAGACAGGTAATAACAAAATACAAATTATTAAGCACCCAACATTAAGTCACATTTTTTTAAGATCTGATTCCATTTTGATCGGGATCACTGGAGATGTTGGGTTTTTTCGAACGTAGATCCGGCAACCTTTTATCCATGTATAAGCAAAACCTCGGTCTTTGGCAAGCATCTTTGTTTTGTTTAACAAAACCTTGTTGTCTAATGTTAAATGGTCATTGACATAGATCCGCTGGGACCCTTGGAGACCAATGTCAACTGGAGTGGTGGTACACTTTTTAGCAGCAGCAACGAAATCGTTCTTAAGGTATCGATTATGTATAGCGACAACAATGGTTTTATTTTGTTTGTCGTTGCGCATCGGTACTCTGGCAATGTAATTTATTTGTTCTTGCGGCACTACGCACTTGACATGAGCGCCTATTTTGGCGATAATGCTGAACAGGTTTTCGGAGTTTGAAACCGGCACTCCTTTAATTTCCACGTTGTTCATCCGTGATCTTTGTTCACTGTCCCTTATTTGCTCTTCCATTACCAGTACGCGCTTCTGCAGTTGTTCCACATCGTTCTGCGTGTTCTGGAGACTCTGAATATCATTTTCCATTTGCCTCACTTTATCTGACAGAGCACCTATCTTATGATCCAAGAACTCGAGCGATGACTTAATATCAGAGAGTTCGGGTTTTATAGTTTTCAGCTCTGACAACTCAGCCTTGATGGATTGTATGCTCTCATTAAGCCCAGGGAGCACAGCCATTTGAAGGGACAGTTGTCTAAGTTCCGCCAGGACAGTGTCCATGTCCGCTGGTATTGGAGACCTCGCCTTGGAAGTAAGTGGACTCGCTGACCGGGTATTTTTACAGGAGGTACATTTCCAGGTGGCTTTCCTTTCCCCCAATCTGCGGTATCCCGCCTCGGTAACTCCTGCGCAGCCAAAGTCGAAATGTCCCTGGCATACCGAACAAAAAGCTCCATCCCGGAACTCAGCGTCACAACTCTTGCATTTAAACATTTTGTGGTGAGATTAAACAACTCAAAACAAAAATAAAAAATAATTTTTAAAAGCGACCCGCGTGTTTTGTAAGCGCTGGCGTATGCGACCACGGTAATTTGCGTGCGAGCGGATCGGTGTCGACTGACAGACTCGTCACTGTGTGTACTCCTTATGTTCTTCTTATGTACTCCTTATGTTCTTCTTATGTACTTCTAATGTACTTCTTATGTTCTCCTTATGTGCTCCTTATGTACTCCTTATGTACTACTTATGTACTCCTTATGTACTCCTTATGTATTCCTTATGTACTCCTTATGTACTCCTCATGTACTCCTCATGTACTCCTTATGTACTCCTTATGTACTCCTTATGTACTCCTTATGTTCTTCTTATGTACTTCTAATGTACTTCTTATGTACTCCTTATGTGCTCCTTATGTACTCCTTATGTACTCCTTATGTACTCCTTATGTACTCCTTATGTACTCCTTATGTACTCCTTATGTACTCCTTATGTACTCCTTATGTACTCCTTATGTACTCCTTATGTACTCCTTATGTACTCCTCATGTACTCCTCATGTACTCCTTATGTACTCCTTATGTACTCCTTATGTACTCCTTATGTACTCCTTATGTACTCCTTATGTACGTCTTATGTACTCCTTATGTACTCCTTATGTACTCTTTATGTAATCTTATGTACTTATTTGTTACACCTTAGGTACTTCTTATGTAGTTCTTAGGTACTCCTTAGGTACTTCTTATGTACTTTTTAGGCACACCTTAGGTACTCCTTATGTTCTTCTTATGTACTCCTTATGTTCAGCTTATGTACTCCTTATTATGTACTCGTTATGTACTCTTTATGTACTCTTATGTATTTATTTGTTACACCTTAGGTACTTCTTATGTAGTTCTTAGGTACTCCTTAGGTAATTCTTATGTACTTTTTAGGCACACCTTAGGTACTCCTTATGTTCTTCTTATGTACTCCTTATGTACTCCTTATTATGTACTCCTTATTATGTACTCGTTATGTACTCCTTATAAGGTCTTAATGTACTCCTTATAAGGTCCTTTTGTACTCCTTATAAGGTCCTTATGTACTTCTAATGTACTCCTTATGTACTCTTTATGTACTCTTATGTACTTATTTGTTACACCTTAGGTACTTCTTATGTACTTTTTAGGCACACCTTAGGTACTCCTTATGTTCTTCTTATGTACTCCTTATGTACTCCGTATGTTCAGCTTATGTACTCCTTATTATGTACTCCTTATTATGTACTCCTTATTATGAACTCGTTATGTACTCCTTATAAGGTCTTTATGTACTCCTTATAAGGTCCTTTTGTACTCCTTATAAGGTCCTTATGTACTCCTAATTTACTCCTTATGTACTTCTAATGTACTTCTTATGTACTCCTTATGTTCTTCTTATGTACTTCTAATGTTCTTTTTATGTACTCCTTATGTACTCTTTATGTACTCTTTTGTACTTATTTGTTACACCTTAGGTACTTCTTATGTAGTTCTTAGGTACTCCTTAGGTACTTCTTATGTACTTTTTAGGCACACCTTAGGTACTCCTTATGTTCTTCTTATGTACTCCTTATGTACTCCTTATGTTCAGCTTATGTACTCCTTATTATGTACTCGTTATGTACTCCTTATAAGGTCTTTATGTACTCCTTATAAGGTCCTTATGTACTCCTTATAAGGTCCTTATGTACTTCTAATGTACTTCTTATGTACTCCTTATGTTCTTCTAATGTACTTCTTATGTACTCCTTATGTGCTCCTAATGTACTCCTTATGTACTCCTTATGTACTCCTTATGTACTCCTTATGTACTACTTATGTACTCCTTATGTACTCCTTATGTATTCCTTATGTACTCCTTATGTACTCCTCATGTACTCCTCATGTACTCCTTATGTACTCCTTATGTACTCCTTATGTACTCCTTATGTACTCCTTATGTACGTCTTATGTACTCCTTATGTACTCCTTATGTACTCTTATGTACTTATTTGTTACACCTTAGGTACTTCTTATGTAGTTCTTAGGTACTCCTTAGGTACTTCTTATGTACTTTTTAGGCACACCTTAGGTACTCCTTATGTTCTTCTTATGTACTCCTTATGTTCAGCTTATGTACTCCTTATTATGTACTCGTTATGTACTCTTTATGTACTCTTATGTATTTATTTGTTACACCTTAGGTACTTCTTATGTAGTTCTTAGGTACTCCTTAGGTAATTCTTATGTACTTTTTAGGCACACCTTAGGTACTCCTTATGTTCTTCTTATGTACTCCTTATGTACTCCTTATGTTCAGCTTATGTACTCCTTATTATGTACTCCTTATTATGTACTCGTTATGTACTCCTTATAAGGTCTTTATGTACTCCTTATAAGGTCCTTTTGTACTCCTTATAAGGTCCATATGTACTTCTAATGTACTTCTTATGTACTCCTTATGTTCTTCTTATGTACTTCTAATGTACTTCTTATGTTCTCCTTATGTGCTCCTTATGTACTCCTTATGTACTACTTATGTACTCCTTATGTACTCCTTATGTATTCCTTATGTACTCCTTATGTACTCCTCATGTACTCCTCATGTACTCCTTATGTACTCCTTATGTACTCCTTATGTACTCCTTATGTACTCCTTATGTTCTTCTTATGTACTTCTAATGTACTTCTTATGTACTCTTTATGTGCTCCTTATGTACTCCTTATGTACTCCTTATGTACTCCTTATGTACTCCTTATGTACTCCTTATGTACTCCTTATGTACTCCTTATGTACTCCTTATGTACTCCTCATGTACTCCTCATGTACTCCTCATGTACTCCTTATGTACTCCTTATGTACTCCTTATGTACTCCTTATGTACTCCTTATGTACGTCTTATGTACTCCTTATGTACTCCTTATGTACTCTTTATGTAATCTTATGTACTTATTTGTTACACCTTAGGTACTTCTTATGTAGTTCTTAGGTACTCCTTAGGTACTTCTTATGTACTTTTTAGGCACACCTTAGGTACTCCTTATGTTCTTCTTATGTACTCCTTATGTTCAGCTTATGTACTCCTTATTATGTACTCGTTATGTACTCTTTATGTACTCTTATGTATTTATTTGTTACACCTTAGGTACTTCTTATGTAATTCTTAGGTACTCCTTAGGTAATTCTTATGTACTTTTTAGGCACACCTTAGGTACTCCTTATGTTCTTCTTATGTACTCCTTATGTACTCCTTATGTTCAGCTTATGTACTCCTTATTATGTACTCCTTATTATGTACTCGTTATGTACTCCTTATAAGGTCTTTATGTACTCCTTATAAGGTCCTTTTGTACTCCTTATAAGGTCCTTATGTACTTCTAATGTACTTCTTATGTACTCCTTATGTACTTCTTATGTTCTCCTTATGTGCTCCTTATGTACTCCTTATGTACTACTTATGTACTCCTTATGTACTCCTTATGTATTCCTTATGTACTCCTTATGTACTCCTCATGTACTCCTCATGTACTCCTTATGTACTCCTTATGTACTCCTTATGTACTCCTTATGTACTCCTTATGTTCTTCTTATGTACTTCTAATGTACTTCTTATGTACTCCTTATGTGCTCCTTATGTACTCCTTATGTACTCCTTATGTACTCCTTATGTACTCCTTATGTACTCCTTATGTACTCCTTATGTACTCCTTATGTACTCCTTATGTACTCTTTATGTACTCTTATGTACTTATTTGTTACACCTTAGGTACTTCTTATGTAGTTCTTAGGTACTCCTTAGGTACTTCTTATGTACTTTTTAGGCACACCTTAGGTACTCCTTATGTTCTTCTTATGTACTCCTTATGTTCAGCTTATGTACTCCTTATTATGTACTCCTTATTATGTACTCGTTATGTACTCCTTTTAAGGTCTTTATGTACTCCTTATAAGGTCCTTTTGTACTCCTTATAAGGTCCTTATGTACTCCTAATTTACTCCTTATGTTCTTCTTATGTACTTCTAATGTACTTCTTATGTTTTATTTTATTTTATTTTATTTTAACAATTTTAGGAAATCTTACAGCTAGGTTAACAAAGTTAATAAATTTACAGATATATGTAAACTAATGTTACACATATGAGAAGGCCAATTACAAGTTTCCGCAGATAGAAATATATAAAGTAAATAAATACGACAGAGATACAATATACATAGTATTTAAAAAGAATTAAACTATAATAGAAAAAAGAAAGAAACACACACACAAAAAACACGCACATACACCGTGTTTAGGTACTTAATTAAATGGGATTAAAAAAAAAAACTACCAGTCAGTAAGCGTTTCAGCTTAGTTATTGATGTGTGGAATAGGTCCAGCTCAGAGTTTGCCTTAACTAATTTGTTGTACGAGCTAGAAGTTCTTATGATAAAAGAGTTTTGCCTGTAATTAGTTCTCACCATAGGAACATGAAGAACGTTCGGTTTCCTCAATGCAACCGTGTTTGTACGCAGTCCCACCTGCTCCAGGAGTTCTGGACAGTCAACCATGCTATTTATAATACCAAAAAGATAGGATAGATCAGCTATTTCTCTTCGTTTAAAAAGGGGAAGAAAATGAAATTTACGACATCTCGTTGTATAATCTGGGAGAGATATGTGGGCTCGATACTGTAAATAACGTAGAAACCTCTTTTGTATAGACTCCAAGCGAGAGGAGTAAACATCATAACAAGGGTTCCACACCTGCGATGCGTATTCTAGGTGACTACGTACGTAACTACAGTACAGTATTTTAAACGTTTTGATGTTAGAAAATTCAGCTGACATTCTTAAAACGAATCCAAGTGCACGAGATGCTTTTTTAACTATGGAATTTATGTGGTCATCAAATAACAATTTACTGTCAAAAATAACTCCTAAATCTTTTATTTTGTCAACTCTTGCTAATTCTGAGCTATATAAATGGTAGTTATGGATTAACTTAGTAGGTTTTCGAGTAAAGGAACATACATAGCACTTGGAAACGTTAAGGTCTAATTTGTTAAGGGTACAGTAGTTTTGAAATCTAATTAGGTCTGCCTGAAGTTTGCGAGCATCACACGCATTATTGATTTGGTGTAGAATCTTCATATCATCAGCGTAAAGAAGTATTTTTGAGTGTATAAAGCAGGAAGAGATATCATTTACAAAAATAGTAAAGAGCAAAGGTGCCAGCAAAGATCCTTGGGGTACACCGGAAGGTATGATCACTGAATGAGAAGAATAGCCTCCCAAGACTACCGTTTGGCACCGGTTACGAACGTAAGAAGAAAACCACCTGAACAGATTTCCTCTTATACCTATACGCGTTAATTTATTTAGTAAAATAAGGTGATCTATACGATCGAAACACTTGGAATAGTCGGTATAAACAATGTCCACTTGAGATGGTTCAGACATGCAACGTGATAAAAACTCCGCACAGAGTAAGAGATTGGAGGTGGTAGACCTACCCTTCAGAAACCCATGCTGATCTAGCGACAGGCTATGCTTTAGTCCAGGGTATAGCTGAGAATATACGAGCTTTTCCAGGAGTTTTGCGAACAAGCAAAGTTTCGATATAGGTCTATAATTTTCAATCATATTTCTTGATCCTTTTTTATGAATGGGTGTGACAAATGCCCTTTTCCATATACTGGGAACAATACCCTCCGTGATGGAGCGGCGGTAGATCAGAGAGAGAGGAAGAGTAAGGCTTTTGGCACACCTGACAATAAATACTGCCGGAATGCTATCGGGGCCCGCTGACTTATTTAGATCAAGAGATTTCATTAAGTTATAAACATTTTCATCAATGATTTCGACTGTATTTATATCTGTGATGGGCTCGATATCAGTGGAACAAGAAAAATCATGTTGCATTGTAACCGGTTGCGAACTATCTAGAAAATTCGAATGAAAGTATTCCCCGAAAAAATTACAAATTTCATCACCCTGGTCCGATGATCGGTTGCCATAATGAAGTACAGAGGGGTACGAGTTGGACAGATTTTTACTTTTGATAAATGACCAAAAGGCACGAGGATTTTCTTTAATACAGCGTTCAATATTAGAAATGTAGGATTTGTACATCTCGTCCTCTAATAAGTGCCCTCTTTGACGTAATAAGATAAAAGAATCTTGGTCGTACGAGTTACCGTAAGTTTTATATTTCTTATGGTACTTAGCTTTCTCCTTAAGTAATTTAATTAAGGGCCGCTTATACCATAATGGATATTTACGGGAAGGCGTTACTAGTTTGGTGGGAATATGAGTGTCACGCAGGTCACAGATAGTTTTATAAAAGAAGGAAACTGCGTCCTCAATATTTTTACTGTCCAATTCCGAACGCCAGTCGATAGCCTCCAGATTTTTACAAATAGAGTTGTAATCACCGTTGTGGTATATATACCTCGTGTAAGGGCGCGGTTTAATATTATGTAACTGAACAAATTCAGCAGTAGCGACAAGAGACCGGTGGTGGGGGTCCTCCGGAACAAGGGGGGAGTCACAGGAACTTACAAGGACATCGTTATTTGAAAATATCAAGTCCAGCAGTCTGCCATGGCTATCATTCACAAAAGAATTGTATTGGAGGAGGTTACACATATTTAAACTATCAATCAAATCAAATTGATGTTGTCCATGAAGATTTGTGGGAATGTAGGATATCCCATCTTTGTTATCTATGGTCCATGATACAAGGGGCATATTGAAGTCACCAAATATAATTATTTTATCCAGTGGATTTTCGAGGGCTATTTTAGTCATATTAGTTGCAAAATTTGTTATTTGAGTAGACATTGAGTTACCTAGGTTTTGATTGCAAATGTATACCACACCAACATGCAATTTGTATATGGATCGAGGTCTACAGGTTTTCAGAGTTAACGTGACCCACAAATCTTCGGCAGTGGAAGACCACTCGGGCCGGCATTCGGCCGCGAGCTCTCGGCGTACGGCTATCAACACACCGCCACCTTTGTCCTGATTCGTCACCTCATAGTTACGGTCGCGCCTCCACACTATGTAACGATCGTCAAATAATTCGTTATCATTGAAGCTATCATTAAGCCAAGACTCGGTGATACAAATTAAGTCATAGGGGCGAAGGGATAAATTCCTATGGAAACTAGTTGTTTTTGTCCGAAGACCACGTACGTTTTGGTAATATATTTTAAGCGGCGAGAATTATACAAGAAAAGAATATTAGCATATGATTATGTGGGTCGGATAGCAATATAATAATAAAAAATGTCGTACACTTAATTAAGAAGCGTTGCAAAACCTCTATATATAAGATATAATGAATATGAATAGAAAACAAAAAATAGACAATGGTAAACAATAAGACAATAAAACGATTAGCAAAATAAAAGGCACAATAGATAAGAAGAACAGCTGATTTACTTACGTATGAGGGTAGCGACGAGCAAGTCAAAACAGTTGCATTGAGTAAACCACAGCGAGAACCGGTTTGCGAGTCAGCGCTCGCCAACCGTTGAGAGTTGTGGCCCGCATAGACAGGTAATAACAAAATACAAATTATTAAGCACCCAACATTAAGTCACATTTTTTTAAGATCTGATTCCATTTTGATCGGGATCACTGGAGATGTTGGGTTTTTTCGAACGTAGATCCGGCAACCTTTTATCCATGTATAAGCAAAACCTCGGTCTTTGGCAAGCATCTTTGTTTTGTTTAACAAAACCTTGTTGTCTAATGTTAAATGGTCATTGACATAGATCCGCTGGGACCCTTGGAGACCAATGTCAACTGGAGTGGTGGTACACTTTTTAGCAGCAGCAACGAAATCGTTCTTAAGGTATCGATTATGTATAGCGACAACAATGGTTTTATTTTGTTTGTCGTTGCGCATCGGTACTCTGGCAATGTAATTTATTTGTTCTTGCGGCACTACGCACTTGACATGAGCGCCTATTTTGGCGATAATGCTGAACAGGTTTTCGGAGTTTGAAACCGGCACTCCTTTAATTTCCACGTTGTTCATCCGTGATCTTTGTTCACTGTCCCTTATTTGCTCTTCCATTACCAGTACGCGCTTCTGCAGTTGTTCCACATCGTTCTGCGTGTTCTGGAGACTCTGAATATCATTTTCCATTTGCCTCACTTTATCTGACAGAGCACCTATCTTATGATCCAAGAACTCGAGCGATGACTTAATATCAGAGAGTTCGGGTTTTATAGTTTTCAGCTCTGACAACTCAGCCTTGATGGATTGTATGCTCTCATTAAGCCCAGGGAGCACAGCCATTTGAAGGGACAGTTGTCTAAGTTCCGCCAGGACAGTGTCCATGTCCGCTGGTATTGGAGACCTCGCCTTGGAAGTAAGTGGACTCGCTGACCGGGTATTTTTACAGGAGGTACATTTCCAGGTGGCTTTCCTTTCCCCCAATCTGCGGTATCCCGCCTCGGTAACTCCTGCGCAGCCAAAGTCGAAATGTCCCTGGCATACCGAACAAAAAGCTCCATCCCGGAACTCAGCGTCACAACTCTTGCATTTAAACATTTTGTGGTGAGATTAAACAACTCAAAACAAAAATAAAAAATAATTTTTAAAAGCGACCCGCGTGTTTTGTAAGCGCTGGCGTATGCGACCACGGTAATTTGCGTGCGAGCGGATCGGTGTCGACTGACAGACTCGTCACTGTGTGTACTCCTTATGTTCTTCTTATGTACTCCTTATGTTCTTCTTATGTACTTCTAATGTACTTCTTATGTTCTCCTTATGTGCTCCTTATGTACTCCTTATGTACTACTTATGTACTCCTTATGTACTCCTTATGTATTCCTTATGTACTCCTTATGTACTCCTCATGTACTCCTCATGTACTCCTTATGTACTCCTTATGTACTCCTTATGTACTCCTTATGTTCTTCTTATGTACTTCTAATGTACTTCTTATGTACTCCTTATGTGCTCCTTATGTACTCCTTATGTACTCCTTATGTACTCCTTATGTACTCCTTATGTACTCCTTATGTACTCCTTATGTACTCCTTATGTACTCCTTATGTACTCCTTATGTACTCCTTATGTACTCCTCATGTACTCCTCATGTACTCCTTATGTACTCCTTATGTACTCCTTATGTACTCCTTATGTACTCCTTATGTACGTCTTATGTACTCCTTATGTACTCCTTATGTACTCTTTATGTAATCTTATGTACTTATTTGTTACACCTTAGGTACTTCTTATGTAGTTCTTAGGTACTCCTTAGGTACTTCTTATGTACTTTTTAGGCACACCTTAGGTACTCCTTATGTTCTTCTTATGTACTCCTTATGTTCAGCTTATGTACTCCTTATTATGTACTCGTTATGTACTCTTTATGTACTCTTATGTATTTATTTGTTACACCTTAGGTACTTCTTATGTAGTTCTTAGGTACTCCTTAGGTAATTCTTATGTACTTTTTAGGCACACCTTAGGTACTCCTTATGTTCTTCTTATGTACTCCTTATGTACTCCTTATTATGTACTCCTTATTATGTACTCGTTATGTACTCCTTATAAGGTCTTAATGTACTCCTTATAAGGTCCTTTTGTACTCCTTATAAGGTCCTTATGTACTTCTAATGTACTCCTTATGTACTCTTTATGTACTCTTATGTACTTATTTGTTACACCTTAGGTACTTCTTATGTACTTTTTAGGCACACCTTAGGTACTCCTTATGTTCTTCTTATGTACTCCTTATGTACTCCGTATGTTCAGCTTATGTACTCCTTATTATGTACTCCTTATTATGTACTCCTTATTATGAACTCGTTATGTACTCCTTATAAGGTCTTTATGTACTCCTTATAAGGTCCTTTTGTACTCCTTATAAGGTCCTTATGTACTCCTAATTTACTCCTTATGTACTTCTAATGTACTTCTTATGTACTCCTTATGTTCTTCTTATGTACTTCTAATGTTCTTTTTATGTACTCCTTATGTACTCTTTATGTACTCTTTTGTACTTATTTGTTACACCTTAGGTACTTCTTATGTAGTTCTTAGGTACTCCTTAGGTACTTCTTATGTACTTTTTAGGCACACCTTAGGTACTCCTTATGTTCTTCTTATGTACTCCTTATGTACTCCTTATGTTCAGCTTATGTACTCCTTATTATGTACTCGTTATGTACTCCTTATAAGGTCTTTATGTACTCCTTATAAGGTCCTTATGTACTCCTTATAAGGTCCTTATGTACTTCTAATGTACTTCTTATGTACTCCTTATGTTCTTCTAATGTACTTCTTATGTACTCCTTATGTGCTCCTAATGTACTCCTTATGTACTCCTTATGTACTCCTTATGTACTCCTTATGTACTACTTATGTACTCCTTATGTACTCCTTATGTATTCCTTATGTACTCCTTATGTACTCCTCATGTACTCCTCATGTACTCCTTATGTACTCCTTATGTACTCCTTATGTACTCCTTATGTACTCCTTATGTACGTCTTATGTACTCCTTATGTACTCCTTATGTACTCTTATGTACTTATTTGTTACACCTTAGGTACTTCTTATGTAGTTCTTAGGTACTCCTTAGGTACTTCTTATGTACTTTTTAGGCACACCTTAGGTACTCCTTATGTTCTTCTTATGTACTCCTTATGTTCAGCTTATGTACTCCTTATTATGTACTCGTTATGTACTCTTTATGTACTCTTATGTATTTATTTGTTACACCTTAGGTACTTCTTATGTAGTTCTTAGGTACTCCTTAGGTAATTCTTATGTACTTTTTAGGCACACCTTAGGTACTCCTTATGTTCTTCTTATGTACTCCTTATGTACTCCTTATGTTCAGCTTATGTACTCCTTATTATGTACTCCTTATTATGTACTCGTTATGTACTCCTTATAAGGTCTTTATGTACTCCTTATAAGGTCCTTTTGTACTCCTTATAAGGTCCATATGTACTTCTAATGTACTTCTTATGTACTCCTTATGTTCTTCTTATGTACTTCTAATGTACTTCTTATGTTCTCCTTATGTGCTCCTTATGTACTCCTTATGTACTACTTATGTACTCCTTATGTACTCCTTATGTATTCCTTATGTACTCCTTATGTACTCCTCATGTACTCCTCATGTACTCCTTATGTACTCCTTATGTACTCCTTATGTACTCCTTATGTACTCCTTATGTTCTTCTTATGTACTTCTAATGTACTTCTTATGTACTCTTTATGTGCTCCTTATGTACTCCTTATGTACTCCTTATGTACTCCTTATGTACTCCTTATGTACTCCTTATGTACTCCTTATGTACTCCTTATGTACTCCTTATGTACTCCTCATGTACTCCTCATGTACTCCTCATGTACTCCTTATGTACTCCTTATGTACTCCTTATGTACTCCTTATGTACTCCTTATGTACGTCTTATGTACTCCTTATGTACTCCTTATGTACTCTTTATGTAATCTTATGTACTTATTTGTTACACCTTAGGTACTTCTTATGTAGTTCTTAGGTACTCCTTAGGTACTTCTTATGTACTTTTTAGGCACACCTTAGGTACTCCTTATGTTCTTCTTATGTACTCCTTATGTTCAGCTTATGTACTCCTTATTATGTACTCGTTATGTACTCTTTATGTACTCTTATGTATTTATTTGTTACACCTTAGGTACTTCTTATGTAATTCTTAGGTACTCCTTAGGTAATTCTTATGTACTTTTTAGGCACACCTTAGGTACTCCTTATGTTCTTCTTATGTACTCCTTATGTACTCCTTATGTTCAGCTTATGTACTCCTTATTATGTACTCCTTATTATGTACTCGTTATGTACTCCTTATAAGGTCTTTATGTACTCCTTATAAGGTCCTTTTGTACTCCTTATAAGGTCCTTATGTACTTCTAATGTACTTCTTATGTACTCCTTATGTACTTCTTATGTTCTCCTTATGTGCTCCTTATGTACTCCTTATGTACTACTTATGTACTCCTTATGTACTCCTTATGTATTCCTTATGTACTCCTTATGTACTCCTCATGTACTCCTCATGTACTCCTTATGTACTCCTTATGTACTCCTTATGTACTCCTTATGTACTCCTTATGTTCTTCTTATGTACTTCTAATGTACTTCTTATGTACTCCTTATGTGCTCCTTATGTACTCCTTATGTACTCCTTATGTACTCCTTATGTACTCCTTATGTACTCCTTATGTACTCCTTATGTACTCCTTATGTACTCTTTATGTACTCTTATGTACTTATTTGTTACACCTTAGGTACTTCTTATGTAGTTCTTAGGTACTCCTTAGGTACTTCTTATGTACTTTTTAGGCACACCTTAGGTACTCCTTATGTTCTTCTTATGTACTCCTTATGTTCAGCTTATGTACTCCTTATTATGTACTCCTTATTATGTACTCGTTATGTACTCCTTTTAAGGTCTTTATGTACTCCTTATAAGGTCCTTTTGTACTCCTTATAAGGTCCTTATGTACTCCTAATTTACTCCTTATGTTCTTCTTATGTACTTCTAATGTACTTCTTATGTTTTATTTTATTTTATTTTATTTTAACAATTTTAGGAAATCTTACAGCTAGGTTAACAAAGTTAATAAATTTACAGATATATGTAAACTAATGTTACACATATGAGAAGGCCAATTACAAGTTTCCGCAGATAGAAATATATAAAGTAAATAAATACGACAGAGATACAATATACATAGTATTTAAAAAGAATTAAACTATAATAGAAAAAAGAAAGAAACACACACACAAAAAACACGCACATACACCGTGTTTAGGTACTTAATTAAATGGGATTAAAAAAAAAAACTACCAGTCAGTAAGCGTTTCAGCTTAGTTATTGATGTGTGGAATAGGTCCAGCTCAGAGTTTGCCTTAACTAATTTGTTGTACGAGCTAGAAGTTCTTATGATAAAAGAGTTTTGCCTGTAATTAGTTCTCACCATAGGAACATGAAGAACGTTCGGTTTCCTCAATGCAACCGTGTTTGTACGCAGTCCCACCTGCTCCAGGAGTTCTGGACAGTCAACCATGCTATTTATAATACCAAAAAGATAGGATAGATCAGCTATTTCTCTTCGTTTAAAAAGGGGAAGAAAATGAAATTTACGACATCTCGTTGTATAATCTGGGAGAGATATGTGGGCTCGATACTGTAAATAACGTAGAAACCTCTTTTGTATAGACTCCAAGCGAGAGGAGTAAACATCATAACAAGGGTTCCACACCTGCGATGCGTATTCTAGGTGACTACGTACGTAACTACAGTACAGTATTTTAAACGTTTTGATGTTAGAAAATTCAGCTGACATTCTTAAAACGAATCCAAGTGCACGAGATGCTTTTTTAACTATGGAATTTATGTGGTCATCAAATAACAATTTACTGTCAAAAATAACTCCTAAATCTTTTATTTTGTCAACTCTTGCTAATTCTGAGCTATATAAATGGTAGTTATGGATTAACTTAGTAGGTTTTCGAGTAAAGGAACATACATAGCACTTGGAAACGTTAAGGTCTAATTTGTTAAGGGTACAGTAGTTTTGAAATCTAATTAGGTCTGCCTGAAGTTTGCGAGCATCACACGCATTATTGATTTGGTGTAGAATCTTCATATCATCAGCGTAAAGAAGTATTTTTGAGTGTATAAAGCAGGAAGAGATATCATTTACAAAAATAGTAAAGAGCAAAGGTGCCAGCAAAGATCCTTGGGGTACACCGGAAGGTATGATCACTGAATGAGAAGAATAGCCTCCCAAGACTACCGTTTGGCACCGGTTACGAACGTAAGAAGAAAACCACCTGAACAGATTTCCTCTTATACCTATACGCGTTAATTTATTTAGTAAAATAAGGTGATCTATACGATCGAAACACTTGGAATAGTCGGTATAAACAATGTCCACTTGAGATGGTTCAGACATGCAACGTGATAAAAACTCCGCACAGAGTAAGAGATTGGAGGTGGTAGACCTACCCTTCAGAAACCCATGCTGATCTAGCGACAGGCTATGCTTTAGTCCAGGGTATAGCTGAGAATATACGAGCTTTTCCAGGAGTTTTGCGAACAAGCAAAGTTTCGATATAGGTCTATAATTTTCAATCATATTTCTTGATCCTTTTTTATGAATGGGTGTGACAAATGCCCTTTTCCATATACTGGGAACAATACCCTCCGTGATGGAGCGGCGGTAGATCAGAGAGAGAGGAAGAGTAAGGCTTTTGGCACACCTGACAATAAATACTGCCGGAATGCTATCGGGGCCCGCTGACTTATTTAGATCAAGAGATTTCATTAAGTTATAAACATTTTCATCAATGATTTCGACTGTATTTATATCTGTGATGGGCTCGATATCAGTGGAACAAGAAAAATCATGTTGCATTGTAACCGGTTGCGAACTATCTAGAAAATTCGAATGAAAGTATTCCCCGAAAAAATTACAAATTTCATCACCCTGGTCCGATGATCGGTTGCCATAATGAAGTACAGAGGGGTACGAGTTGGACAGATTTTTACTTTTGATAAATGACCAAAAGGCACGAGGATTTTCTTTAATACAGCGTTCAATATTAGAAATGTAGGATTTGTACATCTCGTCCTCTAATAAGTGCCCTCTTTGACGTAATAAGATAAAAGAATCTTGGTCGTACGAGTTACCGTAAGTTTTATATTTCTTATGGTACTTAGCTTTCTCCTTAAGTAATTTAATTAAGGGCCGCTTATACCATAATGGATATTTACGGGAAGGCGTTACTAGTTTGGTGGGAATATGAGTGTCACGCAGGTCACAGATAGTTTTATAAAAGAAGGAAACTGCGTCCTCAATATTTTTACTGTCCAATTCCGAACGCCAGTCGATAGCCTCCAGATTTTTACAAATAGAGTTGTAATCACCGTTGTGGTATATATACCTCGTGTAAGGGCGCGGTTTAATATTATGTAACTGAACAAATTCAGCAGTAGCGACAAGAGACCGGTGGTGGGGGTCCTCCGGAACAAGGGGGGAGTCACAGGAACTTACAAGGACATCGTTATTTGAAAATATCAAGTCCAGCAGTCTGCCATGGCTATCATTCACAAAAGAATTGTATTGGAGGAGGTTACACATATTTAAACTATCAATCAAATCAAATTGATGTTGTCCATGAAGATTTGTGGGAATGTAGGATATCCCATCTTTGTTATCTATGGTCCATGATACAAGGGGCATATTGAAGTCACCAAATATAATTATTTTATCCAGTGGATTTTCGAGGGCTATTTTAGTCATATTAGTTGCAAAATTTGTTATTTGAGTAGACATTGAGTTACCTAGGTTTTGATTGCAAATGTATACCACACCAACATGCAATTTGTATATGGATCGAGGTCTACAGGTTTTCAGAGTTAACGTGACCCACAAATCTTCGGCAGTGGAAGACCACTCGGGCCGGCATTCGGCCGCGAGCTCTCGGCGTACGGCTATCAACACACCGCCACCTTTGTCCTGATTCGTCACCTCATAGTTACGGTCGCGCCTCCACACTATGTAACGATCGTCAAATAATTCGTTATCATTGAAGCTATCATTAAGCCAAGACTCGGTGATACAAATTAAGTCATAGGGGCGAAGGGATAAATTCCTATGGAAACTAGTTGTTTTTGTCCGAAGACCACGTACGTTTTGGTAATATATTTTAAGCGGCGAGAATTATACAAGAAAAGAATATTAGCATATGATTATGTGGGTCGGATAGCAATATAATAATAAAAAATGTCGTACACTTAATTAAGAAGCGTTGCAAAACCTCTATATATAAGATATAATGAATATGAATAGAAAACAAAAAATAGACAATGGTAAACAATAAGACAATAAAACGATTAGCAAAATAAAAGGCACAATAGATAAGAAGAACAGCTGATTTACTTACGTATGAGGGTAGCGACGAGCAAGTCAAAACAGTTGCATTGAGTAAACCACAGCGAGAACCGGTTTGCGAGTCAGCGCTCGCCAACCGTTGAGAGTTGTGGCCCGCATAGACAGGTAATAACAAAATACAAATTATTAAGCACCCAACATTAAGTCACATTTTTTTAAGATCTGATTCCATTTTGATCGGGATCACTGGAGATGTTGGGTTTTTTCGAACGTAGATCCGGCAACCTTTTATCCATGTATAAGCAAAACCTCGGTCTTTGGCAAGCATCTTTGTTTTGTTTAACAAAACCTTGTTGTCTAATGTTAAATGGTCATTGACATAGATCCGCTGGGACCCTTGGAGACCAATGTCAACTGGAGTGGTGGTACACTTTTTAGCAGCAGCAACGAAATCGTTCTTAAGGTATCGATTATGTATAGCGACAACAATGGTTTTATTTTGTTTGTCGTTGCGCATCGGTACTCTGGCAATGTAATTTATTTGTTCTTGCGGCACTACGCACTTGACATGAGCGCCTATTTTGGCGATAATGCTGAACAGGTTTTCGGAGTTTGAAACCGGCACTCCTTTAATTTCCACGTTGTTCATCCGTGATCTTTGTTCACTGTCCCTTATTTGCTCTTCCATTACCAGTACGCGCTTCTGCAGTTGTTCCACATCGTTCTGCGTGTTCTGGAGACTCTGAATATCATTTTCCATTTGCCTCACTTTATCTGACAGAGCACCTATCTTATGATCCAAGAACTCGAGCGATGACTTAATATCAGAGAGTTCGGGTTTTATAGTTTTCAGCTCTGACAACTCAGCCTTGATGGATTGTATGCTCTCATTAAGCCCAGGGAGCACAGCCATTTGAAGGGACAGTTGTCTAAGTTCCGCCAGGACAGTGTCCATGTCCGCTGGTATTGGAGACCTCGCCTTGGAAGTAAGTGGACTCGCTGACCGGGTATTTTTACAGGAGGTACATTTCCAGGTGGCTTTCCTTTCCCCCAATCTGCGGTATCCCGCCTCGGTAACTCCTGCGCAGCCAAAGTCGAAATGTCCCTGGCATACCGAACAAAAAGCTCCATCCCGGAACTCAGCGTCACAACTCTTGCATTTAAACATTTTGTGGTGAGATTAAACAACTCAAAACAAAAATAAAAAATAATTTTTAAAAGCGACCCGCGTGTTTTGTAAGCGCTGGCGTATGCGACCACGGTAATTTGCGTGCGAGCGGATCGGTGTCGACTGACAGACTCGTCACTGTGTGTACTCCTTATGTTCTTCTTATGTACTCCTTATGTTCTTCTTATGTACTTCTAATGTACTTCTTATGTTCTCCTTATGTGCTCCTTATGTACTCCTTATGTACTACTTATGTACTCCTTATGTACTCCTTATGTATTCCTTATGTACTCCTTATGTACTCCTCATGTACTCCTCATGTACTCCTTATGTACTCCTTATGTACTCCTTATGTACTCCTTATGTTCTTCTTATGTACTTCTAATGTACTTCTTATGTACTCCTTATGTGCTCCTTATGTACTCCTTATGTACTCCTTATGTACTCCTTATGTACTCCTTATGTACTCCTTATGTACTCCTTATGTACTCCTTATGTACTCCTTATGTACTCCTTATGTACTCCTTATGTACTCCTCATGTACTCCTCATGTACTCCTTATGTACTCCTTATGTACTCCTTATGTACTCCTTATGTACTCCTTATGTACGTCTTATGTACTCCTTATGTACTCCTTATGTACTCTTTATGTAATCTTATGTACTTATTTGTTACACCTTAGGTACTTCTTATGTAGTTCTTAGGTACTCCTTAGGTACTTCTTATGTACTTTTTAGGCACACCTTAGGTACTCCTTATGTTCTTCTTATGTACTCCTTATGTTCAGCTTATGTACTCCTTATTATGTACTCGTTATGTACTCTTTATGTACTCTTATGTATTTATTTGTTACACCTTAGGTACTTCTTATGTAGTTCTTAGGTACTCCTTAGGTAATTCTTATGTACTTTTTAGGCACACCTTAGGTACTCCTTATGTTCTTCTTATGTACTCCTTATGTACTCCTTATTATGTACTCCTTATTATGTACTCGTTATGTACTCCTTATAAGGTCTTAATGTACTCCTTATAAGGTCCTTTTGTACTCCTTATAAGGTCCTTATGTACTTCTAATGTACTCCTTATGTACTCTTTATGTACTCTTATGTACTTATTTGTTACACCTTAGGTACTTCTTATGTACTTTTTAGGCACACCTTAGGTACTCCTTATGTTCTTCTTATGTACTCCTTATGTACTCCGTATGTTCAGCTTATGTACTCCTTATTATGTACTCCTTATTATGTACTCCTTATTATGAACTCGTTATGTACTCCTTATAAGGTCTTTATGTACTCCTTATAAGGTCCTTTTGTACTCCTTATAAGGTCCTTATGTACTCCTAATTTACTCCTTATGTACTTCTAATGTACTTCTTATGTACTCCTTATGTTCTTCTTATGTACTTCTAATGTTCTTTTTATGTACTCCTTATGTACTCTTTATGTACTCTTTTGTACTTATTTGTTACACCTTAGGTACTTCTTATGTAGTTCTTAGGTACTCCTTAGGTACTTCTTATGTACTTTTTAGGCACACCTTAGGTACTCCTTATGTTCTTCTTATGTACTCCTTATGTACTCCTTATGTTCAGCTTATGTACTCCTTATTATGTACTCGTTATGTACTCCTTATAAGGTCTTTATGTACTCCTTATAAGGTCCTTATGTACTCCTTATAAGGTCCTTATGTACTTCTAATGTACTTCTTATGTACTCCTTATGTTCTTCTAATGTACTTCTTATGTACTCCTTATGTGCTCCTAATGTACTCCTTATGTACTCCTTATGTACTCCTTATGTACTCCTTATGTACTACTTATGTACTCCTTATGTACTCCTTATGTATTCCTTATGTACTCCTTATGTACTCCTCATGTACTCCTCATGTACTCCTTATGTACTCCTTATGTACTCCTTATGTACTCCTTATGTACTCCTTATGTACGTCTTATGTACTCCTTATGTACTCCTTATGTACTCTTATGTACTTATTTGTTACACCTTAGGTACTTCTTATGTAGTTCTTAGGTACTCCTTAGGTACTTCTTATGTACTTTTTAGGCACACCTTAGGTACTCCTTATGTTCTTCTTATGTACTCCTTATGTTCAGCTTATGTACTCCTTATTATGTACTCGTTATGTACTCTTTATGTACTCTTATGTATTTATTTGTTACACCTTAGGTACTTCTTATGTAGTTCTTAGGTACTCCTTAGGTAATTCTTATGTACTTTTTAGGCACACCTTAGGTACTCCTTATGTTCTTCTTATGTACTCCTTATGTACTCCTTATGTTCAGCTTATGTACTCCTTATTATGTACTCCTTATTATGTACTCGTTATGTACTCCTTATAAGGTCTTTATGTACTCCTTATAAGGTCCTTTTGTACTCCTTATAAGGTCCATATGTACTTCTAATGTACTTCTTATGTACTCCTTATGTTCTTCTTATGTACTTCTAATGTACTTCTTATGTTCTCCTTATGTGCTCCTTATGTACTCCTTATGTACTACTTATGTACTCCTTATGTACTCCTTATGTATTCCTTATGTACTCCTTATGTACTCCTCATGTACTCCTCATGTACTCCTTATGTACTCCTTATGTACTCCTTATGTACTCCTTATGTACTCCTTATGTTCTTCTTATGTACTTCTAATGTACTTCTTATGTACTCTTTATGTGCTCCTTATGTACTCCTTATGTACTCCTTATGTACTCCTTATGTACTCCTTATGTACTCCTTATGTACTCCTTATGTACTCCTTATGTACTCCTTATGTACTCCTCATGTACTCCTCATGTACTCCTCATGTACTCCTTATGTACTCCTTATGTACTCCTTATGTACTCCTTATGTACTCCTTATGTACGTCTTATGTACTCCTTATGTACTCCTTATGTACTCTTTATGTAATCTTATGTACTTATTTGTTACACCTTAGGTACTTCTTATGTAGTTCTTAGGTACTCCTTAGGTACTTCTTATGTACTTTTTAGGCACACCTTAGGTACTCCTTATGTTCTTCTTATGTACTCCTTATGTTCAGCTTATGTACTCCTTATTATGTACTCGTTATGTACTCTTTATGTACTCTTATGTATTTATTTGTTACACCTTAGGTACTTCTTATGTAATTCTTAGGTACTCCTTAGGTAATTCTTATGTACTTTTTAGGCACACCTTAGGTACTCCTTATGTTCTTCTTATGTACTCCTTATGTACTCCTTATGTTCAGCTTATGTACTCCTTATTATGTACTCGTTATGTACTCCTTATAAGGTCTTTATGTACTCCTTATAAGGTCCTTTTGTACTCCTTATAAGGTCCTTATGTACTTCTAATGTACTTCTTATGTACTCCTTATGTACTTCTTATGTTCTCCTTATGTGCTCCTTATGTACTCCTTATGTACTACTTATGTACTCCTTATGTACTCCTTATGTATTCCTTATGTACTCCTTATGTACTCCTCATGTACTCCTCATGTACTCCTTATGTACTCCTTATGTACTCCTTATGTACTCCTTATGTACTCCTTATGTTCTTCTTATGTACTTCTAATGTACTTCTTATGTACTCCTTATGTGCTCCTTATGTACTCCTTATGTACTCCTTATGTACTCCTTATGTACTCCTTATGTACTCCTTATGTACTCCTTATGTACTCCTTATGTACTCTTTATGTACTCTTATGTACTTATTTGTTACACCTTAGGTACTTCTTATGTAGTTCTTAGGTACTCCTTAGGTACTTCTTATGTACTTTTTAGGCACACCTTAGGTACTCCTTATGTTCTTCTTATGTACTCCTTATGTACTCCTTATGTTCAGCTTATGTACTCCTTATTATGTACTCGTTATGTACTCCTTATAAGGTCTTTATGTACTCCTTATAAGGTCCTTATGTACTCCTTATGTACTCCTTATGTACTCCTTATGTACTCCTTATGTACTCCTTATGTACTCCTCATGTACTCCTCATGTACTCCTTATGTACTCCTTATGTACTCCTTATGTACTCCTTATGTACTCCTTATGTACTACTTATGTACTCCTTATGTACTCCTTATGTATTCCTTATGTACTCCTTATGTACTCCTCATGTACTCCTCATGTACTCCTTATGTACTCCTTATGTACTACTTATGTACTCCTTATGTACTCCTTATGTATTCCTTATGTACTCCTTATATACTCCTTATGTACTCCTTATATACTCCTTATGTACTCCTTATATACTCCTTATGTACTCCTTATGTACTCCTTATGTTCTTCTTATGTACTTCTAATGTACTTCTTATGTACTCCTTATGTGCTCCTTATGTACTCCTTATGTACTCCTTATGTACTCCTTATGTACTCCTTATGTACTCCTTATGTACTCCTTATGTACTCCTTATGTACTCCTTATGTACTCCTTATGTACTCCTTATGTACTCTTTATGTACTCCTTATGTACTCCTTATATACTCCTTATGTACTCCTTATGTACTCCTCATGTACTCCTCATGTACTCCTCATGTACTCCTTATGTACTCCTTATGTACTCCTTATGTACTCCTTATGTACTCCTTATGTACTCCTTATGTACTCCTTATGTACTCCTTATGTACTCCTTATGTACTCCTTATGTACTCCTTATGTACTCCTTATGTACTCCTTATGTACTCCTTATGTACTCTTTATGTACTCCTTATGTACTCCTTATATACTCCTTATGTACTCCTTATATACTCCTTATGTACTCCTTATGTACTCCTTATGTTCTTCTTATGTACTTCTAATGTACTTCTTATGTACTCCTTATGTGCTCCTTATGTACTCCTTATGTACTCCTTATGTACTCCTTATGTACTCCTTATGTACTCCTTATGTACTCCTTATGTACTCTTTATGTACTCTTATGTACTTATTTGTTACACCTTAGGTACTTCTTATGTAGTTCTTAGGTACTCCTTACGTTCTTCTTATGTACTTCTAATGTACTTCTTATGTACTCCTTATGTACTCCTTATGTACTCCTTATGTACTCCTTATGTACTCCTTATGTACTCCTTATGTACTCCTTATGTACTCCTTATGTACTCCTTATGTACTCCTTATGTACTCCTTATGTACTCTTATGTACTTATTTGTTACACCTTAGGTACTTCTTATGTAGTTCTTAGGTACTCCTTATGTACTCCTTATGTACTCCTTATGTACTCCTTATGTACTCCTTATGTACTCCTTATGTACTCCTTATGTACTCCTTATGTACTCCTTATGTACTCCTTATGTACTCTTTATGTACTCCTTATGTACTCCTTATATACTCCTTATGTACTCCTTATGTACTCCTTATGTACTCCTTATGTACTCCTTATGTACTCCTTATGTACTCCTTATGTACTCCTTATGTACTCCTTATGTACTCCTTATGTACTCCTTATGTACTCCTTATGTACTCCTTATGTACTCCTTATGTACTCCTTATGTACTTTTTATGTACTCCTTATGTACTCCTTATGTACTCCTTCTGTACTCCTTATGTACTCCTTATGTACTTTTTATGTACTCCTTATGTACTCCTTATGTACTTCTTATGTACTCCTTATGTACTCCTTATGTACTCCTTATGTACTCCTTATTATGTACTCCTTATGTACTCCTTATGTACTCCTTATGTACTCTTTATGTACTCCTTATGTACTCCTTATATACTCCTTATGTACTCCTTATGTACTCCTTATGTACTCCTTATGTACTCCTTATGTACTCCTTATGTACTCATTATATACTCCTTATGTACTCCTTATGTACTCCTTATGTACTACTTATGTACTCCTTATGTACTCCTTATGTACTCTTTATGTACTCCTTATATACTCCTTATGTACTCCTTATGTACTACTTATGTACTCCTTATGTACTCCTTATGTACTCTTTATGTACTCCTTATATACTCCTTATGTTCTTCTTATGTACTCCTTATGTACTCCTTATGTACTCCGTATGTTCAGCTTATGTACTCCTTATTATGTACTCCTTATGTACTCCTTATGTACTCCTTATGTACTCTTTATGTACTCCTTATGTACTCCTTATATACTCCTTATGTACTCCTTATGTACTCCTTATGTACTCTTTATGTACTCCTTCTGTACTCCTTATGTACTTCTAATGTACTTCTCATGTACTCCTCATGTACTCCTCATGTACTCCTCATGTACTCCTCATGTGCTCCTCATGTGCTCCTCATGTGCTCCTCATGTGCTCCTCATGTGCTACTACTTATGTACTACTTATGTACTACTTATGTACTACTTATGTACTACTTATGTACTACTTATGTACTACTTATGTACTACTTATGTACTACTTATGTACTACTTATGTACTACTTATGTACTACTTATGTACTACTTATGTACTACTTATGTACTACTTATGTACTACTTATGTACTACTTATGTACTACTTATGTACTACTTATGTACTACTTTTGTACTACTTATGTAAGATATCTTGTCAGGAATTAATAAATTAAAGCCTAGTAGCTCCGTCGGCCCCGATAGTATTCCTCCTGTATTCTTAAAGACATATAAAAAATACGTAAGCCTCCCTCTTTATCACATTTTTAATCTCTCTCTAAAAACAGGCTTTTATCCCCCACAATGGAAAATTTCTAGGGTTACTCCCATACCTAAGGAGCTTAATGGAACATTAGTAGAACAATATCGTCCCATTGCAATAATTTCATCTCCCGCTAAAGTTTTTAAAAATATACTTTATAAGTATATTTATTTGTAGGTTGATAAGTACTTTTGCAATGAACAACATGGTTTCAGGGCAAAAAGGTCGGTTAATACAAATCTTCTGTCCCTCGTGGACTATATCTCCAAACGCTTGGACCACGGTTGTCAGGTAGATGTTCTTTACTTTGACTTCCGGAAGGCCTTTGATAGGGTCAACAATGACATATTGCTGGAGAAACTATGCTCAATCGGTGTTTCACCGGGTCTTCTTCGGCTGCTCGCTGATTATCTGCGGGATCGCCAGCAGTTTGTCAGGCTAGGTATTTATGACTCTCGGCCATACCACACGCGTTCCGGAGTTAGCCAAGGATCAATTCTTGGACCCTTGCTCTTTCCAATAATGGTCAATGACTTGCCAGCCGTTCTTCACAATGCGAAAAGTCTCCTCTATGCGGATGACTTGAAGCTGTTCTCAGAAATAAACTCCGAGGTCGACCGTTTAGCACTCCAGCGTGATATCGACGCCGTATTTGACTGGAGTTTTAAAATTAAAATGGAATTTAATTCCTCCAAATGCTATGTTATGAGTTTTGGCCGAGGTCGAAGTCCTTTCTCCTTTAATTACTAAATTGATAACAGCATTATTACTAGAACAGATCGTATGAAAGATCTTGGTGTCACTTACGACCAAAAGCTAACATTTCATAGTCATATTGTTGATGTTACGAAGGACTCTTTTAAGCGACTTGGTTTCATACTACGAAATGTTAAGGACTTCGATAGCATCGATCCTATTAAAACTATTTTTAGTGCCCTTGTACGCAGTAAACTGGAGTCCAGTGCATGTGTTTGGAACCCATTTCAGAAAAAGTATACTTTAATGCTAGAAAAGGTTCAAAAAGCCTACCTGAGATACTTGTATAAGCGTATTTATGGATATTATCCGTTTATGTACCCTACAAAGTTCTTATTAGGTTGTCTGGGATATAATTCGTTAGAAGTTAGAAGGAAACACGACCAAATAATAACTGCTTGCAAGATCCTTCGTGGGAAGTTTGATGCCTTGGAATTGCACAGTGAATTGTCTCAACTGTTTTCCCCCTTAAACTATACCCGTAACAGGAGACACAGATTGTTCGCCGTGCCCGCGTGCCGAACTGTCACACGAGCACAGTCTCTTGTTCCTCGCACGCTGTCTGCGCTTAACGCTCTCCTGGAGACCAAGCCTGAATGTGATGTGTTTGCGGATGAATGGAAGACATTTTTGTCAGTATACTTGGAGTATTGTGAGAGCAGTGTATGAATGCTATGTCTTTAATTAATGTAATTGGCCGGCGGCCGTTTTAATTAAAGTAAAAATAAATAAATAAATAAATTATGTACTACTTTAGTACTGCCTGTGTAATGTCTTTGTACTGCCTATGTACTACTCATGTACTGCCTATGTAATGTCTTTGAACGGCTCATGTACTACTTATGTACTACGTTTGTACTAATTATGTACTTATAGTAACTTATGTACTAAAAAATCCTACCCTAAGGGTGGGAAAATAGGAGTGATTTATTGTCCACTCACAGTTTTTTATACTGAGTTGTGTATTACAATTAAATTAAAAGTAATTCTAAATTTAACATGTAGTAATCAGTAGACTATAGCTACAAAAAAATAAAATAAAAGCTTTTTCACACAAAAATTGAACCGCCGAAGAACTGAAAAGCAAAAAATAATAAACGTTTCTTATTTAATCTTAATAACTATATACCTAACTCTATACCTAAGTAACGTTTCGGCGCGCCAATTTTTTTTGAATGTTAATGTTTATCGCTGGAGATTTCACGCTTCATTGTTAATTTGATTTGGCTATTTCTTTAAATTTAAGGTAATTTAGTGATCTTTTTTCATTGATTGTTTGGGGCCCACTCAATATTAGAAGAAGTTAGAAGTTTAAGAACTTAGTTATTGAGGTTAAATGGTTATTATTTATTTTGCATTTCAGTTTTGTGCGGTTTAATTTTTGTGTTAAAAAGATTTTATTTTATAATTTTTGCTGTATAGAAATGTTATCACTTTGAGGTGTTGAGCAATCACTTAAGGTTAATTTGTTTGAATTCCTTAATTGTACCATATCTGTATGGTTAGACCTGTGACTGCTGCGATATATGTAAAGACTTGGGCGTGATATATTGTGGCACCGCCGCCGCGCCGCCGCGCCGCCGCGCCGCCGCTGTCCAGCCCGCGCACCGCTCGGTACTCTAGTTGAGTGAAGTGAACTCCGAATAACAGTGGGCATCCCACTGGCTGCGCGTGACGTCATCGAAGCGTCATCAGAACATCTGTGATTATCGTGCCTGATCCCGCCCCCCACATGTTTGTACTCACCTCATTTATGTAAGTGTAACCAAAGATACTCTGCTTGTTGCGGTGCTGCCCGCGACCCCGCTAACATCTAATTATCGCAATCCCGTAGGAATTGTCATCAAACTCTATGCGGCATTATTTGCAACAGTATGCAAATAATGCCGCATAGAGTTTTCAATCAATTGCCTACTGTAAATAATTATATAATAACAAGGTTTACGTACTCCTAGACATATAGTTAGTCACCAATGATATGTCATGAGCTTAGTCTTTGACATGTTCATTTTCAGTCCGACCTCGAGGCTCGCTTTGCTTAGGTCTTCTGTCATTGTTCCCAGTTCCGAGGCTGAGAAGAAAATAATACCTACAAGGTCGTTTGCGAAACGAAAGTTAGTCAACCTTGTTTCGCCCAATGAAATGCCCTTTTCTGCCTAACCAGCCACCAGATCCGCCAAAAACTCGTATTAGTGTCTTTATATTTTTTGTCATAACAAATCTTTTGACTAAATGGTTATTCCCTAAAAATATTGTTTGTTGTATGACATCCTATCCTATCCTACTAATATTATAAATGTGAAAGTTTGTGAGGATGGATGGATGGATGGATGTTTGTTACTCTTTCAAGCTAAAACTACTGAACGAATTTTGTGAAACTTTACAGAATTATTATTTATACATCAAAATAACTTATAGGCTACAATTTATAACGACTTTGAGTTATTTAGCCAAATTACAACGATAACTAAAAGTAACTTTTCCACGCGGACGAAGTCGCGGGCGGAAGCTATTTAATCAATAATTTCATTAAAGACCAAATGCCTTAATTACATTATCCTTGGTAATATACTGCCGAATAAAAATTTGACGAAATTAAAATGTGCGTAATGAGCGTAGGTACTAAAATTATTCCGAATATTGCATTGGTATAAAAAAGGTTGCTAAAATTGGTTTGGATAATGAACTTTGTCAAAATAATTTTGGCAAAACAGCAGGATACCATTTTTGCCATCTGCCGTTAACGGGTCAGAGCCATCGGGCAGATGGGAGCAAGTCGTTTGATTCTTTCTGTAAATGGAAGTCTGCTGAGAACTGTTCTAAATTGGGAAGGTAGTGGTTAATCTACTATTAAGGTGGTGGTTAGGTATAATAAACACAAAAAAGACATTAAATGACATTTTATTTATAGAAGTCTTCGGCGAGTGTCACCGTTACCTACACCGCGACTGGTGGTCGGGAGGTCGACTGGTCGAGTGGTCGGGTGGTCGGGTGGTCGGGTGGTGACGTGACGCACGGTGATGTGCTGCCACCGTCACCACTCATCACTCACCACTCATCACGCACATTACAACACACTACATTATTTACAAAAAGTTTACATTTAGGTACATTACAACATAATAATTCGTAGTCATCGACCGAGCGGTATTTCATTAGGCCCTAGGCGAGCCGGGGGCGACATTAATATTTACATAAATGTACAGATAATAACCTAGAACACCTTAACTAACGTAACTGTGTCATTGGCTTCAGAAACTACCGACTTAACACATAACACAGATCACTATTATCTTCTTGAGCTGTACGACCTCTCGGTAACCGAACCGAGAGCGTAAAAAGTTTCGCAACGTTTGCATACACAGTGTTCGTCAGAGCAGCGGCGCGGCGGCGGCGGCGCAGGCGGCACACACTAGAGGGCGTGCGAGGTGCGCGCGGTGATGTGCGCGGCGGCGGGCGGCGCAGGCGGCACACACTAGAGGGCGTGCGAGGTGCGCGCGGTGATGTGCGCGGCGGCGGGCGGCGCGCGCGAACGCTGTTAGAAGTGCGCGCGCGCATGCCCGTTCCAGCGCGCGTCCGACGTGCTCGTGAGCTCGGTGGCGGCCGCCGGGTAGTACACGGTCGGCGCGGGCGAGGCTGCGCGCCGAGCTCGGCCGCCGCCGCCGCCGCCGCTGCCGCCGCCCGCCAGGCTGGCAGCGCGCGAGCTGCGCGCCTCGGAGCGGCGCAGAGTGCCGTTGCGCGCGAGCCGCAGTGACACGCGCTCGCCGCACGACGCGAACGAGTCGTCGCGCGTGTGCTCCGGAGAGTCGCGAGCGCCGCCGCGCGGCCGGACGCCGCCGGCGCAGAACATTTTTAGGAAGACGCGCTTGAACTTCTCGCCAAATATCACGTAAATGACAAAGTTGACGCTGCTGTTAATTGTCACCAGCAGGTTGCTCGTCTTGACGAGCGGGTCGAGCTTGTCGAACTGGTCGCCCAGGAACACCTCAAACGAGTTGGTGACGAGCGGCAGCAGGTTGCATAGGAAGAATACGAGCACGACGACCAGCAGCATGGTGGCCAGGCCCAGCTCGCGCCGCTGCACGCGGGAGAGGCGCGCGCGCTCGGCCTGCGCGCGCCTCACCTGCCGCACGATGCACGCGTTGAGGGCCGCGAGCGCCGTGAACGGCACGATGTACATGACGATCATGTACATGGAGTGGATGTACACCACGATGTAGGACTCGGTGCGGAACTGCAGGTCAGCGGTGACGCAGTAGACGGGCTCGCCGTCCGCCGAGCGCTCGATCACTTGAGCCTCAAAGAACTTGGGCGCGTTATACGCAAAGGCGAAGGCGGCCGTGCCGAGCACGTACCAGCGCGCCCGTGACGACGTGCATAGAGCCTTCGCGCGGAACGGATGGCAGACCGCCACCCAGCGCTCCACGGTGACGATCAGCGTGAGGTACACGGACATGGTCTGCGCGGCGTTGGCGATGGGGTACGCGTAGGGCGTGATGTGCGGGCACACGTGGTAGTAGTAGTAGCGGAGGTGGCCCGTGTACGGGAACACGGCCGTGAGCCCGAACAGCAGCACGGACGTGAGGATGAGCGCCGTGTCGCACGCCGCCAGCCCCACCAGCAGGCAGTTGATGGAGGAGCGCATCTGCGGCCGCGACAGCACCAGCACGGAGAGCGCGTTGCCCAGCAGGCCGGCCGCGCCGATGGCGTTCAGCAGCACGCCGTGCACCACGAAGCGGAACAGCTTGTCGGCGGGCTCCACGCCCACGTCGGAGTCGCAGCCCTCGTCCGAGGCGTTTTGCGCGGCGCTCATGGTGGGGGGGCGGGGCCGCGCCGCCCGCGCCCGCCGCGCATCCTCGCCGCTCACCACCTGCAAGATACACACTCGTGTTATATAGGTAGGTAGTATACAGAACCGGCCGACCGTCTCTAACGACTAGCAAAACACCATGTAAAAAAACAAAGTTTATAAGTATTATATCGAACCCATACTATATATATATCCATATATATACCCATTGTACCCATAGTACAATAAATATAATAATAAATAATAAATATTTTTGGGACATTTTTACACAGCACCATCTAGTCCCAAACTAAGCAGAGCTTGTAGGTACTATGGGTACTAGACAATGGATATAATACTTAGATACTTTTTTTTTGTTGTAAATATATACTTATAATACATAAGATACACCCAGACAAACACAAATACTCATGTTTTACCCACACAAATATTTGTGTCCTGTGGGAATCGAACCCACGACCCCATGATCAGCAGTCCGGTACTCGAACCACTAGACCACAGACGTTGTCAAACACAATACAAGCTCTGCTTGTTTGGGACTAGATGGTGCTGTGTGAAAAATTCCCAAATATTTATTTATTTATGTCCTTAATCATTTAAAAAAATATTCTTTAACATAACAAGCCGTCCCGCCTGTATTCACCGTAATTGTAGGTTTAGAGGCAAAGGTGTACTCATAAACACCCACAAATCGCCGGAATGTTTAGGTCCCATTTACCTAATAAATGGGACCTATTGCCAATAACCGGACCTATAATATTTCCAATTCCGCTCTATTGAGAATTTCATAGAAAAACACTGCTCACAATTCAAGAATTAAGTCTCAATAAATTTAAATCCTTTGTTAAGCAGAAACTGTTTGTGTAAGAGATTATATAAATGATAAAAATGCTTGGGATTGAGCCGCTTTAATGAACGAGGCTATTAAATTCTAGTATAATATTATCTATAATATTCTGACATTAATTGATTTTCTCTTTTTTGTATTTTTTGGCATTTTCCATGCTAAGATTTTAAACTGGCTTAGTGGTCATAGCGTCTGGTGTACCTAACTAGAAGACGCAGGTTCGAATCCTGCCCACGGAATTTTTCCTTCGTTAAATAACATTAATCGATTTTATTTAAACTGACATTGTGATGGTAACGCTGCAATATATGAACTTACTAATATTGTTTTGACTAATATGGACAAAAGAAATCCAATATGTTCTATTTTCATGGATATGAGTAAAGCCTTTGACAGTGTTGACCATAACATACTGCTTCAAAAATTGGATTCATATGGCATAAGGGGAAAGGCACTAGACCTCATTCACTCATATCTATGTGATAGAAAGCAGTTAACAGAAATAACTAGAATATGTCTTAAAACGCGGGGTGTGAAGACATATAGATCCCAAACTCGAACCACAAAACTAGGAGTTCCACAAGGTAGTGTCTCGGGTCCCTTGCTTTTTCTAATCTGCATTAATGATCTCCCTAGATACATAAAGCATCCCATGGTACTTTTTGCAGATGACAGCACTGTAGTAATAAAATGTGACAGTCAAAATGACTACGAAATTGAAATTAATGAAACATTAAGAACTATAATTAAATGGTTAATTGATAACAATCTGAAAATAAATTTAGAAAAAACAAATATAATGAACTCAACCGAAAAGTATTAATGTAAATTATAACGGGCAGACAGTAGAATCTGTAACAAATACAAATTTTCTAGGAATAAATATTGATTACAGACTTTCATGGACAACCCATATAGACAATCTCTCCAAAAGAATCAACAAATCCTCATTCGCTCTTTACAAGCTCTCCAAAATAGTTAACAAAGATGCGATTTTAACGGCTTATCACGGACTGGTAGCACCTTTACTGAGATACGGCATTATATTTTGGAGTAATTCGGTAGATAAGGAATTTATATTTAAAGCTCAAAAGAAGTGCATTAGAGCAATGTGCCAAATAAATAGTACAATTAGCTGTCAACCTTACTTTAAAAATCTAAAAATTCTCACATTGCCTTCCCTATACATTTATGAATCTAATATTTTTGTGAAATCAAATCTAAGCTACTATAAAACTGCTGTCAAAAGCTATTATCGAAAATTAAGGGATAAAAAAAGGTTAGAGGTACAAATACCTTATGGTAAAACGGCACTATTAAATAAAAGTATTTTATGCATGACATCATTAATCTATAATTAATTGCCTGATGACATTAAACAATTACAAATCGTCCAGTTTAAAAAGAAACTACATTCATTCTTATCAGACAAATGTTATTATGATGTCAAAGATTACTTGAGTGACAAAAATATTGTATTCCAATGACAAGAAAGAAAAAATAATTATCATTTTTTTCCCACGTATGTATGATAATATTGTGAATTGTATTTGAATATCATTTAAATTGCTTGTCTTTCCTCTTTAATAGATATTATATTATTATATAAGAATATAATTTGCAATTTAGTAATAATGAATTATGACTAATTTTGACTTCGAATTTAATTTCTATGTATTAATAATTTGGAATATTTTAATAATGTATCGAGACTGATATGATTAATTGTGTTTTAAATTCTGACTTATATTTTATTATTATATGCCTCAACGGCGGGACATAGCTGAACTTATTTTAATTATTTAAGACCTGTATTTATGACGTATACCTATAGTCCACAATAAAGATGATTTGATTTGATGATAATTTTATACCAAAATGATTGACATTATTGGCATTTTAAAAAATTTTAACTTACTGTGAGCAGAATATGTAAATGTGAGTACTATGTAGGCTAGATATACAAACATGAACAGGTTTTAACTGTCTGGTGTTCTTGGTTTTTTTTTATGAGGCTTACGTAAATGTTCCGCCGCGCCGATCTGGTATCGTCGTGTAACGGTTTGTTGCATTCCCTCTAATATGATCGAGCTACACGATGACTGGTGCATATGTGCTGTCGCGCGTCAGCTGGGATTTGCCTCCTCAAAGCCGATGTGGCTCTTTCTTCAAAAGGCGATTTCAGACATTGCCCTACATTGTGACACTCTCATATTTTATATTATTATGTCTGGACTTTAAAAAAACCATGATTCTCTGAGTTTGTTTCGGTGTTTCTTCTCAGAGGTCGTCAGTTAAGAAATGCCGGCGCCTTCTAGCATAACAAAATCGAAACATTGACTTGTAAAAGTGTCTTTATAAGATCTATTTACAGAAAAGTAAACATAATTTCATCATTTCACTGCAGCGACACATGTATGATATTGCGGACTAAGCAAGTAGTATATAATGCATAATGCATTCCACTGGGACATAACTTCAGATTATAAGCTTCAGAGCGGCCCACATATAGATGTTCTCAAAGAAGCTCAGTTCTACAGCTTACGTCGTGAAAAAGTTAAGTTAGGTTAACTGACGTCGACACAACTCGCTTAGTAGATTTTGGTTATTTCCATAGTGTGATGTCGTATGGTATTCTGCGGTGGGGGAATGCCGCCGATATACAGAGTGTTTTCGTGCTGCAGGAGAGAGCTACTCGATCAATTTATAATCTCAGTCCCAGGTATTGACTCAGAGAAAAATTAAGGAGAAAATAAGTATAATGACTGTTTTTTCCCAATATATTCATAAAAACTTAATGTATGAAAGAAATATATTATTGTTCGATGCAGTTTATACAATTTACACCCATTACAGTGTTTACTTATTTACATAATGAGCGGTATCGTCGTGCGACGGGTCGTTCAGCTCCCTACATAATGATCGAGCTACACGATGACTGATGTACGCGTGCCGTCAGTAAGAACTGGTCAACTCAAAGCTGCTATGGCTCTTTCTTCAAAAGGTCCAGTTCAGATTTGCCCTACATTGTAAAACACATATGATTAGCCTTGAATACTGTTACTGTCTGGACTTTAAAGGAGACCATGATTCTCTGAGTTGACTTCAGCATTTCTTCTCAGAGGTCGTCAGCTAGGAAATGCCGGCGCCCTCTAGTGTTAATTAATTATTGACTTGAAAAAAGCAGTGATAGCCTAGTGGTATGACCATTGGACTGCCAAGTCGAAGGTCTCAAGTTCGAATCCAAGGCACGCACCTCTGAATTTTCGAATTCATGTGCGTATTTATAATTAATTATCACTCGCTTAAACGGTGAAGGAAAACGTCTAGCCTAATCCCTCTCAATATGAGAGGAGACCCGTGCCCAGCAGTGGGACAGTATATGGGTTGATGATGATTGATTGACTTGTAAAATATCTATTTACAAACATAAATAAATATCATTTACGATTTTGTTCATATTTAGGGAATAGGTATGACGTCACACACTACATGATAGAGCATTGTGATAGGTGTTACCGGGTGTTACAGACTTTGTTACTGTATGATCTCTGTCTCATATAAAATCATGATTTTCGTTGGACAATTTTTTTTTCATCATATTTTTTTTTTAATTATGCGTTGTCATTCGAAAAACAATAAAGAAATAAAATTTTAAAAACAAACTCAATCAAGGTCAATCTTAACACATTACTAGTAGCTTATCATAGTAATGTTGCTTCTAGACTCAGATATGCAATCATATTTTGGGGAAATGCTACCAATTGGGATAAAGTTTTTAAATGTCAAAAAAGGTGCGTGCGAGCTATGTGTTGTCTCAAAAGAACTGACAGCTGCAAAGATTATTTTAAAAAACTAAAAATACTTATCGTGCCATCTTTATATATTTTTGAAATGGCTTTGTTTATTAGATATCATCCATCACTATTTAAATTAGAACTTAAATCACGAAATATAAGCCACTTACATAATAACCTTACCAGGCAGTACAGAACTACTCTTTTTGGGCAAAGTGTATTTGTTATGGCCACAAAGATCTACAATAAGATTCCCAATAACATAAAAGAATGTAGCAATAATAATGTCTTTAAAAATAAATTGTTCCAACTTCTTATCGACAACTGTTATTACTCTGTGGATGAGTTTTTATCGACTAGATTTTTTTTTTTGTAACGTTTGAAGACGATTTGCTGATTTTGATTGTCTTGTGTCTGTCCCGCATGACTAAATTATATTAATTAATAATTTATGTACCCAAGTGGCTGATCATGGTATGAACTATATAATTATATAATGAACATCTGTATGTAACCCATGTATCACAAATAAAAGATTTGATTTGATTTGAAACTTTTATTACTGGGGAGTAAAAAGTCAAAATAATTTAATATATGTATGAGTATGTACTAGACTAATGAGGCAGTCCATCATCATTTAAAAATTAATAACTTCTAAACTACTGACTTTCGCGGAACATAATTACCTGTTGCGTTTAGATTAATCATTGGGATGTCCTAGATCCAAATAAAATGTTTGGACCACTATAAATGGGCCAGCCTGTATATGACTAATTATTATTATTCTATTTACGCCCAAAAACAGGAACCACTTTGACTATAACCTCTTATGATGTCAGGTTTGGCTCAATTAATTACCGATCTCATTTGATAGCGTTGTCATAGAGGAAAGGCAATGTCAATGAATGTCAAGGTCGTGACGCGTAGCTCGTGTTATTATGCTGAGTACAATGTTGAGATCATACGGGGTCAGGTGGTAGCGATGCGAGTGGTGTTGGTGATCGCGTCGCTGGTGTGCGCGTGCGGAGCGAGCGCGCCGAGCGCTGGCAATGGCAGCCGGTACGGGTTCTACCGCAGCATGAAGAGCGCGCGGCGCCAGGGCGGCGGCGGCGGCGGCGCGGGCGCGGCCGGGTCGCGGCGCGTGTTCGGCGGCGAGGCGGCGGCGCTCAGCGTGTACCCGGCGGCGTGCGTGCTGCTGGACCGCTACTGGACGGCGCGCTGCTCAGCCACGGTGGTGGCTTCGCGCTGGGCGCTAACGGCCGCGCACTGCGTGTCGCCACACATCGCTTACGTGAAGTACAACTCGCGGCGGCCCGCCTCGCCCGAGGGTGACGTCGCGGCCGTGCAGTACCTGTACCGGCACCCCGGGTACGTCCCTCGCGCGCCCCGCCCCGTCCCGTCCCGCGCGCCTCACGTGTAACTGTGGTGTGCTGTGTCCGCAGCTACAAGGTGGTGCAGGAGGACGAGGGCCGCGGCGTGGACGTGACGCTGCTGCACCATGACGTGGGCCTGGTGCGCACGCGTAAAGACATGAGGCTCGCCGCCACGCCGAAGCTCGACCCGATGCGAGCCATGCGCCGCTACAACCCCTCCGACCTCAAGAACGAAGAAGTGCAGGTGACGTATCGTATATGTTCTCTCGCCGCAGGAGCTCTAGTGTCAACACGCTTGCAGGTTTGTATTCTGGCGGCGGTGCCTATCGCCCCACGTTTACGTTGATTCATGGAGGTTCTAACTGCCAGTAACCGGAATTACAGATTCATAAGCCACCCAGGGTGATAACGAGCTGAACGTGGTCTCAGAGGAGGTGATTTGAAAGCATAGTTCGGCAGTGTAGTATATCGAGGCGCTCCGACCGGCAGGTGCTGGGGTTCGGGCGCACCGAGAAGTCGATGCTGGGTGAGGAGCTATTCGAGGTGCGGCTACGGCTGGTGTTCTGCGAGCGCGGCGCGTGGTTCCACTGCGTGTGCGGCGTGGCGGTGGCGCGCAGCGGTGCGGGCGCGCGCGGCGTGTGCTCGGGCGACTCGGGCGGGCCCGTGCTGCACCGCGGCGCGCAGGTGGGCGTCACCTCCATGGGCCCGCTGGAGTGCGCTGCTGGCCACGTGGACCCGGCCGAGGGCGCCACTAGCGTATTCACTGCACTCTATAACTACGCAGACCTGGTGAACGCCACCATCTATGACACGGAGGCGGCATTGCGCATGCGCATTATCGGCACTAACAGAGCCGCGAGGCAGGGGCGCACGCGTCTGTTGCCCGTGGCCGCCGCCGCCGCCGCCGCCGCCACCGCGCTGCTGGCGAGGCCCGCTAGGTGAAGCTCTGCCCACTCTGCTGACTCGCGACGTGCGCGTGTCAGTATTTTTTATATAAATAATAAACTGTTGTTTCGATTTCCGCAATCATTTGAAGGTTGAATGCAGAGAGCATGTACCCTGTGGCCCTATTACTGACAAATGTAGAACATTCATAATTGATGTTTTGACTGTTTTGAGGGTAGGTTATACAGTGTGTCCCAGACCGAGTGATCCAAAGGAAAATGTGAGGTAGTAGGTTACCTATTGCCTAGATACCTATGATACCTTACGTCTGTACTCTGAACAGTGCGGTTAATGTAAGAACTACCTTGACTATTCATAATTAAACTGTCTCAGCTCCTATCAATGCGTATTAATATTTTTCAAACAAAATGAATACATTTATTTTTGGTAAATTTTCGATGTCAATGTCGATACGAACAATCTTAATTTTAAAATGATTCCTTAAAGATAGGATTCTGATTTCTTTCCAGTTTATTTATGAATGGGCAAGGTAGTTCTTACTTGTAAAATAATTAAAATACTAAGTATATGTATATAGGTGAGGAGAGTCTAAACACACTGATGGTAACCTCTCTGTGTCGAATAGTCTCCTCAAACATATCATCATCATAACATACCATCACGCCTGTATTCCCCGAAGGGTTAGGCAGAGGTGTACTGATGTACACCCACATTTCGCCGGTATGTTTAGGTTCCATGTAATAGGGGGCGAGCCTATTGCCATTAACCGGGCACAAATCCAGACTCCGAGCTGCTACTGAGAATTTCATAGAAAAACCCAATAACACTTTGCTCGACCTGGGGATCGAACCCAGGACCTCTAGCGTAGCAGCCGCGCTTAGGACTACTAGACTAATGAGTCTCCTCAAAATGTCATATATCAACTTAAAACGTTGTTTCGGCTCCGGACCGACAAGGCCAAAGAATAAATTACTCGATTGCAAGCATTGATTGAATGCACAAATGGGTTCTATGTAAAAGTAAATTGATAAAACCCGACTGAAAAAACAAAAACAAGACGTCAAACAAAGTAGCTTCGATTCCGGATCCGGAGCGACACATTGTTAGATGTTCTCGTACCATTGAACCGACAGTCCGTCACTTCGATGCTACATCTATGGTTGAAAGAGATTTTATATATTAAAATAAAAATTATCTGACAACATACATGAGGCAGTTGGTACTCGTAGACGACAATCACCACGAGGCGGCGATGCCAGTTCATTGTCACTGTCGCTCGCAACGAGAGCCCCGTGCTGATCACTGCGTTACGTTTCGCATAATGTTCATTCACATTTTTCTTACGTCCAGGTATTTAGGAGTATTTATATACCTCGGTATTGATTTACGTGTAAATTCTTACGTTTATGGCCTTTTTACATGATGGATTATGATAAGTCTAGGCGATTAATTAAGATTCATTAATTTTCATCGAATACGAATGTATACCCCACCATATAGGTACAATAGAACATAACTGGTTCTGCCACGTAAATGAATTATAATTCTTTTTATAAAACTGTGACATTTAAGGCATTTTAATGATCTGATAAATACATGACATACATACACTCACGCCTTTTTTCCATGGAGGTAGGCAGAAACTAAAGAACGCCACTTACTACGATTCTTGCATACTTCTTTCGCACTTCTCAGAGGCCGTCAGCTAGGAAATGTCGGCGCATTCTAGTATTACTATTAAGTATTGACTAGTAAAAGTGACTTTAAAAGATCTATTTGATGTTTCTGAAATTTTGGGGTTTACACAACAATGAGCAAAACACTCGAAACTTCTTATTTGGAGAAAAAGTGAAATAAATATAACGTATTAATTAATGCATATAAAACATACCACAAACAATACTCCTAACCTGGGAAAAAGAAATAAATTAACAAGAAAGCAAACGTTCTTTACGAAGCCATGCTCTGAAGCTAACACTGAACATACACAAACATACCATCGCGCCAGGGGCTCATGAGTTTTGTTAAGTATTGGAAAACATATTATAATAGTTAAAGACTAAATTGGGTGGTCGTAGTAATTAATTACATACTACGCGCTGCGGTCTCGTAGCAAGAGGTAATGCTACGTGCTACGTGCTCGTAGCAAGTGGCAAAGGCAATGCTACGTGCTCGTAGCAAGTGGCAAAGGCAATGCTACGTGCTTGTAGCAACTGGCTATGAATTGCTACGCGAAATAAGCTCTTAGCAAAGCGCAAAATATTATGGTAACCTCAGTTCTGTTACCTAACAATTTAATTTGTAAGTTTATTCCACATTATTTTTAGCTCCACAGTATTATTAAATTGTTTCCAACTTAAAAAATAAATAATGTAACGCATATTATTTAGCTTAGTTGTATTCCTTAATGTTATTTTACATGCTATGGTCCACTAATTGAGGGAGTACACGTGATAGATTTAATTTGCTTTGTAACTTGTAAAATGTTTGTGTATATCCTTTGTTGGAGATCCTTAATGAATAAATAAATAAACCAACTCTAGGATAAGCGATACCTCATCATAAGACCAACGTAAAACTGAAGGCTAGATTAGAAACGCAAACTACAAACCTATGACAATAAATCTTAAGGTGTAACGAAAAGCGCACATTCCGATCCCGGAAAAATTGGGGAAATTCCTGAAAATTCCAGGAAACCGAATCGGCCATAATCTAAATTTATTTACCCAACCCATTTACCGAAAACTATCCCGGGATTTTCCTACTAATCCCAATATTTTAAAATTTAATTATTAATAATTATAGTTTGTTACCAGCACTAACGTATTGAGTACCTACTTACAATCTGGTAAAAAGAGCATGAAAATGAATCTCTTTGACATTTTCCGACACAGTCGGGTAACATCTATATAATGTGGTTTTATAAACACAAGGATTACTAGAATAAACGCTCAATCAAGTTGCTCTGAAATTAGATACATTTTATTAATCACTAAAATGTTTACAGTAGGTACCTACGTGTACGTGTATAAACACTAAACATAAACATATTTTATAAACCATAAACACAACAACCTTAATGTTGTTTAAACAACATTTACGTAAAGCTATTATAACACAATTTACATATTTATTTTATTTTAATAAATTTTCCATGTTGACTGTGATTGTCAATTAAACATGGCAAAGACAAACTGAACGAAGTGTAAGTCCACCTTCGTTTACTGGAAATATGTATTTATTGTTATGGTACTATACACACTCCAACCGCGGCTGATTCACTATTAGAGGCACATAGATTTGAATAACATAGAGGACGGAGTGAATTAATTGTCAAGGAGTACACAGTAATTACATATTTTACAAGTTAATTTTAGTTTTTATGTAATAAAAACTTCAAATCAGATTAGACAAATTATTTAAAAAGAAATGGTTTTGTTGATATTAACAAAAACAAAGATTAACTTATTGATTTTTGACACTTACGCGAATATAATTATACTTATATTGAAATAAAACTACTTTTTACGGATTTTATCGCGTATATTGATATTATTAATCCCGACGTTTCGGACCCTTTACAGCGTCCACGGTCACGGGTAGACTGAGGTGGTGGGCGTCTTGATGATATAATTACTAACAGCTACCCTACATTTTTATTGTTACATGATCAATGATATTTATTGCTGCAAATAGATCTTATAAAAACACTTTTTTACAAGTTAATATTTAATTAATACTAGATGGAGCCGGCATTTCCTAGCTGACGACCTCTGAGAAGAAACGCCGAAACAAACTCAGAGAATCATGGTCTCTTTTAAAGTAACTTTTTCAATAGCCAGCAAAAAAAAAGTAGTTTTATTTCAATGTATATTAATCGCGTAAATGTCAGAAATCAATTGGATAATAAGGTTAATAATTGTGAAACGTTTATTATTTTTTTGTTTTCAATTTTTTGGTAGTATTTTTTTAGAAAGGTTTTATAACATAAGATATCATACAATGACATTTGTTATAGTGAGTATAGATCCTCCGGTCGCACCGGGTCGCACGATCACTTGGCGCGGTTTGGCGGTTGATCTGGCTGACAGCTAGAATGTCATCGATCTTTTTTATTTGTATTACGTCACAGAAAGGAGCGAAGCCGTTTTGGCCATCTTGGGCCACGGTTGTTATAATAATGCAATTTTTTTTTCGGATTACTGTGATTTATGGAATTTCTATGTGGAATTGGGCATATAGATATGAATTCTTTTATCCACGAAGCCGACAAACCCGCATGCTGCGTATCGTAAATATTATTCCTTCATCGCATTTATCTGTAAGTGGGATTTGTGTATGAATAATGTCGACGCGAGCGAGAGCCGCGAGCAGTGCGGGACAGTGCGGGAGCGCGGGCCGCGAGACCTACATTCTGTGATGTTCATTGTTATTTATATTTTTCGTCGATTTTGATACAAAGAGAAACGTGCCAACAGTTGTACGTGTGAGCCGACGGATAGACGCGCGCCACTAAAATACTCAAGATTGATTGCGCGTCAACCGTGTGAGAGCGCGCGGCGGCCGGCGACGCACGCCCACTCCCCGTGAACCTGACCTGTAAGCGAACCGGCAGCAGGCGTCCGGCAGCAGGCGACCGGCGGCAGGCGACCGGCGGCAGGCGACCGGCGGCAGGTGACCGGCGACAGGCAGTGGTAAGGAATTTATTCATTGCAGTCTCAATTCCTTATAACGATAAGGAATACTGTTGCTGTACTGTTACTGCAGATAAACAAAAATATCTTTACCCGAAATGTCAAAGGATTTCTGTGTTCGCGAGGAAATAGACGTATAACAGGATCATGGGAGAGGGCTCCGGCGCGCGGCTCCCGGGGACGTGGCGCCATTAGCGGCGGCAGACGTAGACGTCGACGTGCTGCAGCTCAATCGCTTCCGCTGATCAAGACGGATGACTGCGCTCAGCACACGGTCAGCGTAAACATTCTCTCTTACCGCTGTATTGAATGTGTATACTCTTACGTATAATTATAATTTATATGTTAAATTCCTTCAAACTATTAGTAACAATAATTTGAAATCGTACGTGTGGCGTGGGGACACGGTTCGATTGATTAGAATCTAAGCGCGGATTAGAAATTCCCGTCAATTTGATTCAAGTCAATTGAAAGCGTGCCGCGCTCTGCAACAACCACGTATTGGTGCATAATAACATACACGTGTGTAAGAGTACCATTAACAGCACTTATATGACTTATAGAACGGTTGTGTATCAACAAAGCTACGTACCTACTTCTGCTAGTGCAAACAGTAAAATTAATAACACGAGCAAGACAACTTTCAATATCGTTCATTAGTCAAAAATACGATTTTTTTTTGTAAGTCGCCTATCAAGGAGTCATTTTCGCAGCTGGCTTCATGGGTGAATATCAGACAATGGTCGCGCACACTGCAATCGTCGATATCGTCTGTCAGAGGCATGGGATTGGCATTTTTGACGGTTTTGTGTGACGTCTAGTTTGCTTAGGGTGTCGCTAATCTGATAAGGCACTTGGGACTAATTGTTTTTCTTGTAAATTTTTGTTTTATTATATTTTTATTATCATATTATATACCAGATACCATACCTGTGCTGGCCTGTGCAGTTATTTCTATGGCCAACGATGTGACATCGAATCTCTTTATGACATATATTCTACCACTGCTGCACCGTAAAATATAAGACGATCTTATACATACCTACATACATACATACACTCACGCCTATTCCCCATAGGGGTAGGATTTAGAACTTGTGGTAAGTAGTATGGCTACCTAATCTCTGAGAGCCTCAGCTCCATGCTTTTGGCATCTCTCTGCTGATATTTAGTTATGTAACCACGGTTTTTTGGTAACACGCAGGCTTTATAATTTCATTCCACCTAAACCCATTAAATAACTTTTCGCTGGAGTAATATTGAAAAAATCACCCTATCGCGGAATTTGTATTTCGTCAATATTTTCTAAAACCACTCACAAATTTTAAAATTCGGACACTATTACACGAGACGGTGCACTAAACTTGTTTGTAAAAACAAAAGCAACATTTAACTGGGGGACGCACACGAGCCATCGGCGCTGAAAGTGTCCCTCTTTAAGCGACACCGAAATTAAACTGTGTGGCGAACGAATTAGATCGAGTGAGGCAGGTGAGGCCGCCGCCGCCTCCGCGCCGCTTGTGGACAGTCTGTAAGTGTTCACAGCGGATGGTTCTCCTTATTTTTAGTCGCCTACATGAATACCATGAAGGAAGTAAATAAAATGCTGTTAAAACTTTTATAGAATGACACTTTGAAAAAAAAATTTTTTTAACACTGTCTTATTACCTATTTACTATCTCCCTTATTGTCTTATTACTTATCTTATGATAGGGAGAAAAAAGAAAAGAAAATCAAAATGTTAAGTTTTAGGTGAACACTTTCATTTATTAGGCGAAAAATGTTTTGTTACAAAATTAAATATAATATATTGTACATATACAATAGTGCCGGACTGCTGATCCTAAGGTCGACTGGTTCGATTCCCACAGGACACAAATATTTATGTGATGAACATAAGTGTTTGGGTTTGTCTGGGTGTTTCTTATTTATTATAAGTAGGTATTTATTTACAAAAAAAGTATGTAAGTATTATATCCATTGTCTAGTACCCATAGTATAAGCTCTGCTTAGTTTGGAACTAGATGGTGCTATTTAAAATGTCCCAAAATATTTATTATATAATAAGTATTTGGGACCTTTTATTTTACACAGTACATATCTAGTTCCAAACTAAATAGAGTTTGGACGGTGGGTACTGGAGAATGGACAAAATGATTTTTATTGTTAATGTAAAAACACATGTTTATTTATTATATTTGTCACAACGTATACTAAACATTTTTAAAGATATTCTGAATCTGCGTCCCACCAGTCACGTACACCGGACGCTTTAGCCACTAAGCTTTAGAGACAGTGGTCTCTACAGCTTAGTGGGTAAAGCACGTACCTATGATGTCAAATTTCTCTTCCACATTTTACGAGTGATATGAGACGTCAGCAAACAGCAGCAGCCGTAGCAAACATAATTATGTTCATCACATCAATATTGTCCTGTGGGAATCGAATCACGACTTCGTGATGTTGATCAGCAAACCTAAAAAAAAAAATAGGTACTAAAACGGTGAGCCCTAACACGGGATTTTGAGAAATTTCTATAGGATTGGGAAAAATTAGATGACAGCTGGTTACACCGCGCGGATATCAGGTAGTAATCAATTAAATATTATTATTAAATTCTTAACAACAATTATAACGTAGCAGCCAGCCTTAGGATGGTGTGTCTCGACTCTCAGTGCTGGCCTCCATCACCGTGTCACCCCGTCCCGCCCCCCGCCGCCTCCCAGCAGTACGACGTCACTGGCCGCACGCGCTCCTGAGCTCCACGGAGTCATCATAAAGTCGGTCGTACTATTTTATTGTCAACCCTAGTAAAAACTCGCTTGAAGCATTAATGCTTCCAGTTTCCTTTCACAAAGAGGATCAACGCACACTCCGAGTGCTTGCTCATCCATTGTAAATAATTTGTATAAGCGATCAAAACATATACCTATATTATTACAAGAATGGAAAGTTATCAAACTTGTATAAAGCTTGATGACTAAACACTCCAGGCATTAGGAGTGTTCGCCGAATACCGCGTCAAATTCTGCAATTAATTAATAAAATTAATTACATACTTGTTTGCATAGTACCGATGGTAACTTTAATGCCATCTATATACATAAACTGATTGGTCGAACTAAAATAACAAACTGAAAATAATAATTATTCAAATACAGATGTGTCGTAACATTTCTACATCTCTGCTTATTTTATTTGATTTCTAAGAGTAATAATTATTTTTTGAGACAATAATAAATAATGTTATAACAAATAAGATATTCTGAACAATACAAATTATTCACAAGTAACTCAAGTATATTATTTAATTATTTTGTGGGGACAAATTAACACACGAGAAGATTCGTCTAGAAATGGCTTTGAACCCTACGGAGTTTTGACGATTCTGTTTTTGTGTTTATGACTACAGCACTACGAGACTACGGCACAGTGTAGGCTCGTAGCGGCGTAGCCTCGTAGCGTCGTGCCTCGTAGCGCCGTAGCGCGTCACGTGACATATCTGTCGGGTGAAAAACGATTTGGTAATTCAGTGACCACCACGTTATCACTACTAATACAATGAACGTTTTGAATGTAGTGCGTGTGCGGCCAGTCCACCACCACGGCTAGGCGGCCCCCACGAGGAACATTCTTATTGTGTCCGTGTACGTTGACGATTATGTTTCAATACCATTTAAAGAAATTATAATCTAGCGTAATTATCTATGACGCTTGCGAATAGCAGTTAATATCTTCATGTTAACTACTATTCGCATAAGCGTAATAACTGTTAAACGTGATAGTGGTTAAACATATATATTTATTAAATTTAGAAAGAAGATTGAGCACCAAAGGGTCAGTTAGTGTCCAAATTGTTCATAACGACAATGTTATGAACAACGACAAACACGCTAGCTGCCCAGCTTCCCAGAGGCTGGCATTAAAGTCGAAGGAAAGACATAATACAATCTCCGCTTCGCCGACGATATCGTTCGTTTCTTTCGGCTCAGTTGCTACACGAGCTTATCAAGGAGAGCCTCGAGGTCGGACTCCAGAGGAGCCTGTCAAACACTCACTTGATATAGATAACAGCGCGCATCATAAAATCACAACGGAGCAGGTCGTAGTTGTGCACGTATATTCACTTTTCTAATCTCATTGCAACGCATTTTCAAGAATGAAAAATAAATAGAATGTTTACCGAAATGTGTGTATTTATGTAGATAACAATAAATACTTTAAGTTAGTAACACAATTAAGAAAGTAAGCCGTTTAAATAACTTTTCAATATCTCAACAAAAGGCTTTTTTATAAACATAATTTAGGTAGCAATGTTAGGAAAATATAAATATTGATATTCTCCCAAGATAATGTGTCCGCACTGAATAACAGATTGCAACTAACAATGAAGTAAGCCCCTTCATTGAGTTAACTTGACGCGGTAAATACTTAAACCTGTCATGCTATTGATTCACACAAGCGTAACGTTCACAAATCAATATATAATACCTACTTGTATACTTTTTTTGTTTTTGAGTCGCGGCCATACTTAAAATGGTCGCGACTCCCGACTCGCGGCTACCGGCGGCGGCGATTTGATAGTCATGCGTAAGTTAATAACTAAGTACTTAATAATTAAGTACTTTATAAACTAAGTGTATTACTAACTTTTGTGTGTTTCAAACACCGGCGAACTGCGGTTGTGCGGTAGTGCACCTCTGCCCAACCCTCCGGGGCATACACGCGTGATGATATGTAATTGTTAAAATAAACCTACTTTCTGTGCAAATAAAGAATTATTATTATTATTAAAACAACGCCAAGTGCGTCACAAAGAGCCGGCCGCGGTCAGCTTCCATAACGTAGGCGAAGCACCGACCCCGAACTTATTCAACGAATTTAAAAAACGTGGAGGTTCTCTATTCGTCTTTTTTGGCGCATATGTTTCCCTATATCTCCAGTGTCTAAACCAATTGAATAAATTTAAAAGAGACTCCTTTTTATGTAAATAGGAACTGGCAACCCATGTTAAATTTATCCTAATCGGATGAAGAGTTCCGGCAGTACACGATAAAACCCAATGGTTTTATCTTTCATTCGCTAAGCAAAGCGTCGTTTTATATAAAAATACGTTACAACAGTAGCGCGATATGGGTACTTCGCGTTGTGGTGGTGGCGACATCTGCACAGTTGACACTCTACACTACACTATACACTACGTGACAAAACCGACAGAAAAGTGCAGGACCTAACAAACCGACATTCAATATAAATCGTTTAATGGGTACATTCGTTTGTTTACTATAAGAGCGGGATTTACAGTAGGCTCGTAAATGTACGCCACTAGCGTTGTAAAAACTTTAATCGGTATTACTACACTCGATTCAATAGACTCGATTTAACTTGTACAAACGGGGGTTCAGAAATCCTAACCTTGCTCAATGTGACCGCGGCGATCCAGAGAAATGTATGTCCCACCACCATCACCCATCGGCGTGTTGGCGTGTCCCTTGTGCCCGAACACCTGCACGACGCTATCGAGATGGCCTTCTCTCGCAAATTGTTTAACCCTTGACACGAGAAGAAGACGAAGAAGACCAATGTGATTACTTTGGTTTATTATGATACGAGTGTGCACACAGGCAAGGGGAGGGGGGCAGTGTGCCAGTGTGGGGGCGAGTGTTTGACGCCTAGCGGTGGTTGCACAACTACTTTGTGTATGTAAACATAACATGTAATAGGTGCATTATATATTAAGAATACTTATAGATTCCATTTACACCAATTCTGCGGAAGTTACTCAGATGGCGAACTGCGGACTGGTCAAACCCTACATACTTATACCTTGGTACTGTTACGCCGGATACGTAATAGAACGACTGAGATGGCTCACGAAGGTTCTAGAAACACGTGGAAGTTTAATCTCGACACTCGCGTAGGTATAGGTAGGTACTTATATCTATAAGTGCCTATAACAATACACGCGGCTCGCGACACAATAGGCTGAGGTCAATGCCCGCGAAACAATAGGCACGCGAGTACCTACTCGTATTTTTGTAGCGTTTTCGGGATTATTCGATTCTGGAACTTTCTGAGCCATATAAATAGCGGTCCTAAGGGGCCGACAAGGTAGTTCAATTGTGGACACGGACAAGTGAAGATCGAAGCGACTACAGTGCGATAGTGAATTGTGAAGTGAACTAGTATTAGTAGCCAGGCATTACGTCTGGCATATGCTGAACCAGCGCCGTTTCAGCACAATGTCTAATACCTAGTACAATAAGTATTTATATGAAGAATTGTGCTGAATAAATGATTTTTCTTTCTTTCTTTCTAGTATAGCGACATACTGGTGATTTGTGTTTTGTATTCGTGTGAATAATTAAAGTTTTGATTGTTTATCGGTTAAATTGGTGTCATTTAATTTATCCCGAACCCCAGCTCGTAACAGTACTTTAATTTTGAACAACGGCGGTTGTGTAGTTACATGAACCTAACGCGATTACTAGATCTTATCTTGGCTGCGTTACCTTGACAGGCTTAAAAATACGAAGGTAACGAAATATCACGAAAACTATTAAGATGAGGCCCGTTCGAACACATAAATAGTAAGTACCCATACCCACCCACTCTCGAAATATGGTGCTGGAAAACAATACTTGGAATATCGTAGACAGAGTGTCGTACCAATGAATGCCATACTCTAAGCACTCGGCATCATGCAGAGCCTATGCTGTAGTCGAGTCCTGAATCCTGAAGATCTTCAGACACGGATCAAGACAGGAATACCGCTCAATAGAGCGACTTGTCGTGCAAGGGAAAGTTGAAGGCACCAGACCGCTTGGAAGATCATCAATGCTTCGGACTGACCATATAAATATTGTGTGGGCAGGCCCTTGCAAGGCCGCCCTCAAACATACTAGAGTGGTCACCGAAAGAAAACACAGAACGCGACCGCTCTGCCTAAGAGTGTATGTAACATTTTGAACAGATCTTTACGTTTTTTATTTCCTATGATTTATATATGATTATTTTAGCATAAAGAGCATAAAGCTCTGCCCTCTATTTAAATATCATCATCAAGCCATATACTGTCCCACTGCTGAGCACGGGTCTCCTGTCAAATTGAGAGGGATCAGGCTATAGTCCACCACGCTGGCCTACTGTTGGTTGGCAGACTTCACACACCGTCGAGAAATCTCTAGGCATGCAGGTTTCCTCACGATGTTTTCCTTCACCGTTTAAGCGAGTGATAATAATTAATTATTATACTCACATGAATTCGAAAAGTCAGAGGTGCCTTGGATTCATATCGAAACGTTTGACTTGGCAGTCCAATGGTCATACCACTAGGCTATCAGTGCTTACTTTAGTATGATTATATCAAATTATGACTCGTGCAATATACTATATTTTTTATTTTAGCAAACCTTTCTGAGCATCCCACGGGTATTTAATATTATTGATTATACTGTAACATGGGCGGCTGAACCAGGAGCGTATCCGGCCGATGACAAACGAAATCGTTGGCATTGCATCCGGAATACGGAGACAACGAGCCGGAGAGCAGGCGCCTGACGCAAGGCCGGGGAGGCCGGGGAGGTACGGCCAGGTCTGGCGAGGTCCGGTTAGGCCCGACGAGGTCCAGTCGTGGCATTTCCAGTCCCGTTACCGTACCAGTTGTCGTTAGCTTAGCGACCTCATAAAAATGTTAGTTTCATAACATGTCGTTAAAACAATATGTCGACTCGTAAATAAGCTTCATATACCCATATAAAATTTATTTCATAATAAAATTTACTTATATATGTATATATATAATTATATTATATACCGTATACCTACGACTTGCTGAGCCAGATTTAAGCAATATGAAAAAGTCTCGTGGTGTGACGTCATGATAAGAGGAAGTTAACGCAGGGGAAACACTCGACATAGACTGCTTCTATAGCAAGGTCCACGACGCGATTTATCAATCGAGGAAATTTAATATGGGACATATTGAAGATAATATTAGTATGATTGATGATCAGGTACCCGACACAGGTGCCGGCGAAGATCGCACGCGCGATCAATCTGCGTCCCAACTCCCGACCCGACCCTCCGCCGAGCGGCCGAGCGGCCGAGCACTCCAGCACTCGAGCACTCGCGTCAAGTGTGTGCGCGCTCAACTTCGGACACTTCCTGTGTGCGTCGTGTCGTGTCACACACGCTTGTAGTGCCAGTGTACGAAAACACTAGTGCAGCAGTGTCTCGTTGCGTGCATAATTATAATAATAAACTCGTGTTTGTTTGCACCGTGCTCACGGACGCGAGGTGACGTCAGGAACACAGTAATATTTGTAATAAATTCATTTCAGAGCAAAAGCTGCGGTTCGGGAGTCTACATCATTTTAAGATACATCTATATTACCTATATTATAGGTTACTTACGTCATATTCTACTTATTAATCACGTCATCAACTTCAATATATTATACACAGCACTTGCTTGGTTATCATAATTACGTAGAAAATGTTGACGCCTAAGGCAAGTGCCGGAACTCATTGTGGATTACATGTTGCATAATGTCACTGTTAATACAAGCATGAATGTCAGTATAACGAGACAACTAATTACCGGGTGCTAACGCAAACGGCTTGATTTTTAATTATAGATTGACTGTCACCTCGTAAGACATGATATTTAGTTCGAGCAACGTGTTATTGGGTTTGTTTATAAATTTGTGAGCACAGAGTTTGCATTTGTGACCGGTTAATGCGCGCGATATGTCGTGTCGATGTCAGTGTGTAATTACGGCGGCGGCAACTTTCGTCGACTATTTATAATACACACCGTATACAAACAGGCACACGGCCGGCATTCCAATAAAAATAGACTAGCGAACTGTCGCGGAGCAGCGCGTTGACGAGTCGCCAACCAGGCGGCGCCACGTGACGTGCCGCGTGACGTCACCGCAACCGTACCGCGCCGACGGCGACGCACCACTGTGCACTGTGCACTGTGCACTGTGCACTGTGCACTGTGCACTGGTGTGTTCTTAACTACTATGTGCCACATTACTGTTAGGGACCGTGCCATCAAACGAAGTCAACGCATACCAGCCACCTGTGACATCCGCTAGTACATAATTCATAAGTATCGCTGCATCGCCTGGATCCGTGCGAGTGCCGGTACCGCCATGCCGTGACGTTACAAAGTGCGTCATGAAGTCATGATAGTCAAACAGAATATAAATTAGGTAGTGACGCTGCAGCCGCCCGCGCCGAGGCAGCCGGCGGCAGGCGGCAGGCGGCAGGCGGCAGGCGGCAGGCGGCAGGCGGCAGGCGGCAGGTCCGTGTCGTACGAGTCCGTGACAAGGGCCGCGCACGTCGGCGCTTACTGCTGGTCATCCATATGGCGTGTAATGAGAACGGACGGCTCGTCACAGTATGTCGTACGCGTTAAATATTTATAAATTGTTTCCAAGTTTGTCATTGTCGAGGTGAAGAGATCTTTATTACGTTTAACAAAGACAGCAGTTTCAGGTACCTACCTATGTACAGTGAAGGAAAGGATAGTAAGTTAGATACTATTCGGGGAGCTACTAGATGACTTCGTGATCGTGGGTGGCATGCGTGAGTGATGCACGTTACGCGCACGCGCAGCCGAGGACAGCGTCCAACAGTACAACAGTCGCACGCGTCGCGCTGTCGCCGGTCGCCGGTCGCCGGTCGCCGGTCGCCGGTCGCCGGTCGCCGGTCGCCGGTCGCCGGTCGCCGGTCGCCGGTCGCCTGTCGCCGGTCGCCGGTCGCCGGTCGCCGGTCGCCGGTCGCCGCACCTGCCGGCGCTCGGCCACGACCGCCCTTGTCGACCGCGTCACGCGTGCATGGGACACACAATTATTTCCATTGAATCCGTACCACACTTAATGTTAATTTATATTTTTATTAAATGTATGACCTGTAAGACAAGTACAGCCTGACAACCAATCTATCCGCAGGATGTCGGTATTGCCCACAAATTAGGTTGCGGAGGTTTGATGGCACTCGTTTAGTGTAAACTCTGATATTCAGCCGCATCTGGTTAGACTGGAAATGGGCCCCCTACATAGTTGGAAAAAAGTAATGAAGATGACGTAGAAGTTGTGTGGCAAAATAAGTAGTTAAAATGGTAGGTAATTCGGGAATTGTAGTGGTCGGCCTGTGGCCCGGCTGTGAGCGCTGAGCGCATGTAACTTGCATTACACAAGTCGTATCAGACGCCGCCGCCGGTCCCGGGCCACTCTCCACTCAACCGTCGTCAGAATATTCGATCATAGCTATCAGGGGCTTTATCAGATTGAAGTAGGTGGCGGCGACGACGCCGGATGTGGGAACAAGTCGGCGAGCGAGGGCCGAGAGCGGCTATCGTGGACCTTCACATCGCTGATAAGAAATTTAATAAGACTCGCTCGACTCGTAGGCGACCGAGACGAGCTCTGTAATTAGGTACGAAGCCGGTCGCTATCTGTCGGTTGCCGCTGCCAGTCCGCGCCACGCCGCTGCCACACCGCGCCACGCCGCTGCCACACCGCGCCGAGCTGTCAGCACGAAGGCTCCATCGTACCGCCGCGGTACTAAGGAGCAGGGTCCCGTTCTCGCTTGTTACGCGTTGTTAATTGGTGCTTAGATTAAATACTATACGGTTCGATGTTTATGCTGCTCTAGCCTAGAGCTAGCGCAGTAGACTAATATGTCTTGTAACAACAACTCAATGCATCAATAAGTACTATGGATATGGATCTCAATAATGATACTGAGAGTGTGAACAAGATGACCGCCGCTCTCTGCTCTTAGCTCTCTGCTCTCTGGTTTGTGCTCTGTGCTCTTAGCGCGGTCGCGGAGTGTTGCGGTGCGCGGTGCGGAGGGCTCGCTAATTCAATCATGACAGAGGGGCCGCGTGCCGAGTGCGCGCCTGCTGTCGCACTCTGTGCCTGATGGACCCGCTGCATCTACTTATATCTCTTTATATCGTATGTATCGTTGTATATATCGCTAGTAGACTCTTACTTATATTGATTGTAAAAGATACCAAGGCGTTAAGAACTAAATATTATCCGATCATAATAAAAAAAACGGTAAAGTATATTTAAGTGAGTCGACCAGCTGGATAAGGGGCATGTAAGTAGTATTTGTTAATTTTCAATTGTAGCCCGCCATTAGTAGTAAATACAATTGAGTTATAGAAAAATGAACTCATTCGATTTACTTACTTATGATTTGCGCGTGCGCTCATACCACGGGAGCGGGAAAGTTAAACGGTGAGCGCAAAGACTGGCACGCCACAGCCACAGCCATAGACGGAAACTTGAATGGGTAGTATTAGATAATGCCCCTCGTGTTTGTAATTCAATACGCTGGCAAGTGATTCCCGGCTCTATTGGTCGGCTTCAACTGCGTCAGTGTTGCGAAGTGATTACCCCGCGCACCCCGCTCACCCCGCTCACCCCGCGCACTCCGCTCGCGGGTGCCTAGCTACGTACGGAGTCAATTGTTCACTTTATATCAATTCGACAATTGTTACTAGGAGCAATAGTTATCACTAGCTCTCGTATTTACCACTTCCACAACTGTGTAGGTACTTGCCAACGTTGGTACCTACCAGTAAAATACTGAGTTATTGTTTGTAAGTAAGCAAGTAGAGTACGCACAGATTTAATGCGATAAGTCAAAGTGGAACAGTTGGTGACAGATATGGGCATGTGCAGTATTAGGCGCGGCGGTCCTTGGAGGAGGCCCACCAGCTGGGCCGAACAATGCGCTATAAACCTGGTAGCACAAACATTTGACAGATGTGCCGCACGGACGACGCAAGCGCATTCCTCGGCCCTGTGTCCCTCTCCGCTCACCGAAATTCGGTATAGTGATCGTTGTGTAGAGACAACGATTATTATAGATAGTAAGAATCTGCGGGTGTGCGATTCAAGAAAACATCTACCTACACTCTAATGAACACAAAGGGAAACCAATTGACGCTATTAATTGTGTTTTATCATCAACGTAGTCTGACGTCGTGTTTCATGGTTGTACTTACGTGTACAATAATTGTGATGGGCGCTCGTCAATGAGCCGTGCTGGCGCCGGTGGCGACAGGTGAGTACTACGAGTGGCCGCGCACCGCACACACACCGGTGGGTGAGCGGTTCCAATCATAATTACAATAAGGAACCCATCGAACAGCTCACTTATTGGCTCGTCAAATATAACGGAGGTGAAGACGAACGCACTCTTGTAATGGACTATTTTCGGCGTTTCACTACTATTTTGATAGTACAAACGCGCTGCGCCGCCGCTGTGGGTGGGCAGAGGTACACTAACGATACGCTGGCTGAAGATTACTGACGTAGTAACTACGTAAATACGTTCGCACGTGTAGAAAAGATCGACAACTTACTAGCTAGCTAAGGAAGTACGCGTTATATTTTATTAGTTAAAAGTTAGTAGGTATGTGGGTAAAAATAAAATCATTGTCTGCGATTCGGGATCCGGGTTCACTTGCAAGGAAGGGAAAATACTGTCTGTGCGCCATGTAGGTACTGTGTACAGTTCATGTCGACTACAACTTATTTTGTTTATTTCTTTGAAACTGCCGGTGGCCAACCTCGCTCTAGAGGCTACCCATTCATCTCAAGGATGGACCGGTTGTCAGGCTTTTTGTGTCAACTGACACTGGCTGCGAGCTGCGACGCGCCGCCGCAATAAGGAGCCGACATAGCCGGCGACACCACCTGCCTCACAGCCCACACGGACTCAGCAGCTGTACACTGTACACAGATCCACAGGCGCAGGTCGCCGCCGCGGGCCGCTGCTACCATACAAGTGCTACAACCACACCGTCTCGTCGCCCACACCCGTATCGCACTCGTATCGCACCCGTACCGCCGCCGCCAACCACTGTTCTTTACGCGCAGTCTATGAACTTCGTAATGCTATGGTAATGTATTCTCGGACGGGATTCATTTGACTCAAATTTTACGAATAAAATTACGAAAAGGGTGTTTAGAATACACGATTACTTTCTAAAGGTACCTAATATCAAAGAGGTGTGTCGTGATATAGTCACCGGTATGTTTAGAAGGGACAACACGACATCATTGTAATCTACTAGCTAGGTACTCGTCGCCACATGCGTGCCTTCGATTAAGATGGGGGAAAGACCTCGCTGATTGAGGGGGTCCAGCTACGGCTGATGACTCCCATGGCTATGACTATAGTGCCAGTAGAGGCAAGTGTGTGAAGGTTTTTAGTCTGTACGTGTCCGACATACTCTGCCGCCTCAGTGGCAGGATCCTCGGCCACTCGGAGAGGCGGAGGAGGATTTTCCCTACCAAAAAAGGTAGGTACTTAAGTGCACGTCTAATACCTATACTTATATGTATATAACTCAGCCGGGCTATGTGATGAATTGCTATTTCACTTCAATATTCATTAGAATACAAAATAAATGTCGCTTTGACAGAGAGTGACAGCAGCCGCCGTCAGCTGGCGTGCGGCGCGTGCGGCGCGTGACGCGCGTGACGCGGCGCGGGACGAGGTATTCTGGTGACACACGATATATTTAGCCGCACGTCACGCGTGTCGGAGTGGGCCCGCTGCAGCGCCGACCGCCGCCGCACTGTGCACTAGGCACCTGAGTCGAGCTGAAACAGTTCTTAGCCAGGAACATTCATTATTATTTTGTTAGGGAAATGTATATTGTTGTTGAGATGAATTTAGCTGCGATACAGCTCATGTTTATGACGAATAATATCCGACACATCTGGATCGTTGGCAGCGACGAGCGACTAGTGACGACAATGTGGACATCATAATTATTTTGAACGCTTATGACTTATTTGAAATTAATTCTTTTGATGTCATTTGCTGGAACAATTACCGAGGAACGACGGTGCTGGTTAGGCAGCGTGCAGGGTACAGCGCCCGCACTCCGAGGTACGACTCCGAGTGACTGTCCACGTTTCAACTTCGTAGCTGGTAGAACGCATGAAATCAAGGCTTTCGTTCTAAAGCACTGTAGCATCTGTACCGAGAAGTATTGAAGAAGTCTTCCGAGTGTGGGCAGCATTCTGAGCTGATTCCGCTTATCGGCTTCTCTTTCGAAGATGCATGCCTAATTGCACTGTTTGCCCGAGGTAAGCTTATTCCTGAACAACTTTGAGAGATAACCCATTTACGATAACCGGTCTCGTGGTAATAAGATTGTTGTACATAATGACGACGCACGACCGACAGGTCGAGAGGCGGCAGCCAGGTCAGTCACCATTCGTTCAAGATCCTACCACGACTCCGCCACTTGAACTGTATCAATATATTTATTATATAAATATATCATCAGCAAATCTCAGATGTAAAATGTACTGAGTACTCATGGCTCACGGTCATTCCTTTCGCGTCTAGCATCCTAAACATATATTGTGGTTAAAGAAATTTATTTCTCAATAAGAAATTACAAAGATTTTCGCTTAGTTGAGAACATTTTATATTTCCTTGATCAACTGGATACGTCTAGTCTGCTGATTCGCTTGAACAAACACAGTCGCAAAGATTGAGGTGGTGAGATGCTTATGATCACATAAGCATCTCACCACCTCAATCTTTGCGACGTTACGTCGCAGGTGGGTTGGTTAGTTCAGTCAGATGGTTGGTCAGGTGTTTTGGGCTTCAGACTACCACTAACAACTGTCATGTATGTTCGTATGACAGCTGACGACTGACGACTGACGGCTGTACGTGGTGTCACAAGCACGGCACACGTAGGTAACCTAGTGCTTAGCCATGAGATGAATAAAATGATTTTATATGTATAAGATGTATTTTTTTTACTTGAGGGTCTCGCATATTCAAAATAAATATTGTATATATTCAAAACTAATTATGTATACCCTTTGAATGCTGAAGGTAGGCGTCAGATCAAATCTGATGGACACCATACAAATGGTCTTGAACCACGTGATAGTTCGTAGTCGGCACCACAACCACCAAAGATTTATCTAATGATGCGTGCGATCGTAATATTGCGTAGATGGCGTCGATGCACGTCTAATATTTAGGGTATATTTGGGATGCTTATCTACGTATTACGTTGCGTATACGTACTATTTCGAACCTTTGGCACCTTGATCAGTGTCGCGCCACGTGCGCAGTGTGATTGACGTGGGTATTGGCGATTTATTGCAGCGTCGCGCGGGAGCCGAGTGAATCCTCGTATTTTGCGAGGTCGTTGAACAGTGCCATCGTCACGACGACACTTAAATCAAAACGATGTTACTAAAGCTCTTTATGAAGAAGATTCTTCAATTGACGGGGATTTTTCTTCAGGATGATCAGATGACGATTATTCTCCCTAGCTTGGTGAAAATCAGGACTCAGGATCGGAAGGCAGTGATTCGTCTTCTACATGCACGTCTGATGATGAGGCGTCACCGCTACAGCCAACGCAGCAGGAGCCGGGAGGCGACATAGTGTCTGGATCATATCCAGAATACCAATGATCCAGAATATAAGTTCAGCAAGACCTCATCAATTTGCATTTCTAGGGGAGGCAGGTATAAGGATTAATCTTTCTCCATCACCGGCTACTTTGGCTGATATATTTTTTCAAGTAATTTTTTGGATACTTTAGTACAAACAACAAAGTCCAGCTGAACCATGCCGCGTCTGCACCCAAAAATAAAAAGCGGAAGGAATCATCTTTTGTGTGTGCTATATGTCCTGAAAAGTCCATTATATGTCCATTATGTGTTGTAAATTATTTTAAAATGTACCACACCGATCCCCGTTGTGCATAACTTTTATAGCTTATGTGAACTCGGTTTTTATTATTATATTTTGCGTAGATTTTTATAAGAAGTTTTGTTGTTTACGTTGAAAATAATCAGTAAGAAGAAAGTAAGTAGATCTCAATAGATTACTGCAGTTATTTCAAATTTTATTTTTAAATATTTTATCATAAATAAACATATAAAAACATTTAAAAATATAAAAAATAGGAACCCACTGGCATCGGGAGCAGGGTTCAACCTACCGGTGGTCAGGGCCCAAGAGAAAGAAACCTCCTATACGGGCCGTGTCCAAGAGTACTCCTTCTGTATCAAGCCCTTGATCCAACCATCCAACAAGAGCCTCCTTAGATGTTGGTCGAGGCTCTTGGCTATTAGGCCAATGGCTGACACAACGATTGGTACAATGATCGCTGAATTCAACTCCCACGTGTCGACAACCACGTGTGCCAAGTCAAGATACTTTATATCTTTCTCTTTCTCGGCTTTGACGAGGTTCTCGTCATGCGGGACAGTGATGTCAACAATCATTGCACGATGCTTTTATCGATCTATCACTACAATATCAGGGTTATTGACAACAATAATCCTGTCTGTAATGATAGAACGGTCCCAGTACAATGTAAAATGACCATTTAACGAGAACTGGGTCGAGCACATTATTATTATTTAGTTATTTCCATCAACCTTCATTCATACAATTAATTATTACAAAATTAAAAATTATATTATAACTGAAATTGAAATTGAAAATTACCTATTAAATTAATTAATGACATTTTAATTAATACAGTTTTCATTAGATAAATAAAATCAAAGTAAGCAGTGGTTCACATACTGACAGTCAAAACGTTCAGCAAACGCGCTCAGGATACTGTTGCGACTGGCCCGCACCCTACGCACCAAGGATGTGCACCGTTTGCACATGATTGTGTGGAAACAATCTAAACGAAACTATCCCGGAAAACATCCTCGACGCACTACAGAAGCGTGGCAGCCCCAAGAGCATCCTGAACGCGTTGAACTGTATTGGACACGCAGATCGCTGTACTGTTTCCGCGAGTAATCCACCCACAGACTGCTAGTATGAAAAGACGTACAAAATGCCCTAAATAGGGCTATTTTGACGATCCTTAGTTATCGACATTTTGTTAACACCATTTTAGGATAATCGCGGAACTCACCGAATGGTTTCGCGTTTTCAGTAAAATTTCGTAAATATCTCACCTACTAATATTACAAACGTGAAGGTTTGAATGTTTGATATTTATTCACATAGTACGGTATACGATATGGTACATACACAAACAGTATGTCACTGGGAATAACATAGGTATAGGCTATTTTTTCCGGGAAAATACAGGATTACCTGGGAAATTCCGGAAAACTGTTATAAGAAAACTACTTACGGGATTAAAATTAAATTTGGTTCACATATTTCTTAAAAATCTCGGGAACCTGAATAACTATCTTCTAACATATTGATTTCTGACATTTACGCGAATATTATACATTGAAATAAAACTACTTTTTACGGATTTTATCGCGTATATCCGATGTTTCGGATGGTAGTCTACCCGTGACCATGGACGCTGTAAAGGGTCCGAAACGTCGGGATTAATAATATCAATATACGCGATAAAATCCGTAAAAAGTAGTTTTATTTCAATAAGATATCTACCAACTTTCGTTTATTTTAAATCTAATTTTATCCGCAACTTCGTACGCGTCGACTTAGTAGGTACATAACACAATTTTTGTCGAATTAGTTTTACGGGTAGAAAAGTACCGGATTCTTTTTTCGTGATAAAACGTACCGAATTGAGTCGTGTAACTTACTTGTTAGGTAAATAAACTTAGAAGATAGTTGAAACAAAACTACTTTTTACGGATTTTATCGCGTATATTAATATTATTAATCCCACAAACACCGCCGTTCCAAGAAGTCAACAGTTTGTGAACATACACTTGACAAGGCCCAGCATTATATCAGATTTGATAAACCACAAATCCTTGCGAAGGAAAGTCGATACCTACCCAGGATGATTCGTGAGGCTATTGAAATTAAAAAACATCCAAATTTCAATAGAGAAGATGGCTGGGTCTTACCACCTGCTTGGCATCCTGTTATAGATTCTATTAAACCAAAATCCAGGCCTACAACTGCAAGACCAAAGGATACTGTGAGCTCGTTCTGCGTGAATCGGATTACAATAATTAATAACTAGATTTAGAATTAATAACAGAAATCAAGATATCTTATTGTTTCGTTGCACATCAGCAACGATATTGAAAAACTTTGACCAAATATTGTGTTACAGGTAGGCAGGGGGCTCTGCAGCTGCTGCGGCCGCCTGGGGTGCTACCAGCGCATTGTCAAAATATTCTGCCGTGAAGCACCTACTGTACCTACGTAATATGTTAACATTATTGTGTTCCGGTTTGAAACACAACGTAGCCATTAAAATTATTGGGTATCTGTGGTCTCAAGATGCTAGTGTGTTGCTGGCGTCTATAGGCTGCGGTTGCCACTTGCCATCATGTAGCCTGTATGCTCGCTTGTCATATAACAATAACAAAAAACGTAATTTGGTAATACTTCATTAACTTTTGTTAAAAGATCAAAGCAATTTTACAACAGTAATTAATAGTGTTTTTCATTTCACACATTACAATAAAGTCACTTATGGTCGGTTTCAATAACGAATCAGTCTTACTATGGATAGGATTTTGACATAACGTCCATACAAGTAATAAGAGAGGTAGGGCATAGTGGGAGTAATTCCACTCAAATTGGAGCTGCCCGACTGGGGAAGTACCTCCGCCTTGCAGAAAATCGAAGTAAAATAACACTGCTTTGAGCTGTGTGCTGTTTCTTACGATAAGCAAGGTTGCCAGTGCTCCACGAGGAAACGTTGTGTTGGCAGTGGGGGGGACTTTCAACCTTATACTGCCAACCCAACTATTCCTCTTTCAATCCAGGGTCGGCAACGCGCAAGTGATACTCCTGGTGTTGCAAGCGTCTATAGGCTACGGTAACCGCTTACCATCAGGTGGGCCGTATGCTTGTTTGCCAACTTAGTAGAATAATAAAAAAGTAATGTCAAAATCCTATCTCTTGTAAACAAATCTACCGACGGATTTGATATTGAGAACGGCCGTTTGTGGGCGTGCATCTGTAGATTGTACCTCCTCCTTGACCTCTTCGACAGATTTTGATTGTGTATGTTTTCCAGATCGAGCGAAGTAGAAAGTTTGTCCCGTGTGTACGAAAAGCTGCCGGCGACCCCAGGTGTACGAAGTGCGAACACCACACGCGGTTTATTTATGAAGACACTGAATAGTAGATTGTTACACGAGGGTCGAAAGGAATCAATTCCCATACCAGGTATTTAGCAGCCCAGCGCAGCGATAGTCCGAGTAGGAATGGATATCTTTCACCCGTGATAGTGACGTAAGTGATAGCACTCTACTTTTCATTTCCAATATAAGGAAAGTAAAAACAGTAGTTTATTTTCTTATCTGCTCGCCACTTCATAAAGTCATTGTATGTATTTAAGTATCTTTCCTTAGAATTTTCTGACAAAAGATTTTCAATAACTGAATTTGCCTCGTCTTTAAAAGAAACTGGTGTCGACATTTCAGAATCACTTGAATTCATTTTTAATAAGATATTAGTCTTAATCCGAAATTTAAATACAACTTACAGAGTTAGTATCCCGCCAAATTTAAATATAGTCTATTTAAAATTTTAACTATGGAACACACCACATCATTGCTGCGGGCGGACGCGCTTAGTATTTTTTTAATTCACACTGGCCGTTTATTCACTCACAAGTCCTCAGATTTTTTTATTAATTATGTTAGATTTTTTACAGCCGACTGCCTAAGCAAATTTAGTTCTATTTTTTTAATTTATTCGCATCCTAGGCAGGGACGCAATTACTATGAGTATTTCCCGCCCAAAGGTGGGAAGTAGCATCTTCCACCCGCTACTCGGATCAAATAAACACTACTTTCCGAGTATGATGATAAATGAAAAATAATTTATTGATGCCAGTCGAACCTTAAACGATAATCTACCTGTTATAAATATAAGTATTACGATAAACTACCTGTGTAGTAAGCAGAAGCAGGGCTGACGGTTGCTGCTGCGATATCGTCGCTGCTGAAGTTCGCTGAAAGTTTTCCCGCGCGTAACTTTAAAACTTTTCCTTGTCACTAAATTGATCGCTAGTGTGGCACTGCACTGGAGGGATCACTTGAAGTCACTTCACAAGGCGAGGAGCGTCACGCGACGTCCGCGAGGTGTCGAGTGGCGGCGGCGGCGCGCAGAGTCACGACAAGCGGTGGCGCGCGGCCGCGGTCGGTGCCACTGTGCGGCGACGGCGAGCACTCCGCCCCGCGAGTCCCCCCCCCTCTCCCCACCGACCCCCGACCGTGCATGTCCATCACGCCCGGAAGACACTGAGCTTATCACTAACACCATGAAAACCTGATGGTAAGTGATCACCGCAGCCCATTAACACTCGCAACAGTAAATCACAGCTGCGGTTCCGAACTTTGAGAATGTAGTACTTATGATATCGGGGTCCTTCCTATGCAGTGATAGCCTAGTGGTGTGACCATTGGACTGCCAAGTCGAAGGTCTCGAGTTCGAACCCAAGGCATGCACCTCTGACTTTTCGAATTCATGTGCGTATTAATAATTAATTATCACTCGCTTAAACGGTGAAGGAAAACATCGTGAGGAAACCTGCATACCTTAGAGATTTTTCTCGACGGTTTGTGAAGTCTGCCAACCCGCACTAGGCCAGCGTGGTGGACTATAGCCTAATCCCTCTCAATATGAGAGGAGACCCGTGCCCAGCAGTGGGACAGTATATGGGTTGATGATATGAATGCTAAGAAAAATATGAAGCTGAAGAAAAGTATGATTATTTGCTTGGTAATCCAAATAATCGAGAACAGCCCATTTTACCGATGAACAATATATATAAATGAATATAAGCAATTTATTTATTCATACTGTATCCGATGTTGTAATTAAGATCGAGTGTTAAAGAGACATAATAAAGTTTGTTTTTATCAAAGGGTGAAAAACGTCATACTTATTCATCGAAGCGGGTTTTATTATAATTGGATCTTGATACCTACTCATAGTATATCATGTTCAATGTTCGAGGCAACACGTAAATATACCTACCTAATTACCGGGTCTGAGAATTTTGGATCAAGTCTGCATAACGAGCGGGAATATCATACCTGGGTACGCACAGCCATACCAGTCATTCATAACACTTTAACAATATTACTATGTTTAGATACACATACAATTTCAAATATTGAGACCTTGTCTTGGTGACGTCACACGTCATTTAGGCTTCACTGAAAATCAGCGCTGCAGCGATTTAATGCGCTGCTGCATCATGCTGAGTGGGGGGACCTTGGACTCGTGCGATGAACAATGGCGACGTGCAGTATCCTCACTTATATCTTTCTGTTTCTCCATGTATTTGGCTTTTGAAGCATAATTAGGTGCTTGTCACTATAATTATCTTTCTTTCTTCTTTCAAATTACATAATATATCAAGTAGTTACTATTTATTGTTTCTATCAATGATATATTTATAAACTGCATAGTTACCTTACGTGGTTAGTGTGACACACAGTGTACGAGTACCTACGACCTCCATCGCAACGTAGCTGGACGCGCGGCTGCCACATACATAGTCATAAAACTAGCTCAAACTATTCATTTTGAAGATTTACTGTGATTTCAATTATTGTCATATTGCTATGTCCATCGGTATACTGGCAGCCGCCTCTCTTTTATATAGTGGTGCGGAAAATACTTCATGTAACGTCTGCCACCTGGGAAGCGGCCTCGAGCAGGCGAGGCCAGGCCGTGGTCCGGTGCGGTCACCGGCCTCCTCCAGCTCTCCATTGCCGACCGACGCACAGACACGCGGTGCTAACAAGTTTCTTAATCGATTCTACAGGTGAAGTAAGCATGTATATTTAATTTTAATAATATTATTCAAAGAACTGTACAAAAATTGTAGCAAGTGGCGTTGTTTAGTTTTTGCCTAAGCTCTAAAAGCGAAAACTGAGTATTTAATCCACTGATGAAGGCTGGCACCTATTTTTTTATAATACAAATTTCCGCATGGCTCGTCCGCCACCTGGGGAAGCGGCGGGGCATGTCGGACTCGTTCCGACTAAAAACAACACTTACCTTCACGGGCGTGTGATACTCTATAGTCTTGCTCCTTGTCTTGGACATGGGATCCATGAAATTCACCTCGATCAGGACAGGCTGTGGTCCAGCACTCGCTGGACCCCATCAATTAGTGAGTCCTTGCCCTGCATCCTATCTGAAAGCACGCGTGTAATAAGCACGTGTGAGCTTACTGGGGCCATTATTTGGTCGGGCGGCGGGATCCCGCCATTCACCCGCCCGCAGGCCACAGCTCATGGAGGCCGAAGGTTTGTGGGGGCCGTCCAGCGCTTGTAGTCGGACTATTGTTTCCTGTTGTCACGTGGTGGGACTAGTTGACCGTGGACTCAAGAGAAACGGAACGGCGATACTTACATACTCGTAGTAAATATACTATTAATGTATTAAATTTAATATATATCTATATGTATATACATATTACAGTAATAATAATTTTAATAGCTTAGGACCCTGCTCCCGATGCCGGTGGGTTTCTATTTTTATATTTTTTAATGTTTTTTTTTATATGTTACACTTAAGATAAAATATTTAAAAATAAAAAGATATTTAGAAATATAAATAAAGGAAAATTTTTATATACTTAATTATTAAAATTATTATAACTGTAGAATTTAAAATGAGATAAAATGATAAATGATATTTAATTTTGTAAATAGATATGAAGTTTATGTTAATTAGGTATGTAGTGAATGTGTCAGCTGGGTTCGGCGTAACATATCGCCGACGTCCTCATTCGTCTCGCTGACTCCGAGTCCAGTCCGATCCACTTAAGTACAATTTAATTAATTCGTCGGCCGACCGGTTCGGACGGGCGAGTGCGCGTCAAAGGCGCCGCGGCGCCACACAGGCACGCCGCCCCTCCACCGACGTGAAGGCATCGTCCTAAAAAAGGACAAGTAATAATATTCAATTAATCGACACTAGCGCGGCGCGGGCGTCACAGGCGCCGTCGATCTCCTCGGCCGCGCTGATCACACGACGCGGGCGACCGGGTGGGCCGCGCTAGTGCTGCACTCACTCGGAAGCGGCGCGAAACAACAGAGATACAACACACATTTACATTACTTACATTTAAAACCGGAAGAAAAGGGAAACCAATCGTGACAAGTTTCGGCGGAGAGTGCCGCCACTGATCATCAGTATATCGAGAACAGCGCACATAGGAAGTCAAAGTCAAAGTATTTTAATGCTTCATGTGTAAATATACATAGGTGTTTACATTTATAAAGTAACAACATGAAACCCTGTTAGGGCACAGCATAGTATACCTTGTTATTAATTAATAATAATAATCATTATTTTTTTTATTATAATAATGTAGGTATCTAATTATTATTTATTTATTTTTTGGCTTTGTATTTTTAAATGTTTTATTTATTTATTTTTGTTGTTTCAAAATATTCATCTAGAGAATAAAAGCATTTTTTTATTAAAAATGCTGATGTCACGCACAGTGGGCTGTCCCTGGACTTCGTTTTACCCCATTCATGGCAGACACTCGGGAAATAATGGGAATATTCCCTGAGCAACGCGCCTCGTGTCGGTGCGTTACATACCTACTGTAACGAGCGCACCGTATCGGATATTGTCTTCCTTTAGATGATTATTATTTTTTCATAAAAGTGTATAAGTGTACACTCAAGGCATCATATTTGTATCGAGCACTGGGTGAGCGGTGGTTGCGTGGCTACGGGGTCACGCCGGAGCCGTTTGTTGCGAGTCTACGTAATATTTGTGCTGTTTATAACAGCATGGTGGACTATAGCCAGTCCACCACGTTGGCCTAGTGCGGGTTGGCAGACTTCACACGCCGTCGAGAAAATCACTAAGGCATGCAGGTTTCCTCACGATGTTTTCTTTCACCGTTTAAGCGAGTGATAAATTCAGGGGATGCACCACTCGGATTCGAACTCGAGACCTTCTACTTGCAATTCCAATGGTCATACCACTAAGCTATTACTGCTTATAATGCTGTGCTGTTTATGGTGTTTGTAAATTCCCCTGCAGCACACGGCTAGCTCAATAGTGTCGTAGTTTTCTTTAAAAAAACTTATCCATATCGAATCCTGGAACTAAGGACCAGCACGTGCCTCCGACCATTACAGACAGGTAAATACGACCTTTCAAAGTTAAACCTTTCCGTAACATATCTAATATTTTAGTAAATAAATAATTAGAATAATTTAGAAAAGTATTTATTAGTGAAGCTGCGCTGCCGCGCGCCAGGCGAGCATTAGCGACCGCAAGCGAGAAACTTCGCTCATTAGATACCGTCACGTCGCCGGCGCCCGCGAAACACCATCAAGTCGGCTCACAAAAAGTGAGGCCCTTCAGTCTCGTTACACAAGTTTAAAGTGTAATGTGGACGTAATGACAGCCGCGGCGGGGTCGCCCTTCGGCGGCTAGCAGGCAGGTAGAGGCCGCCGCAATCACTGTACGCAGTGACTGACCGATCTATATTGGGACAATAAGTGATGGCAAAGACCTCAACATTTTTTTATTATAGTGATGGTCTCAGATAGTTGCCTTAATGATAGATATACATATAGATAATAAGTAAAACCCTGTACCTCATACTAGATGTTTACTGAGCGCTATTCCCGCTGACAAACTGTCACACAGTTTGGTGGGTTTAATTATTTTATAAAAAGTGTTCAAGTCAATAAATGTTTTAATTATTAAATTATTATTATTATTGAAGCGAATAGAGTTAGTTTCTGCTATTGGTATCGCTCTCGCCCTCGCTATTCGCGGTTACTATTTTAATTTATCGTTTTGTACAATGATGTTCGATACAATAATAACTTAAATAATGATACTTACATGAGAGAACAATTTAGGAATGCTTGCGAAGATTACAAATATATAAAATACAGCTAGGCCTAAAAGAAAGGTCTAACAGTTCTCCCATTTACAAAGCCTAGAGACTAATAGACTATAAAGCAACTGACCAAACTTGTCTCCAAGATTTGCGGAATTCGATTACGGAAGTACCTATCAAAGATATTTAATATAAAATACAAATGACTAAGTTGGGATTGGTTAATAGACATAGACATACGTCGTTACAGAGGTTCCAGGGAAGCCACATGTGCAGAAGTATCAGTCCAACTATCCCCAAACATAGTCTTGTACTTTATAGTAGATAAGCTTTGAAGCTTTATTTAAAAAGGATGCGTTTAACACGTACTTTTAAACTTTCCATCGGTAAGGTTCAATACAGATTTGGGCAGCTTGTTATAGAATCGAGTAAGTGACTGTCACAATACGTACAGGAAGCAGAGGCGAGATCCGCGTGACCCGCATCTGCACGGAGGCAGGTAGCGGCTTGGGGAACTCGTTGCTAACAGCATTATTCTTGACCTAAACCTTGTAATTTAAAATAAGCAAAGCTGAACGTTACGACAGCATATATACCTACGTACTGATAACAGTATGTACCAATCGTACCGCCAAAAACGTTGCGTGTATATGTACATACCTACCTAACTACATAGTGAGATATGCGGGCGGACGCGGCGCGGCGCCGCCCGCGGCGACGGCGTTCACATCGATAACCGCGTTATCTGGCGGCGCGGCGCGGTGCGGCGCGGTGCGGCGTGGCTGTGGGAACTTCATACTGCTGCGACGTCCTGTCGCACGGTGTGCGTCACCTCGTCGAGGGCACTTTGGACGTTTATCAGTCTAATGCCGTTGAATGGAAGAATTATTCAGCCGTCGTCATCCGCAGCGGGGCCGGCGTGCGGGCGAGCGGGACGGCACGACCTATATAACTCTGTTATTGATAATTAACGAATGATCCCTCTCCATCAGCGGGCTACAATAATGACGTAATGTGAGTCGGCCGCACCGCCCGAGCCCCCAGCCCTCCGAGCCGGCTCCACAACTAATTACTTGGATAATTATTTTGACCGCGTCAACAGTGTACACACACCGTCACAAGATATATAATACCTACGATGTTGCACAACTATGACAAACATCTACCTTCTTATTATTAAGTATCTAATTATTACATAGGTAACCAGTATGTTTCTTACACTTAGAATATATTTAAATTAATAACGATCAAATTCTTGCCTGTGTCCGCCTGCTAGCGTCACGCGGGTTTCTCATCAAGATTTCTCTAAGCGGGAATTTTGATGATGATGATGATTGCAAAGTGTTACTTACACATTAAATATATATCGTAAGATTGATACTACTGGTTGCCCTTAAATAAATAAAATAAGAAATAGTAATCCAAAATATCAGCATTTGAGTGGACAGGTAAAAGAACACCAAATCTGGGAAATGTATGTCAAGCTATACTTATTGACAGTAAATCCAGTATCTACGAAAACTGAAAGAGTTTTCTCGTTGTCGGGAGACTCGGTCACGAAGATAAGAAAGAAATAAATGTTGTTTAGTACTAGTCGACAGGCAAACGAAGTCTATGTTTATTTTAATTCAAGTTTTACTTTGTTATAGGACTAATATATGTGTGTAACGATAATTTAAACATTGTTTGTATGAATACACTTCAGGTACTTACATACCATTGACTATATCAAACAAGACTGTGTTATTAATATTCGCTAAGGTAAAATTTTTAAAAATCATAAATAGTGACCTAAATAAGGCTAAACAATGAAAAAGTCTAGATAATGTTAATATATTTTTTTTTTGTTAGAGAAATTATAAAATTGGCACATAAATTAAACACTAACAATGTTAAGACTTCTTGAAGAATTTTAAAATTACTCACGCACCTGAAACTGAGTCCACGTTAACTTGCCACTATGTTCGGTGTCTACAAGTGTAGGTGTCGCCAGTGCACAGTGAACAATGCACAGTGAACAGTGCACAAGTGAACGGTGCACAGTGAACAATGCACAGTGAACAGTGCACAAGTGAACGGTGCACAGTGAACAATGCACAGTGAACAGTGCACAAGTGAACGGTGCACAGTGAACAATGCACAGTGAACAGTGCACAAGTGAACGGTGCACAGTGAACAGTGCACAAGTGGACGGTGCACAGTGCCGCGTGTACTTGACCGATCACTGTTCAGCTGCGCCGCGGCCGCGACCTCTACAGCTGATAATAAAATGTTCAAGTTCAAATGATAAATATTAACACAAGTCCGAAACGCTTATCTATAACAAAATTCTTATCTATCAAATATTATAATTATATAATGCAACATAAAATAGGTAATTAAAATAGATCATGGATTTTGAAACTCTCTGTAGCAGCTCGGAGTTTGGATATAGTTGTGCACGGTTAATGACAATATGTTCGCCCCGTATAACACGACACCTAAAAATACTGACGAACTATGGGTGTACTTCAGAACAACTCTAGCACTGAACACTTCAGGGGATACAAGAGTGACGGTACCTACGTATGTAATAGATAAACTATAATTATATTTATAATACATACGCTAACCAAATATTGTATGAAGTGTAAAATGTAAGTGCAGTCTCGACAGTCAACAGTCACGACTTAGCACAAGGCTACGCGCTGCTACGACAACGTAGCGGCACGCTACGAACGGCTACGAACGGCTACGAATCTTACCACCGTATAAACCTCGGCGAGCACATGCTAAATTATTATTGGTTGAATCGGCTGCGGTTTGTCAATTATCTAATAATTATAATAGCAAGTACGTTAATTGGGTACAACCCCCCCCCCACCGCCGCCGCCGCCCCCACGCGCCGCATGCGCCCCCTGGCCCAATCGTGTGGTCGGTTCGACAATTATACTGCATACGGTCATTAGCCACGCCAGCCACCCACGTGATGAGTCGTAAAACCGCGACTGTGCCGCTGTCATGTGCTGACACGAGTGTGTAATGTTATCGGCCAGAGGTGCGTCTGCACAGTGCGGGCTCGCCTGCCGGCCCCTCGCCCCCGCGCCCCCGCTCCCCCTCGCCCCCGCGCACCCCGCGCCCCCGCGCCCCCGCGCCCCCGCGCCCCCGCGCCCCCGCACCCCCGCGCCCCCGCGCCCCCGCGCCCCCGCGGCCAGCCAAGCGACAATATACTACTCGTATAACACTGATATCAATGTGACATAATGTACTTCTGCTGATAAGGAGGATATCATGTTTAAAAACAACATGTGTGTATGGTTTCTACTTTACTGATAACTGCTGCCACGCACTACCCCGGTCACATTGATTCAGGGTCGTATTGTAAATGGTGACAAAGTAAATGTAATGTAATATAAGTTTATAATAATGACAAGCACATTTTGTTACATGAAACGCGATCAAACAGTAAAAAAAGTGCCAATGTATTGTAACCACTACAGACTATTATAAGTACTACTATTGTGACTACTACAGACGGCACGCGCCGCGCCGCGCCGCGCCGCGTGCCGCGCGCCTTGCGCCTGCACCGCCTCGGTAAGCTAGCCGACAGTGTTGGGCCTAACGTTTCGGAAGTCTGCTGTGATCCGATCCGACCACAATATTATAGAGGTCAGTGGATCCGCACGATCGACGCACATACCTGAGAGGTGTTGTGCTTGTGACCGACTGATGCGGTCGCGCGGTCAATCGCTATCACTTGTCAAATAAAATTATTATTCGTTGGCAAATAAAGTCTTTAAGTCTACCCTGTGCAGGCAAGCTTACTAGAAGTTGGAAGATTATCTTCTAGATAAAAATTTTGGCGCAGTGCTGGTCCAGCTCCACAAGATGATAATCGCGTAATTAAATAATTTTACTGTATCTACGTTATACAATCTGTCATACTCAACTTATGTATTACCTATTCTAGCTTGACATAATTATGTAATTGTACACTTACTTAATACAAATATTTTTTTATTTTGTTTAAATTCATATTGTAGAAACATGATTTTTGTATGAGTCATTGATGTTGCATATAGTGCCTACATTTATGAAATGACGCTATATTTCTATTGTGCCCTCCGATTACCTTGCGGTCTGGGCTTGTCATGCTCACTTAAATGTCCTGCTGATGGTGGTGTTGTGTGTCGGGTCGTTTTATTCCCTGCAACATGGTTGAGTCGAACTACGCTGATACCCACGTCATACTCGTGAACAGGTGCCGTCTGTCGGGGCTGGTCAGCTCTTACTGTCAAAGGCAATCTCTCTTATTTTTCTATTTAATTATTATAGGTACTGCACTAATTAATTAGTACACATCAAACTGCATTGTTCTCATGAACTATTCAGAACGAAATTGTAAACCAAGATTAACACTGTAATCATGTTTTTTTTAAAAGAGTGTCTGTGGAGTTTCTCGCCGGTTCGTGTTCATAATACCCACATTTTGGAACCGTGCAACTAGTTTTGAGTTTTCAAAAGTGCTATTTTAATAGTCTAATTGAAATAATATATTTGATTCTGACTTTATTATTGTCATAGAATTTGGAGCTAGCCACAGTTAATTATCTCACATCACGACCAGAGAACCAACGAAAGTTATGAAGTTGTTCAAGCGGACGCGGACCAGCAATCAAAGCCACAGTGCGCGTGTCACGGAGCATTATCTACGTTACATCAAAAAAAGTCTGTCTGTTTGTCTATCGGTTTGTCTCCCTGTCTGAATGTTTGTCTGTGTGTTTGAATATGTATTAAATCATAAATACTGAATTTCTAAAAAGGAACTGAAATTCATAGTCCATATTTCGGGGCCACGTTTAGGCAGGTTTATATTTCATTAAAATCGATTCACTATATCAAAAGTTATTACAATTTTATCCATTCACATCGATGAATTTGAAAAATAACCATTGAAGTATATTGTCTATTTGAGTATTTTTTTACTAGATTGGCACATGTTTAAAAAAAATATACTTATCTTAATCAAGTTTTAAATAAAAACTTGAGAGGTGTCAAGGGACACCCGGATGGAACGAAGTTCCTTTCATTAAAATTTAATAATTAAAAATAAAAAAACCTGTATACCCTCAACAATTCACAACGCGCGAAATTCAAATATTGTCATTCACTCAATAATATTTGAATGCTTGTCAACAATATTTGAATTTCGAAAAAAGTGTCGTGACAACTTTTCGTAAGATTTTTTTCCGTCTAGCCCCCTTTCACAACGCGCGATAAGGAACTTCGTTCCAAAAAAAATAATGCCTACAGAAATATTGTGAAAATAAAATAAATAAATCTGAAAATATTAATGTCACAAGGAATTAATAACTTCCTTCAAATCAGTTCAGTTATCTTTTAACTCTACATAAGCATAGCGTCGCGGGACTTACATGGACTCATTAGACGGGCCCCGGTCGGTGTACAAACTAGCTTAACTTTAATTTTAAAGTAGGGTAAAGATGTACATTAGACGTCGTATTAACGACGTCTCAATTTGCCTGAAGCTGTCATTCAAACTGACAAGTATCTGGATATTATGAGTTGACAATTCTGACAATTGTTTGTGTGTGGTCTGAGACGTCTGAGACAGAGTAACAAAATAAAATTCTACTGTTTTGCTTTTTGTCCGTCAGTTTATCTGTCATTGAGTCTGTGTAGATCTTTGAATACACATAAAATGCCGCGCCGGAGGCACCGTGCAGCGGTGACGTCATCGTTACCCGCTGGTAGGGTACTTTGTCATATTTTGTTGTTAGCACATTGAGACCGCGACTCGCCACGAAGCTATATTAGTTAGCACAACTTAATAAACGTACTGGTGAAGTAGTACTACTGCATTAACTTGAATCTGATTGGAAACTTATTAGAGAGAAGGGTCAGTTTAGTGACGACACCGTCGACACTGCTCAGGCGCTGGCGACGCTGCAGACACTCCATTACGTCCGAACGGGCTGCGAGTGACACGAGCTATTATTCTATGATGGTTGCACTAGCTCGCTCTAATCGCTTTTGTGCTCACGTTTATTCATCCGAGCACTGACACGCGCTTTATTCTGGCTATACAATGGGTTGTCTCATAATGAAAATTCCGTATCGCTTAGATAAATAAATATGATCAGTCGCACACTGTATGCCACCGCCGCCGCGCCAAACCAGCCCAATACAAGGGTGTCAATAGCGAGGTCGACAACAACCTGCCGACAATATCCAGCTCAGTGGATACATCGCCATTGTCATATTAGAGGTATTTGTGGTAAATCACGACGAACACATATTATATCGGTCCTAAGTCAACAGCGGCGTCACTGCCGCGGCAAACAACGTGAAGTTTTTTTCAGAAGGCTGACGGATTTCGGCGTCGCGGTGATAACATCAAACTGCCCGCAAAGTGAACTCGCTCCGACAAAAACGCTTACGTATACTTGACACATTTTTGGTGCAACAACTTTTAAAGTACACACCGAGCACAACTTAGTTATTACTCATTACGATACTCGTTTATTTTCATTACGTAGCTAGGCGCTGTGACAGTTGTTGCTAAACAAATACATACAGAGCCAGGCCAAACTCACGTGATGTTGTCTCCTGACTTCAAATAGGAAGTTATTATGTTAATTACTATAATAATTATTAACTTTAATTAAAGTGTACTCTAATAATTTGTAGTTTTGTTATGAGTTTGTTTAATTTATTTGTGTGCCAACTAAACGTAGGGTGTCTGAGCGATGTGTTGCGTGAAAGCAATATCTTCGTATACCTATATATATATATTTAAGTCACCGTAAAATAAATACCGTTAAATTACAAATATATCTCGCAAGATTATAAAATGTATCAATATATAATAATATCAATTGGTTGATTGTTGAAATTGCTATTATACATCGGAAAAAGGAACCAGATCATTTATTTGGCACCTAATGACGTGGTATTTTGAAACCTTATTTTCACAAGTGTTTTCGACAAAAAACACTAATTAAAAAAGCTTGCGTTCGGACAAGCTACCCACCGCCGCAAAACTAACCGATTACTTACTTTAAAATGTAAAACTACTCTTTTGGTGATATAACCATACAAACATTATGTACCTACTCAATAAGAAATCTTGCAGTAAACCAGAGCTAAAGGGTCGGTTGTAAACGCCGCCGCCGTTTGCCTGTATATATACGAGTACCTCGGGATAAAGTGCCAATTTCAGAATCTCTTGGAATGTGGTGCCTTTACCTTAGTTACTGTCGGCAGATTTAAAGTTAATCAAATAAGAAACATATTCGATATTAATATAATTTATAGTTTTAATAATGAATGGCGATATACAGTTACGGATAGAATATCGATAGTTTTTTATTTGTTACAAAAAAATAACAACACGTTCACTTTACTCAGTTTATTTAAAGGAAGTAAATAAAAAACCAAATCCTGACATTATTTGTCATCTAAACTTTTTATCCCGGTGAGGATCGAACTTCGCTTTTCACGCTTCCCCGCCAGCTGCAAAAAAACGATTTAATTGAACTATATTATTTTATATAGGTAAGAAACGTACAAGAACTGTTCGCCATTTTCCGATTGGAATATATGGGGCGTCGGTGAGGGGGAGGCTGAGTGCTCGATATTCTCTCACTTAAATAAGGATTGAAAAACTGCGCTCATATTTCTGTGCGATGCGGCCGAGGAGGCGTGCGGCGGAGGAAGCGGTTCCACTCATCGCGTTATATTTGTCACGGCGCGGCGCGGCAGTCCCCGGGGGCGCACATTTCTGTTTATTGTGAAAATATTTTTGTGTCCCTGTCCAGCGGCATGCACGTATTGTTAAACTGTTGAGCAGTGCCCCGCGTGCCCCACGTGCCCCGCGCCGTACAACTATTAGCAACGTTTGTTCGTTATATATTATCTGAAATTAATCGCCGGCGTCGTGCCTGTCGTGTCGAGGTCCGGCTGTACACTAGCGACTACACGTTGTACTTTGCGGAAACTGACTTCAAATGGACGGCCTTCAGTGCCACATACAAGTTACCAGTTAAGGCCGGCAACGTCCTTGTGACTCCTCTGGTGTTGCTTACCATCAAGCGACCGACTGCTCGTTTGCCCCCTATCCCATAAAAAAAAGACCATAGGAAATAACAAAGTAAAGGAATATATTTGACAATGTTTTCAATATTTTCTTAATAAATAACAAGACAGGATTAATATTAATAATGTATTTATTTCTAGTAAATACTTAGCTATACATTTACGATTGGGGGTCATTGCGGACTGTGCGCTACTCAAGTATGGTGTATTAGACAAAGGCTCGTCGGACTCGGTGAACTCATAAACATTTTGTTTCTCGGTCGTGTCGTTGAATATCTTTGCGCCAAATCCTATTATTAGATAGCTCAGAGCTCCGGAGAGGTTCTCGTACGCGTGTACGGCTGTCTGATAATTACATTCATAGTGGCTCTAAAGGAGGATTAATTAGATAGAAACGGATTACGGGATGAGAGAAGCTTTGGTGGTAATGATTGGCGTCGTCGCCGCCGCCCGGGCCGCCCGGGCCGCCCGCCACAGCTGCGCGGCACGCCTTGCCCAGTCATCTTCGATGCGCTATTATATTTCTCCATAACAATACTATTTAAAACATTTCCTCAGGCTCCTTTCATGTGAAGCGCTGAAGCGACCACGCAAATCCTGTTAATCTTTCTTTCGTCGCATTTATCTCAATGAAGAAATGGTAATGAAACGTAGCAGCTATCGTCGGCTCGCCGCGAGTTTTGCGCGCTTACTCAATTTTGTATTGTTGCAGAAAAAGTTAGGCACGACCGGTGCTGCGCCTAACCCGCCTGTCTTACTGTGGTATAGACGCCAGCAGGTCAAGCTATCCAAAACTGTCAAAATTTTCCGTTTGAATATGAACCTTATTATAATTGAAATAAAACTACTTTTTACGAATTTTATCGCGTATATTGATATTATTAATCCCGACGTTTCGGACCCTTTACAGCGTCCATGGTCACGGGTAGACTGAGGTGGTGGGCGTCTTGATGATACAATTACTGACAGCTACCCTACATTTTTTATTGTTACATGATCAATGACATTTATTACTAATTATTAATTATAACTATTTATAGTTGTTAAAGTCCATCAAATTAATTTGAGTGATAGTGGTAGCTTGATGTGCTGGCCTCTGTACACCGAGGGTTGAGTGTAGTCGGGATTCAAAGCGTGCCGTCGCGTCGCGGGGGTCTCGTAGCAACCTGGCGTAGCCGCGTAGCCGCGTAGCCGCGTAGCCGCGTAGCCGCGTAGCGGAGTGCTACGTACGGCTAGCATGTAAGATATTTACTACATATTATTCCCGAAGATTGTTGAACTATTTTGCCTAGACTTGCCCTACACTTTGATCTAAAAAGGAAAATATCTATCAATAAATCTTTATTTGTGAACATAAGTATACTTAAAACACACAAAATGTAGCAAAATATACATTTGTAATTTTTTATTTGTATTAAATTACATTATTATAGTATATTTTAAAACAAAAGTAAAATTTGTATTGTTTTTTTATTTTATTTTGTAAGAACGTAGTACAGACGCCAGCAGGTCAAGCTATCCAAAACTGTCAATTGAACATCAACCTTATTACATCGTATGAAAGTTGAAAATCTATCAAAGAAATTTGACAGATTGGGGTAGCTTGATGTGCTGGCCACTGTACATATACCCCCTTATTTCTTAATTAGCGAAAGAAATTTAAGGGGAGTTAAAAATTTAATTATGATAATGAAATATTATGAAAATAATAGTCATATTGCATTCCGTCGTCACGACTGTAGCAGCGAACAAAAAGCTGAGGAATCTTACACCAGTGTCACTTGTGTACGAGTACTAGCTAGAGGTCGGCGGCGGCGGCGGCGGCGGCGGGCCCCTGCCGCAGCGGACTGCATCGTCACAACAAGTGCACCGCGCGAAACGTTGCGAACGACCACAACGTTCAAGCCAGTTCAACGACAACGTCCTTTATATTCACTAAGTCGCTTAACTCAACTTAAATCAAAACAACTTAACAAACAATTACGAAAATATGGGCCACACGGCAGGCGAGGCGGAGAGGCGAGGCGGAGGGGCGCGGGGAGGGGCGCCCAGAAGGACGAACTCCCGAAAAACTTATCAACAGGAAAACTAGACGAACACCGACTTATGTTTTGGTTTTTATCTAATCGTTATTTGGGAAGCGCACAGGAATCGACAGCTGTAGTTAGTTGCTAGTGCCGAGCCTCCCTCTGACGGGGGGGAGTCGAGCCCTACAGAGTCTTGCTGAGCAATCGGCGGCAGTCAGCAACGTGTGGTCGCCACTCGCCACTCGGCGCACTCCAGTGGTCGCTGTGGAGTCAACTTAAGTGGAGTGGTCGAGCCAGTGCAGCGCCCACAACACTCGCCGTATAAACTCTCTGCGTTTATATATTACAGAAGCACTTCGCAACTACACTGTTACCCCGCTTTTTGTCAGGTTATAATTCTACCAATTTATGTGTATAAATTGGTAGAATTTATACACATAAATTGTACCAATTTGTGTAAAATAATAATTATAGATAAGTAAAATTAAACTCATTTAAAAAAATGTGTTTTTTTTTTATTCTACTAAGGTGGCAAACAAGCATACGGCCCACCTGATGGTAAGCGGTTACCGTAGCCTATAGACGCTTGCAACACGAGGAGTATTCACTTGCGCGTTGCCGACCCTGTATTTAAAGAAAGGTTGGCAGTATAAGGGTCAAAGTCCCCCCACTGCCAACACAACGTTTCCTCATGGAGCTCTGGCAACCTTGCTCACCGTAACCTCACGTTGCACCGTAAGTAAAATAACACTGCTTTGCAGCAGCAAAAGCAGTGTTATATAACTTCGATTTTGTGCAAGGCAGAGATACGTCCTTAGTCGGGCAGCTCCAATTTGAGTGGAATTACTCCCACTATGCCCTACCTCTCTTAAAACTAAAACAAAACAACTAGTGCACATCAAATACATGTACCGAAACACTTCTTGTGTCAATGTCATATATCAATCATACATCGTCGTGGCGATGTCGACCGAGCAACAACTAATTAATTTGACAGCTTAGGTAAACCCCGCGCCGTTGACGGTGTTTCCAAAGTCGCTAGTAGTACCCTTACACTGTTTTGCAATATGTATTTAATAGTTTGGTTTTGCATTATGTAAGACTAGTGATTATATATTATTTGAAATGTTATCAACTTTCACTTTAAATGTATATAGAGACACAGGCGCGGCCTAATTTAAGCGTTAGTGTTCATTGTATTATTTTGAAATTTGTACCTTAAGATTAAGTCACATGGAAATTATTTTCTGTTCTTGGTGTTAGTAAAGATATTATTAATATTGCTGGCACTGTTTGTTCGTCTGCGTCGGCCGGCATGCGGCGGCGCGAGACAAATGGAAACTTTTCAAATTTATGTGCGTTATTAATAATTAATTATCACTCGCTTAAAACGATGAAGGAAAACATCGTGAGGAAACCTGCATACCTTAGAGATTTTTCTCGATGGTTTGTGAAGTCTGCCAACCCGCACTAGGCCAGTGTGGTGGACTATAGCCTAATCCCTCTCAATATGAGAGGAGACCCGTGCCCAGCAGTGGGACAGTATATGGGTTGATGATGATGATGAAATCATGACAAAATATACTACATGCTTTACTATTTAGTTTACCACGAGTTCACGAACGTACTTTACCCATAAGTCGGGTTCGGTAAGTATTTTATTCTAATATTGGCAGTAAGTTAATTAATAATATTGTGTTTATCATTTCATTAGGTTTTATTGCCTCATACCCTCTTCCTTTAAATAACTATATATTTTTTAAATGTGTTTAGTTGAAAAAATATTATCACTCAGAACATACATACGGAATGGTTTCCATTAGAGATTCAAAAAAGTCCTTTTTATTTATCTGAGATTAACAACACGACAAACTAGAAAGAAAAATACATGCGTTCTGTTCCTCTGTCGCCGAGCTTCGGAATTTTAATTAAATCCATACAGCTTTTAAGTATTTATTAGGAGTCGGGCAACATCGTCCTTACGTCTCTTGATAAGTTGGTCCACTTTACTTAGATGAAACACAATTCTACTTTGTTTGTATGTACCTGCATTAGAAGCCAAGTGGATGTGTTGTGATATACAATAGGTATCACGTTGCGCGTTGACAGTTATTCGCAAAACCATGCGTTATCTCACCCACCATAATGGCTTTCTTTAACCGTTTAAATAAAACGTACCAAACCAAATAGATAAGGCTTGACAATTATGACATCCCATTAAAAGTGTTTCATGTTAAAGTATAGCGATGTCTACAACTTTTTTGATAGGCTACACTCGGTAATTCTTCTATGCTCTGGTTTTCCCGACAAATATTTGAAACTTATTTTTTTTAAGTGGTGTAACTACACCCACAAAATAATAAGTATTCGGTACGTGTCGACATACCCTCCCTGCCAGCTCCCGGATGGCGGAGGATCCATGAGGATTTTCCGTACTATACATAAAAAGAAGGTGTATATATATATACACCACTTAAAAAGTAGGAATTAGCAATTTAGCTTTTATAATAAAGTACCTATCTATCTACATAAAAAACCATGCTGCTTTACTACCTAACTAACATAGGACAACATTTTGCAAATTTATTTTAAATAGCTTTTTTTATCGCCTTCTTACTTATAACACGAAATTTCAAGTTCGTACAGCTCCCGTTACTTACATGATCATAATTATCGTTCCGGTTCCGGAATGACCAGAATAATAATTATGATGATGCGTCAATGAAAGATAAAAGAATTAATTGTAATTTTCTTTTCCTCAAACATACCTAAGAAAGCCATAAAGTGACATTTTAGGATTAAACTTCGTATTTCAGGACAAAGTTGAGGAGAAGACAGAAGTCCCTCAAATTATAATAAAAGATGTCAGTCATCGTCCTGACTGTGAATGAACGCAATGAATCAGGAACCTCCTCATTCACACTGGTCAACTCGAGGCGATCGATGCCGCCACATTGTCTACATTGTTCGCAATTTTAATGTAAATTCACTCACCCATGAACGCTGAACCAAGAGGCCAGGCGGGACAGACTCACAGTCGGCTTGTTTATGGTGCTAGCATGGTGGAGCTGCAATTTATTGGAGTTGTAAAGTTACTTGTAGATTATTATAGTAAACTTTGATATACTTATTAATATCAGGAACCGTCGTCAACTTCCTCTAACGCCGAACAAGCAAACAATAAAAAGGCTCACGTCAATCTGAAGTGGACTCGCAATCAGTCTCGGCATTAATATATAACGAGATGTCGGAACTGCACTTAACTTGCTAACTTGATCAGTTAACTCGGGACGGAGGGAAGTGTAACCGTGCAGGCATACTCCGAGTGCCGGCCAACGATGATGTCTGTGGGACAGTAACTTACTTAAACCCTATTCGGGCGTTGATAATTTAAAAAGATTAGCATTGAATATGTCATTCTTATCTATGTATATTATAATTATGTATAACGGAACATGTTGACAGCCCAATATATAAAACCATGTGTGCCCAGTGGTGCTACTCGCGTTCATCGAGTCATTCATCTAGTTATTGTTGTGTTATAGAATACCTCGGAATCCCTTCTTAGCGAACCCCTATAAGTACTTGATAAACAACCTATTACGTGCACACATTTTATTTAACTTGCAAAATATCATTAGGTAATTACATATTATCTCCACAAATCATAAAAAGAATAACTACTGAAAAATCTAAATAAGTAGGTACAGACGCCAGCAGGTCAACCTATCCAAAACTGTCAAATTTTCCCAATTGAATATGAACCTTATTGTTTCGTGTTAAAGTTGACAATCAATCAAAGAAATTTGACAGATTGTGGTAGCTTGATGTGCGGGCCTCTGTACATTTAATATTAACAGTAAGTATGACGTTAGTTAGGCTCATGAACTAATGTTGTGGAGGCATCTGTAATTGTTTTCAGATATGTTTATACTTCTTTTTATTTTCCTCCTAGGTGAAGTAAAAAGTACTATGCTTCACTCAGGGGAAGTACACATTACAAACACGTGTATTCTGCGTTCTCAAAATACACACTCGTTAGTAATGTGTCACTTTAATAACTAACAATTTTGTGCTAAATTCATATTGTATTCATATAATTCATATCTACTGAATTATATGTATACATAATTTATCGGTGATTAACCCATTGAAAGTTTTTCACTTTCTTAATACTTTCTTTTCATCTTTTGTTTACTTCTACCTACATTCAATTTTCAAATTTGCAAGACTTTTAGGTTTAATATTCAGTGTAACGCTTTCACATAGTGTCATTTTAAAATAAAATATTAACTCAAGTTAGATATTTTCTGAATCTCAGCCTAAACTACTGGGGCCGCCCCCCAGTAGTTCAGGCTGAGCCGCGGGCGCGGTGGCGTTCAGATTAACTGTCCGCTGTCATTTCTTCCGTCACTTGTCTACTTACGTACCCTTGTTAACGTTTTTCGTAAATATTGCCTTTTCTAGCAACATGTTGCAGACGTCAACGTAAGCTCTGACCCCAGGGACCATCCGGACTTGTATGATTACTTACAAGTTACAATTATAATATGTATGTGTGTGTGTGCGTGACGTCGGAGTGCATAATATTCGCCGATATATGTATTTCGACGTAAATGAACACGTACCTGAAGTTCTGTGAGTGTAGCTAGCCTTAGTGTTTAGTCATATTTTAGTTTTATTTTTTTTATTTTTTATTCTTTATTTTTCTTATCTTCTCTTTGTTATACTCTTTGAATATTGTAATTGGTTGTAAACCGTGTTATTCAAAGTAAAATAAATAAATAAAAATAAATAAATTAATTAATAAAGGCCTTTTATTGCCATCGCCATTGTAAAACACGCGACCAACCAATGATCTATAAACGTTGTCACTTTGAAAACTATCAGTAATTACAGCGTGCGGGTGAAAAGGTCAATTTGTTGTGGCACCGCCGCGCCTGTGCCGATGAGGCTGTGGCACTTTGTTGTAGTTCATCCACAAAAAAGTTCCGTGTTCTTCTTTTTTATTTTTTCAAATATCGTTGTACGGTTGGTGTACTGGCAGAGTAATCGGCGTCATCGCCACAGGTTCGATCCCCGCACGGAACAAATATTTACAGCGTATACCCGACAGCTGCACTTGTTCCGGGTCTCGGTTTGTACATGTGAATATTTATTTTTATTAACCCACGATGCAAGATTAAATCTTAGCTTTTTTTTAAGTAATAATAAATGTGATCTGCTTTAATTAGCAATCGCTGAACCATGTTTACTTTGGTGCCAATTTGTAATGGATGTAGTAACAAAGTTTATCGTAATACGTGAGTAGTAAGTGGGATGTTTGCGTGTGTGCGTGTGTACGTGTGTGCGTGTGTGCGTGTGTGCGCACGTGCAGCGCGAGCGTCCCCCGTGCGCGTGCTTGTGTGCGCGGCGTGATCTCCGACGTGTACTTTATTTATACTTGGCACAGTCTGCGGAGGAAGTCACCGTCAAATGAAAAAACTTGTGTTGTGTAGGCGGTCGGTGGCGGCACAAGTTTGCTATCACATGCGCTTCGCTCAAACGAACAGTTTCCATTACGGTGGCGTACTCGAAAACAAATAGCTTGTTATAAACTTTAATTTGTTTGGAAGTTATACGTCGTGCGTACCTCGAGCGATACGAACACCGTGCGTATCGAAACGTGTGCTCAAATAAATAACTATCCAACGAATCATAATACTTATATGTATATGAAAATAACACCAAAAACCATTAGGTAAGTAAAGTACCCAACCAACTTTTATTTTGTTCATTTCTTCGGTGCTCATTAACTTGTTTCACTCTAAGCTGTTATTTTGCAGCGTTTTTCATTAGTGTAAAAGGGAATACGTTTCCATTGACAAAACAGCCGTCTGGCTGAAATAAAGAGCTCTAGCAGTAATCTTTGATGTATCTGCGAACGTGAAAAATGCGAATGAAGGCCGCCGCACGCCGCATGCCCCACGTCGCTTGCCGCACGTCAAACGCAACCCTCATTAGTTGACTGACTGACTACTGACCGTAGCTCTCATATAATGTGACGTACATTCTAATTTGTCCTTTGGTGTACAATAACTTATACTCTACCTACGTATCGGGACTACTACAATAATTACGTTATTCAATCGATCTCAAAGGCGCCTGCGCTTGCTTATCGAGTGCCTTTCTGGTATGATGTGTACAATGAGAGCGACAGTAACAAAGCATTTAATCTATTCTATAATACGTTACTCTGTACTAGCCAGACGAGAACAACCAGAGATAATGTGACAAATGTCAAGTGTGCTGTCCTTCACGATATACTTCCAATAGTTATTCCTCATCATAACTTCATCTCATTTCTTATTATTATTATTTATGTGTATATCCACTTCAGATATCACGGCATGTCTCCCGAGAGGAAGACCTCTGGTCCTTTGGCAGGCTTGCGCGGGGACATAGGTCCAACGCTTACAGGCCCCTCAGAATATTACTTATTTACATTGTAATACTGATCACTTCTTGGTCTATAGATGTTGTTCTAAGACCAAATTAAGAGGATTTCTCTCTAAAATAATATAACTGTCACCAAAATCCAATCACCAAATAATATCAAAACGATTACCTACCTAAACAATTAATTTAAAATGACTCGGAAATAATATCAATTAAAACGTGAATTCAAAAAGTCAAAGGGGCGTGCCATGGATTCGAACTCAAAACCTTTGACGTGGTCCAATGGTCATATTACTAGGCTATCACTGCTTAGTAGTATTATGATGGCATACCTAGTTATAACAAAAAGGCAAAACCCATAACAAGTCTAAACTAATTTTGATTTCATCACAATCATTAGTGTTGACTAAGGATGTTGATCAGAATGAAATTTTTTTTTCAGTGCTAATGCACAATGCTTACAATCGGTTCTGGCACGTGCCGGCTGCGGCCGTTGTTGTACCATTTTGTTACAACTACCATGCCAGCATGGTTTTAAAACTATGAGTTATGTTTACGTTTTTATTAGATCAAGTTATTTCTTCATAAAATAATATCATCAGAAAGTAATTAGAGAGTTAATTACGTTTACCAACCATCAGTGCTTTATATTTACTCTAACCGACATTTAATTAGCTGTACAACAATTTCAGCAATAAATTGGCATTTTAATAACAAAATTTGAAGATTCATTAAGATGCTTAATTAGGTACTTAGACACCGTAGAGAACGTAGAACCTCAATAAAACAATAAAATATAATTAATTATATTCAATACACACTGCCAGGCGGCAGGCGGGGACTCCAGTAACGTCGCCTGTCGTTTGTTTCTTCTGTTTAATGTTTATTTATCTTAGGGGATGTATCGCTGATGAAGTCCGGTGATTGTACACAGACCTGATGATCAGCCCGTCATGATCGTGGCGAGTGTCACGAACATCATGGCCGTCGCTTAAGGCAAGTGCGGATAGGTACCTACACCTACCTCCTACGTCGTGCTCAGTGAAACTGTTTTGTTTCATGGTATGATTGTGACACTTTTAGGTCAATCCTTACTTTTCGGTCCAAACATAAAAAAAAAAAAAAATTATTGTTTCTCACTATATTTACTGTCACAAACGACTAATGTTGTGATATTACGTATTCAGTAATATAACGTACACTTTGTACTGCTTTGTTTTACTAAAATCCTAGAAGATCCATCATAAGAATACCAGACAACGTAAGTAACGACTTAGAAGTATTCAAAAGATGTATTTTTTAGAAGTTGCTCCACACTAAGATTTCTCCTGTATACATTACACTCGCATCTCTTTCTCTTTCTTTCCCCTACAGACCGCGTACGATTCTTGCATTCTTATTTATGTTCTTCCGCGGTCATTCATGTTGTCATACACACGCGCCGGTTGTGAGTACTACGCCCCTGACCTTTGAAGGACCTCACTAATACGTCTTGGTGCGAGCTCTCCCGACACCGCCGCCACCTGCACCGATTACATTTGCCTTAAAACATCTTTCAATATCTGTCTCAACATGCACCAACCATTATAATTGCCGTCTTCATACTACAAAACAGTTTTAATGCGACTGTTCCGCGCTGTCGTCAGACTTCACAATTATTTTATTTCCTACAAAACATGTTTAAACGCCCATTTTTTATCTAACCCGCGCATCCGAACTAATGAACCATCAGCCTACCCTCGTTATCTGAAGGTAGTCCTCGACGTCGAGGAAGGCCCAGAAAACGCTGGCTGTCTGGATGCTTTCCGGATAGACTGGCCTCCGTTAGCACTCAACAGAGATCAGCGAAAGGAGGTGGGGAGCGGTTTGCTCAGCAGTAGGATTAGTAACGCACTTATTATAAAATTCTTAAGTGTAATTCTACTTAGTATATTTATGTAAAATCGTCGTCGACCACATGTCGCCATTTTTTATTTTTCTTCTTAGGTTTGTTATTGTTTGTTCTGAGTAGCGGCGGGCGGCGCGTGCGCAACACGCCCGGCTCCCTGTCCAGCACGACCTCGCCGATCATGACTCGCTTCATGCGCACGTGGAACGCTTCAGTGTTCTCTCTCTTGGACTCGAATTCTTCTACCATACGCGCTACATTGTCGATTTCTATACCTTTCTGATATATTTGTATCAAGGTGTGGACGTTCTGTACAGCAAAAACATTAAATTGTTTGATTTCAATAAAACTGAAAAATTAACTGTCTTCTATTTTTACTTTTTCCTGTGCTCCGTGACGGCTTGTCTTACCTTACAATGGTTACTTAATTATGCATCATCATCACCAACCCATATACTGTCCCACTGCTGGGCACGGGTCTCCTCTCATATTGAGAGGGATTAGGCTATAGTCCACCACGCTGGCCTAGTGCGGGTTGGTAGACTTCACAAACCGTCGAGAAAAATCTCTAAGGTATGCAGGTTTCCCCACGATGTTTTCCTTCACCATTTAAGCGAGTTATAGTGACTCGAGACCTTCGACTTGGCAATGGTCATACCACTAGGCTATCACTGCCCACCAAAATAAACTACGAGATCCCGTGAAATACCTACCTACTAAGTATAAAAAAAATAGGGGCATGCCAACCAAAGCAGGGAACAGACTAGGAAAATTATTTAGGTGTGAGGAGCGACCGCAGTCCGACGACGAGGGTTTCTGTAGTCCAAGGAGAATCGAGTGTGCCGCAGCATCAGCTGTCGAGTGTGCCGCGGCATCAGCTGTCGAGTGTGCCGCGGCATCAGCTGTCGAGTGTGCCGCGGCATCAGCTGTCGAGTGTGCCGCGGCATCAGCTGTCGAGTGTGCCGCGGCATCAGCTGTCGAGTGTGCCGCGGCATCAGCTGTCGAGTGTGCCGCGGCATCAGCTGTCGAGTGTGCCGCGGCATCAGCTGTCGAGCGGGCCGCGGTAGAAGTGTTGATGGTAATTTGGTATTTTTCGGTTAACAATGAATGGTTTTGTAGTAAACCTTTAAAAGGATACCTCTACATAAATGTAATTTTTTTTATTATGATTTCATATATTTCGTGATCATGATCATTTACTATGTTAGCAATTTTTTGACGTTACATTTCACTATATCTGGTGATCATTTGAACGTAAGTCGTTAATTTGTATACTTTAAAAAAAAAAAAAACGTTGCCATATTTATATACGTCAACATTTTTTTTGGGATTAAAAAGAAGATGTAGTAACAAGAATTGAGACGACTATGCGGAGATGGTTGCAAATGTCAGTGGAAGCGCACATACCATATTGCTGAGGTCCAAAGGTGTCCTGTAGGAAATAGGCGTGAGTGTATGTCTCCCTGTAGGAATAAGAAGTAATGGAGACGCGCCCTCGGACACGTACCAGGGTGTGTCGGCGGTGTCCGTACGCTAAATCCTTCTCCGCCTGCTGGAACAGAAACACCATCCGCTTGAATTTGTATCGCATTTGGTACACCATCTCCCCGAGCTGGTACGCCAGCGACTTGTAGTACTGGTCCCGGTAGAACTGTACCGCCGTGATCTTCATCTCGACGTCCGTCACCAACTCTCCACCCATGAGCTTGAGCTTACGTGCCATTTTTAAATGTGTTTCATGATAGTATTGAGGACTACATGGTTTCCATAATACTGTACAGAACAAAAAGTAATTAGGATAAATTAGATGGTAATAAAATAAGTAAGTATATAAGTCTAATGTAAGAAATTTTGGAAAATTATGGGAAGCAACCAACAAACTGTAACGTATGCCTCTATAGCGTCTGACAGGCAGGCTACCATAAAAACGAAAATAAGTCATGGCGGCATACTGTACTCACTGACACTGCAGATGGCAAATATAAAGCACGGACGCATCATGTTGACGGGGCACGTGGCGCGGCTCGCACTGCCACCACAACACCATTGTTAACAAGTGCCGAACTCATCGCGCACACGTAGCTACCTACTCCTACCTATTTGATTGTGCAACAAACGCTTATCAAATAATTAGTTTCCCAATATTCATAGCAACTATAAGTAAAATTGTTCATAATTGCCTACCGAACATAATGGTTTCTAAATAAACTCACGATCTCTGTCAGAAGAACGCCCTGCAAGGGTCGAGCTGGTCCCGGCGCGGCGCAGGCGTCGACCTACAATGGATCCTACAACTGTCATCATCATCATCAACCCATATACTGTCCCACTGCTGGGCACGGGTCTCCTCTCATATTGAGAGGGATTAGGCTATAGTCCACCACGCTAGCCTCCTGCGGGTTGGCAGACTTCACAAACCGTCGAGAAAAATCTCTAAGGTATGCAGGTTTCCTCACGATGTTTTCCTTCACCGTTTAAGCGAGTGAAAGATAATTAATTATTAATACGCACATGAATTCGAAAAGTCAGAGGTGCGTGCGTTGGGTTCGAACTCGAGACCTTCGACTTGGCAGTCCAATGGTCATACCACCAGGCTGTCACTGCAATCCTAAAACTGTATTGTACACAAATTAAATATTCCATTTCAGAGACTAAAGTTATGTCATTATAATCCACACAAGTAATTACTTTCGTCAACATCATAATATACATAATATTATTATGTCGACATAATAATATTATGTAATACCACTACAACTTTTAAGTCGCCATTTATAATTCATCATTCCTGAATTTGATTAATTCTTGTTTATAGCGATTATTTAATACTCATTTAATTTATCATTAGGTTTTCTATGTAAGATTTAATTGTATTAGGTTGAAATAGGGAGATAGAATTATAGTTCGTTGTTATTCTAGACTACAAACCAGTACTTATAATAAATATAAGACCACGCGAACATCGTGTACTTGGTGCGCGCTTGGCCTTAAATTACATTGAAGTTCATTCAATAACACTTTAAGTTGTCACACACAAGTTTTAAACGCATTAAATGTGCGGCCGCTCCCCGCCACAGTATTGTTGTCAACTTCAAGCCACTTACGTACGTACAATGTGCAATGTTCGCGCGGCACCAAGTATGTCGTTGTGCGGCAAAGCCGGCACGTGTCGTGTCCAGAGACGCCTACCTTTTTTTAAAATAAGTCCTGTTATGTTGGTGAACACGTCTAATAATAAATCAAGTAACTGAGCGAGCGGGAGAATATTAATGAATATTATCTTATAGAAACTCCGCCGTGTTCCGCGAGCGCCGCGCGCTGCCGGGCGGCCCTTCACCGCTCAGAAAGCTCAAATTAATTAATTCCCAACACAAACTTAATTAATGAATGTTATTATTGCTAATTTATTTGCTCCGATGTTAAAGTTCGACTTGGTCGGAGACACGCTGACGCAACACGTTTCACACACAATCCGAACCCCGCGTTCAATTAGCCATTATACTTATTTAATCTGTGGTGACTTGTGGACACCACAGACGGCGCGGGATAGCAAACATAAGTTTGTTTGAATTTAATACTCGTAGTGCGCGCGGGTACAACAACGATGTGTCATTATTCAATGTCATAGTTCATCATATGAGTTAATCATTGTTAAATAATTGTAATTATAATACGAGTGCATCTACTTACTGTGATCTTATTGTCTCTGCATGATAAATACCTACTACGTTTGAGATTTTATTGCAGCTCAACGTTTTTATAATATACATACCTACATATGTTTTTATGTCAGGGTTGTGCACTTCTTTAAGAGACGAATTTGCTGCGAAAATAAATATCATGTGTATATTATATTTACTGTGTGTTCAGTGAATAAGTCGTTGACGTGCCATAATAAATAAATAAATACATTAAGTACCTTTTTTACTTAGGTAAGGTTTTTTACATAAGTAAAACCTATGGATTATTTTGTCCCACTGCTCGGCAAACTCATTCTCTCTTTCTTTTGTCATCATGGATACCTACGTTAAATTTACATATTATTAGTTACATAATTGTACCTTTAACGCAATACAAATAAAGTTGTTTCTTCACGGTGTCACACCTTGACGTTATCAGTAATCTGTGAAGACGCGACGGCAGTGGCAGCCTGGCAGCGCTGGGGCTCGGCTGGCAACAAATTAATTAGCAAAGCTTGGTAATCCAGCTCCGGCGGACACATATTAATTGCAAAACTGTCAACAACCAGCAAAAAAAGTGCAATTACTTAAAAATTCGATCCATTTTATTTTAATTATCCTCTGCGAGCGCGATAGAGTGGCTACTGTAGCTACTGTAGCCCACTGATACAAAACTTTGTAAGCTCCTCAATCAAATCAATCGCGTTTTCTACTATGATGAAATGAAAAAACAGTGCGTTAAGTGTATCCAAAACAGAAGTCACGTGTACCTGACATAAAAATACGTAGGTATCAACCAAACCACATTCGTTTCACTTACTGACCTTTTTACAGGCATAGATAAAAGATAATACACATATTTATGTAGTAGGTATTGAGTCACAAAAATTAGTTTTAAACCTTTCTAAAGATGCCAGAGTAATCTGATTTTTGTATGTTCGCCACAAAACGGTCGCGATGAATATATATAGGAATCTTTTTTTTATACCACTAAGGTGGCAAACAAGCATACGGCCCACCTGATGGTAAGCGGTTACCGTAGCCTATAGACGCTTGCAACACCCGGAGTATCACTTACGCGTTGCCGACCCTGTATTGAAAGAGGAATAGTTGGGTTGCCAGTTTATGGGTCAAAGTCCTACCCACTACCAACACAACGTTTCTTCGTGGAATTACTCCCACTATGTCCTACCTCTCTTGAAATTGAATACCTCTCTCTACAGAAAGATTCATATTTCACTAAGTACATACCGATACATATAAGATAGAACCATAGAAGCCCGCAAATATATTGCAGTAACTGTGGAAGTGAAGCACTATATCAAATAGTAACCGTTTTATAAAATGGGTCAAATATAATAGCCTCGTATTGAATGCATGGAAATTGTATGTGTTATGAAACAGAACAAAACGGTACTCGATATTGTAATTTACTACTGCACATTGATGTCTGCCTCGTGTCCAGATACCCATATCTAGACGAATCGTATATAGGTAGTATCGATGTGGAAAGGTATACGATACGAGTAACCGGCGCACGACTCGGTACTGGCCGGCCCCACCGCGCCGCACGCCGCACGCCGCACGCCGCACGCCGCACGCCGCACGCCGCACGCCGCACGCCGCACGCCGCACGCCGCACGCCGCACGCCGCACGCCGCACGTCGGGACGTTCATCAATTACGCCGACATTCACGTTTCACCACTGTTTATTGACAGTAATCGACGAACATCAGTCGACGTACGCGAAGCGAAAACATAGCCCGAGCGCAAACAGCCCGGAGGCCGGAGCTTCCGAATTGTTCACATAAATAGTTATAGTTTCATTTGACATATGACATCGTTAAACCCGTTCCGAGTAGCAGCTCTGAGGTTTCGCAATCTGAACGAGGAAGATGGAGTGACAGGTGGCATGCAGAGGGATGTGCCTCGTTTACCGTACTGCTAGTGGCACGCCGGCCGCGCGGCCCACACGCCGCCGGCCTCCGGGGCCCGGCCCGGCCGCTGCTCTTACGTAAGGCCCCGCGGCAGCCGCCCGGCCGCCGCCGCCGCTCGCTGCCAATAAATCATGCAAGCCATCAGGTGGCGAGTCAGCAAGCCCCTGCCCGACAGACTGGCCCGCATCCATTTAGACATAATGGATTCCCAAGACGCTCACAACTTAACAATCAAAGTGGATTTCTAAAACGATTTTCTTATATTATTTCCTTTATTTTCTTTATTACAGTCTACTAATTGATTATACTTATTATACTACTTATAATTTTATTCCATTTTTAAATACTTAAACAAAAACCAGAAAAGAAAATAAACAAATCGAAATAATAGATTTAACACATTACATATTAAATATTTAAAGTATATAAGTACTAGGTTCTGGGGGGTTCTGAGGTGGTCTGTTAAAAGGACACAGTACCCCCCCCCCTCCATGTGCTGATGGTGGCCACCGGGGTGGTTTTAATTGGTAAGATTCCCACACTCCCCGGTCTAACCCCCGTAGACCGGTAGCCTTTTGAAGGTTCCCCCCGTAAATATAAAAAAAAAGTACATAAAGAGTTAGGCAGAGGTGTACTAATGTACACCCACATTTCGCCGGTATGTTTAGGTCCCATTTTATAGGGGGCAAGGCCTATTGACATTAACCGGGCACAAATCCAGACACTTTGCTCGCCCTGGGGATCAAACCCAAGACCTCTAGCGTAGCAGTCGCGCTTAGGACCCCTAGACTAATGAGGCAGTCAAAGTACATATTTATTATTGTGTTACAGTGGTTACAGGTTGTTATTTATAAGGATCATGCCTTGTGATCTGCTCGACACTTTAGGCGTACAATAATATACGTTTATACATATATAAAAATTCAGCTTCCGTGTGTCCGCAAAACTTGAAAAGTATTCAATAGATTGACTGAGCATTCAATACGCGCGTGTTTGCGACCGATGCTACCTTGAAAAAGTATTCAGTATATTGAAGATAACTGACCCACAGCGGAGCGTGGCCGCGATCAGATTATTATAACGCTGAGCTTTTGTTATCATTTAAGTATTTATAGTCGAAACACAAATCACACAGTCGTAGTCCACCTAGAGCACCCGTACGAATGGCATCTGCGGGCATGGCACCTAGCCTAGTCTACGAAAGGCACCAATACTTTTAGAAGGTGCTCTTCGTGGATATAAATTTATTTATACATATTTGTCCACGAAGAGCACCTATGACTCAGCAGCCTAGTGCCGGGAAGTATTTGTTTAACAGGACATTAATCAATGAAAAATATCGATAAAAATCACTTGAATATGCATCACACACGTGCACGCACGATTTTTACAAAAGCTGCTTTTTGAAACCGTTATGAGTTTTCTAATGCAGCATGGTATTTAATTACAAGTTTATTCTTCCCCTTAACCAAGTCCCTATTGTCAGATATTTTCTCATCTTCAGGTTGATGTTACCATTTTAATCAGGGTTTAATGTTAACGTACCGTAGGTGACATTATACCTCTATTCCCAGAAGGGTTAGACAGAGGTGTACTAATAAACACCCACTAGTTTAGGTATCTAGGTAATGGGGGCGAACATATTGTCATTAACCGGACACAAATCCCAAATTCCGAACTATTGATGCTAATGGTAATGAGGCAGTTTCATTTAAATACTATTTGAAGTTATTAGATATATGTTCACAAAATATAATCACTTTATGTGTTTATATTCGGAATAATAATGAATCTATAAATCAAGGTAGGATATAGACTGAATTTCTGAAGTGAACATTGTTTACGATCAGAAGTGTCGGTAGCCAACACCTTCTACTCGCTTACACAATTTCACAGAAATATAGAAAAAACACTTTATGCCCGTGTCAACAGACTGTCGTTGTTCCAATAAACGGATTCGAGTGTAGGTACCCACAAAATGTACCGAATATAAATCAGAAAACAACGTGTATTCTTCGACTTGTACACCAACTTGCGAATATAACTAGAACATATCACTTGGTTTTATGCAGCAGTTCCAATAGCTCAGTACTGAGTGACAGTAGCCACAGATTGTGCTCTCACGCAACGCGCATCAATCATAATGAAGGAGTCCGCGGCGGCGCGGGCGCGGGTGACGGCCATCACTCGAGATGCGACCAGCCGACCACTCCATTCATAATTGTCGCCGTATTGCAACTCATTTGGCGCTTAGCAACAATAGACACCGACTTATTCATAAAGCCAGTCGAGAACCACCGTTACTTGCAGATTAATTCTTAGAAAAAAATAGCCAAAAATGTTGTATTTTTTGACGTTTCATCTTCGTACTTAGTACATAAAGATACTTGTACTTATTTTTAGAATGCAAATGTATCAAATGTGACGTGTAGACTCGACACTTTGTTGTTTCGGGGTCATTAGCGTCGTCCCGCGGGTGCCAAGATTCACATTTTAGTATTCCGCACTACAACGGAGGAACGAAACTCCTAATGACATAAACAGCTGGCTAATGCCAAGTTTATGTTTCCCGACAATAGTGCTTTTAGTACCTACTCTGGCTTTAAATAATAAAACTTTGATGTTGGTCAACCGCTACCGATTCTGGGCTACTTTGGGTACCTATAACGTATCGGAACGCAGTCACTTAAGTACTTCTACTATTCGATCAATGCAAAGTCTTAGCTCATTATAGGTCTTCAAACTTGTGGGCGTGTACATAAATATTTAGGCCCGGTCACGATATAAGTCCGATATTATTGATGTCGAACAAATACATATATTTTAAAACTTCTAACTGCTTCAGTTTATTGCATAGCGGGTGCAATTAAAGTGGTCATACCTGTGGCAAAGGCAAGTGCAGAGCAACCGTCCCGGGGCACGGCAACGGCACGGCAACGGCACGGCAACGGCACGGCAACGGCACGGCAACGGCACGGCAAGCGCACGGCGCCACGTCGCGCGGCGCGGCGGCACGTGGCTTCTACAGGACTACTATTACATTCATATAATTCGTGACATTTGTTAACCACATTAATTTTAGTTGCTCTGAGGATTTCCAAATACGTAAGTATTACACTTGTAATTTATGACATTTCCGAACAATGAGAATGCGACGTCCGGTCGGATGCGAGCTCACCCTGCCAAAACCAAGTTCTTCAAGGGTGATTGATATGCAAATATAAACCATTAGCTGCAGCACTCCCGGTAGCCGGGACATCGAAATAATATATGTCGTCAACGAACACACACATCACTCCGAGAACAATGAGCCCCGCGTGGTGATGTGTCCAATCTTCAGAAATACGTGAATAATATGAAAATTCGTAAAACTCAATTATACGAGTAGGTTAGAGTGGCGGCAGCGGCAACAGCTCGGCGCGACGTGCCCGTTGAGTTGCGGGGCTGCACAACAATCCGATTTCAATCAGTGGATTGTGATGGGGAATTAATTTAGTAAACATATTGGAACACGTCCAATTACAAGCTGAAGCAATTAACTGCGGAGCTCTGTCGAACAAATACATATTGTATGACACTACGACTATGTACACGCGCGAGTGAGCAAGCCGCCTCTGTTCAACTATAAGTTAGCGCTGATTACAAAGCGACGCACATTTGACGCTAATTCAATAAAACCATGATTTTACACAAAGTAATATCAATTGAACGTATCGACTGTCAAAGGGCTGGCAACATGTTCACGTAACTGACAGTTGGCATTGTTGATCGTGGCCGGCGGGGCGCGGGCGGCCAACGGCGAGGGGGAGGGGGGCTAACAATATGTACCACTCATGTCTCATATATGTTCTATTAAATCACAGTAAGTGCTTATTAGTTTACTGAAGGCTCAACAATGCCATGATGAACACGCACGAAAATAAAAAAGGAGTGACTCAAGGAGAAAATGAATATACTAAACAAAAATATAATTTTATATACAAAAAGTCTTACAAACTATTTTTCACTTTATAGTTTCACCTTGTCCATCTATCTGCTGTAATTTGACATTATTATACAGTTCATACATAATAATCACGCCGCCAGTGGTAAAATAAAAGTGGTAAGTAAAATCACGACAAAAAAATCGTACACATTATGTGGGGCTGGTGTGTTTTTCTAGTATACCTCTTGGTGTAGGCTGTCGTTAGATAGGTTTTTTAACAATTTCACGGGTCTGTTTGAAACAAATATCAATTCAAGGATCCAGTGCGAAATATTAAGCTCTAAAGTGCTAATTTTTGTTACAGTCAAGTACTAAAACCAGCTAAATTATTGTTTTTGGGTTTAGGGTTTTACAACCGTACTTGCGCTGCGGGTAACCCAACACGCACTTGTTTATTATATAAATATGTACTTAGACTTGCCTAGAGACTTGATTATCTCCGACAAGTCGTCACAACCGTTGAATGGCTACCGATACCTTCGAAGATTATAATAATAATGAATAAGACGAATAACGTTGCACGGAGCGATGATCAGCAACAAGTACTCGACACCAAATATATTTGAGAAATTCACCGAATGGTGCAGTGAAGCTATTTGCATGAGCGACAGCAGACGGAGCCAGAGCGCGTCCCTAGTGACCGGGAGCCGCCGCTCACCGGCGTGGCACCGCGACAATGAACCAAAGTCACAAACAAGATACAACAATGAGAAAACCCAATACCATTACAGGCTCACAGTAGCGATGCACTCGGCGTCGGAGCGGGCGCGGGCGGCGCGTTTGTGTTCGGTGCGAGTCTGAAACGCTATCTTTATTTTTTAAATTCTAGTGTGGATACATGTTTTTGAAAAAAAATAATAATTAAGAATAGCCCATACTCCTTCTATGTTAGTCAAACTTGACATGCTTTGTCAAAAACATATAATGAAGTTAGTGGGCAACATCCGATAACAAAAAGTTATTTGTTGTTAGTATACATTGCCGTGAGAGTTGGAGAATGTTACCTAATGTTATCGTGTTGCATTCTGTTGCTCCATAAAAAAATAACTGCGGTGTGGATGCATCATTACAACCATTTTTTAAAACTTAGACTTCGGTTTACTGTACCTTGTCACATCCTGTTATCGCTATATTGTACGTACCAGTTAAAACAAATGTCCTAGGAGATACTTGCCCATTTTATAGAAAAGCTTTCTATTTAAAAAGCTTTTGCTTATACATGTACTGCATACATATAAATAAAAAGAAATGCCATGTGTAAGCGCATTTCTTGAAAAGGACTGGACCGATTTGGCTATTTTTTCTATATATCGTAAAGTCCGAACAAGGTTTATAGGTAAAGAATAATTAGAAAAGTTTACTAGAAAATTGGGAAAACTGAAAGATTTTTATATGAAATTTAGAAAGGACAACGTCCGTCGGGTCCGCTAGTTTGAATTAAAAACTTTTAAACTTGCACTTGAACTCTTTAGAGAACAAGTAACTGACCCAGTGGAACGTGAGCAGGTTATATTATGTTAGTAACATTATATAAGTTTTAGTGCTAATGAATTGAAGGTTGTATTGGAGTGCTACTTCTGCGGAGCGGACCGCGCGGGGCGGCGGCGGCGGCGGCGGCGGCGCCTCCCTACACCGACGCTTAGCTTTTATCAGCGTGGCGGGCCCGGACCGTCGCGCGTCGTCCTCGGGTATCGGAAAATTTATAAGAAAACGTATTAGCGTTTAGACGATAAAGAAAAGTCACCGCATTGACCTATTTAACGGCTTTCACATTTGGGCACGTTTATGTTGTCTTAAGCTTGAGATGGGGTTTATCTCTAAATAGTATAAAAATAAAGACGCTCTCCTTCTTTATTTCTTCGCTTACTTTTTTTTATACCACTGAGGTGGCAAACAAACATACGGCCCACCTGATAGGTTACCGTAGCCTATAGACGCTTGTAACACCAGGGATATCGCTTGCGCTTTGGTGACCCTGTAATACGAAAGAAGAATAGTTGGGTTGGCAGTATAAGGTTGAAAGTCCCCCCCACTGCCAACACAACGTTTCCTCGTGGAGTACTGGCAACCTTGCTCATCGTAAGAAACACAACATAGCTCAAAGCAGTGTTATTTTACTTCGATTTTCTGCAAGGCGGAGGTACTTCCCCACAGTTGGGCAGCTCCAATTTGAGTGGAATTACTCCCACTATGCCTCTCTTAAAACTTTTACTTCTTCTAAACCGCACAATGGATTTTCTTACGGTTCACTATCATTTAAATAATTTTAAGGTCTGATGCTTTGATGACGATTGTTCTTTAATTGTAAGTACATAAGGTGTATATGAAAGAAAGAAAGAAAGAAACATTTATTCAACTGCAAATGAGACATATAACTAAATATACAATTTTATATTAAAACAAAAGTAACAACAGAAAATAAGTACAGTACCTCACGGTTGAGCTGAAAGGGATCTGGTTCAGCATATGCCAAACAGATTGTCTGACGCTGATGTTCAACCAGCCCCGGAGTGGGTCCCAGACGCAAAGCCAGACCGGCATCAGAGTAAAGATAATATATATATGTATATGATATATATTAAAAAACAAAAAATGAAACAGATAAGTAAATATATATAAAGAATGTATACAAAATATAAATATCCTGTGTAAAATTTGTATCTAAGGTGTATCTTTTGTTGAAAATACGAATATAATTTACTTAAAAAAAATGGTGCCGACACCGGGCGAGTCGCTAGTAATATATAAAAGCAAGCTGACCCCGAGTCCCCGAGCGGCCGCGCGGCCGGGCGGCCGGGCGGCCGTCTGCTTCACCAACGCAGAAGCTGCAACAGTACTGACGCTAGAACATGAACTTTCTTCAGTAGGCACACTTCTTTTGTAACGTAATCAACCAAAAATAAATATTTATTACTAAGTTCAACTTTCTCTAAATAGACAAAATAAGCGATGAAAGTTCCGAACACATACAATATAAATAGCACATAATATAACATGAACGAGCATGTCTAACTACCTCTTCAGTCTAGAAACGGGAAAATGGTAGGCATCCGCTAACATAAGAAAAATGCGATGGAGTGCGAGTTACACCGTCGGGCAATGGCAAGTGTCAATATAAACCTTAATTGCGAGTCGGTTCAATGATCTGCGATACATTGTTCCCTTGTATCAACACAACGCCGTCACCTGCGAGTTATGTATGTAGGCGCGGCAACAGATATTGCTCTACATATTCCTCTGGGAGATCCCTACGTGCCATAAGCATATATAGTACCTAAAGCATCCACTTACGGACAGGACTTCATTATTTTTCGATATTTGTACTCAGATTGAGCAATTTTATCAGGACCGGCTGGGTAAGGTGCACTGCGGATGGGACTTGGTCGTAGGGAATATTTTTATGTTATTTAATAACACCGTGTGCAACGTCTGCACACGCCCACATTGTATATAACTTCCTAATACTGAACATTTGACAAGACCCACTCTAGCCAAGCGATGTTCATGAACAATACTATACGTACGTGTGTGTGCGTGCATCGTTAAATGTGAATCGTTAAACATTTCTTCTTTAAAAATCCCGATCCATAAAATCGAAGGCTGTATGTAGCCTGTACAAATTGTAGCCCTCCACCATTATATTCAAATTGAAGCCTTCTTGCTATTAGCATATTGTTATCATAATAATGGTTGCGGTTTGTCCTCAACGTGCCGTGTTGTCGTAATACAGGCACCCACATGTATCGACGCAGTTGATCGAGCGGTGCGGCATGGCGCGGCGCGGCGCGGCGCGGCGGTCACAGCTGCCTCACTGGACAAATTTACGCATTTAATTATGCAGCGTAGTAATGTTTCGTTCAATCACTATATCTCTAGATATCGTGGCTATAAAAGGGCGCCATTTCCATCCAGTAAATTTGGATAATAGCACTGAAAAGTAATAAAATAACTTTAAGAGAAAAACCTTAGAATTACAATCGTTAGCTCATTTACATTTTGTTTAAAAGCAAAGCTTCAAACGCACAAATTGGACAGCTCCAACCATCAGTGATCCTGCACGCTTTGAAGCGTCCGACCGTTCATTTATATATTTTTTTTTAATTAAGAGGCCGACAGTTTGTCCTAATTACAGGACAGAGTATAAGTGACAGAAAAACGGAACGTGAACGCTCTCCAGGCACAAAACCGATACTGTAACGTGAGGCGATCTCAATAGGGTAGATTTCTGATTTTATTGTTATGGCTTCATGAAAAAGTTGACAGTAAATAAATAAGCTTTTTGAGGTGAACATTTTATAAATTGAATTGAAAGTAGAATAGAAAAGAAATCATAATAAGAAAGAGAATTATATAATATTAAAAAAAATGAGTCGACCAAGAAAAACCAAATTGACTGAAAACTAAGGAAGTCATAATTTTTATTTTTAGATTATGCAAGCAGAGAGGGTCTTACAGAACGAGAGGTGACGACAAGTGTAAGGCGCGCTAGACTATTGTATTAGTATTGGTAGTTTATGACCACCACTAACATATTGAGTACTTCTAATCCTGGAAAAATGTGGGAAACTGAATCGGCTTTAATCTAAGTTTATTTTGCCAACAGATGAGGCGTTATTCAATTTGGTACTTTTTATCTCGAAAAATATCCGATTTCAGCTTAACGGATTTGCATGAAATTTGGTACACATATAGTTTTTACCAGTAATAACATCGTAGCTAGCTGGTAATAGCTTACTTTCGATCTTGTAAAATTTTCTAAAAATGCTGGGAAAAATGCCGACTCAAATCTCTCTTAAAGACGACTAAATTAGGTACTATTTATACTGGAAAAATAATTATATTTTGTTACTAGTATTAAATAGTATAGTAGCAAAATGTCTGAATGTCCTGCTAATCCCGTGAAACCATCCTGCAAAAATGTGTTATGATGATAACTTTCAGTGTACGTATATTTGGAGGTCAAATAAACTGGCTTTACCCTAGTATTGACCGCACGTGTACGTCACTGCTCGTAGCACTCGTAGCTGCCGTAGCACTCGTAGCCCTCGTAGCACTCGTAGCTGTCGTAGCACTCTGCTGATAAAGAATATCCTACCAAAAACGTAGGGAACTGTGAAAATGGGAGCCAAGTTGAACATTACGGTAACTGGTGTGGTTGTCGACTTCACCGACAAAAGACTTGAGATCTAAATGGGTGCCTAACTTCTGTAGACAATCCTCTTGAACGTATAACATTCTTAAATAAATTTAAAACACAATTTCTTGTATTTTTTCTGCTGCAACAATGTTTGCTATTTAAACATAATTATGACAGTCAAATTTGAATGTTTTACTCAAATCAAATAACTTATGATCTATTGAACCTCAACATTTGACTTGCCTAGTTTTAACAGCACTTACAATATTTAGAACAATAGAAGTTTGCAATATTAAAACAATTAATAAAAACTTTTTGAACGACGAGAGAAGTTGCTCCATCGCTCCAACTAACTGCTCTTGATTTGTTAATAAATCTTCCATTTTTATAGATTATTAAAAATTGGAAAGATCTTACTTGATATCTCCTCGTGCACCACCTGCTACGTAGCTGCTGAAGGTTAACGCGGAGCGTGCTTGCTGGCTCGGCGTCAGAACTCCTTCTTGGTAGTCACTGGTTACTGATACACCTCACACGCGAAAGATCCTGCTTTCGACCAAACCGCGCGCCAGGTCAAAATGCTCGAAGGACCAAAAATGTACGGGTTAGGTACATTAAATGATAAATGATACGAAGAGGATAGCTATATAATATAATTTATTAACACTGATAGATAATTGTAATAATGCTAAAATATATAACTGATTTGACACGTATAATAATTATAACAAAATAATGATAATTGCTAGGTGAGTACACCATCCGATTGCTAACGGCGAACTGTCTTTGACATGACCGAATGGCGCGATGTAGAGTAAATTGCTGACTACAACAAATGTGCGGTCATTAGCCCGAACAACTTGCATATAACATAAAGATGACAAGTTTATAAGTTAAATGTGACATGACTAGTATGACAACGTGAAAGCTAGTCAAGTCAAACTTTCTCGTTTGTTTTGTAATTATTTTAGTGTTAATTTATAATAAGATATGTTATTTACATACCATCACGCCTGTATTCCCCGAAGGGTTAGGCAGTGGTGTACTAATGTACACCCACATTTCGCCGGTATGTTTAGGTCCCATGTAATAGGGGGCGAGCCTATTGCCATTAACCGGGCACAAATCCAGACTCCGAGCTGCTACTGAGAATTTCATAGAAAAACCCAATAACACTTTGCTCGACCTGGGGATCGAACCCAGGACCTCTAGCGTAGCAGTCGCTCCTAGGACCACTAGACTAATGAGGCAGTTATTTAGTAGTTAATTAATTTGATTATATTGAATTTACTTGATAATTGACTTTCATTTAATGGGTTTGCACCTTTCGAGTTACATACGTTACAATACTTTTACAGAACATTCGCGAAAAGTATGAAGCGTCCATACATAGCGGTACGTCATACGTGTACGAGTACGACACACAACACGCCAGCTTATTGAAAACTGAATAATATTAACAAGATTACCCTAACGCAATCAGCCAACCTGCAACTGAAGGGAATACTATAAGTACTTAATAGTAGAGAGGGAAATGTGACTAAATCTTAAAAACTATCCAATATCCATCGCAACTAATATCCACGAACTGTTTGAAACTGCAATATAACACTCTACAGTGTATTAATAAAATGTTGTCGCTCCAAAAAACACACGTTGTTTAAGGCAAGGTGTTGCTCGCGTGAAGTCTGATCACAATAGTTGAACCGTGCACCGGGCGAGGAGCGGCGCCGACGCGACGACTCCGACACGTACACGAGGAGCGAGCAGTGTAGTCGAACACTTTGAACGAGCAAGTAATTACACTACGAGTACTCCACGGAAAGCGCGCGACCTGCTCGCCTCGACACATCACACACACACACACACACGGCCCGCTTTGATCATTCTCCTGAGAGCGTTTAACTCGTGCAGCTTCACACTTGATGAATGTAACATGTCAATGTCGTGTACGTTATACAATATAACTAGCGTGCGGCGATGGTGTTTACTGAAGTAGGCCACACAAGTGAGGCGAATTAGATAACTTGGTGACATACTGTTGTGCACTGCTAAGTGTGGCGGGCGTGGCGACCACGCTGCCGGTGGGTCCTCCCTATAGCGGCCTGTGAGGAAGCTCTATGAACCAACGAGCCAAGGAACTAGGAGGAGAACATCGTAGATATTTTTTCACTACTCCGTGGATAACACAGCCATTATTAGCCATGCGATCACATGATGAGAACTGGTAGCTGGACAGCTGGTTGACAGTAAAATTATAAAAATCAAGTAAACTCTATGATCGGCGTCTAGCGGGTTGTCTGCCACAACAGCGCGCGGCGTTGCGTTGCGTCGCGCTGTACCCGCTCGTACAGTGCCGCACCGCACCGCGACTATACCCGCTCGTACAGTGCCGCACCGCACCGCGACTATACCCGCTCGTACAGTGCCGCACCGCACCGCGACTATACCCGCTCGTACAGTGCCGCACCGCACCGCGACTATACCCGCTCGTAATTTACTTATTTGTATCCCCTTTGCCGGCGACCACGAAGGGTCGAATTGTCAGGCTGAGCGCCCATTCCAGCCTCATTCAATTGTAGTTGCTAATCGCATCAGTACGTCACGATGGTCTCCCCCCCCCTTAACCCCCCTGTCCCCGCCCCGGCGCCGCGCCCCGCACCTCCACAGCTACGCTATATCTGCTCGACGCTCGGGGACGATGTATTACAAAAGGATTTTTTCAACCGATTTCCCCGCGAACTGGATAAAACAGGATTTAGATCGAATGAAATATACCTTAACCGGCTCCCTCACCCGACTGTCCTCACCCGACTGTGTCAACGAACATATAGCAGACTACATCTTCGTTTATCGTAATCGGATTCGGTGGCGCGCACTTCATTACCACACAACATTTGTAAGTAAATAAAAAAATAGATAACTCCCAAGATTTATAAAAGACTATGTGTGAGAGCGGAGCGGTGCGGTGGCAGAAGCAGCCCGCGACAGCTCTGACGCTGTGCTGGTGCTTCAGGAGTCACCGGTGTTTCTCATGAGCATGACACCATATTCATAAATTACGCAAACCATCATTTTCAAGCCCTGGAGCACATACACACACACACATACAAACACAAAACACACACTACACCACATGTAATACTGTTGGTATTAATATGTTAAAGGACATGTTTATTAAAAGGATACAATGTAGATATCAGATCCGCTCTAGCCTTCTGAGCAAAATGTGTCAGTGTGTGCGAATAGCAATGAGGATCACTAGCATCGAATGAAGCGGGAACATTTAGAGTGGGACTATCTCGGTAGATTAGATCCTTGGAGCTTAACCCGTGCGCCGAGCACAACTCAGAACAATTCGCTCTCATCGCAAAGTATTTTTGTTTCTGGTTTTAGAATTGATTCCTGTCATGGGTACGTTTTCAAACACATACACACAAACACACAGACCCAAAACAACTACCTGTAGGTCATGCAAAGACTTGTACCGTGCAGGGATCGAACATGTGACCCGTAGCGCTGAAGCCTATAGCTGAGCAACTGTACTATTCGTGTCGACAACATTACCACGCAAGTGTGTGGAAATCAGGAAATAATAAAACCATAACAATCTTAAATATAACCACAATAAAAATTTGAATAAGTGGAGGGTGTGAACTTGTCAAGTACCCGCAGGTGTATGTGTGGAGGCAAGCTTAGGTAACTGACTTAGACACATAAAACGTATTTACTCGTGTGTATGGGCTTTTGGAACCAGGGAATAAGCGGCTGATCGATTTATAGATCAAAAGAATTCGCCACAAAGGCCTTTACAAGCAGGCTCCGACACGTGTGCGGTAATGAAACAAGAGCGATGATCTTACTCCCGCGACACCGCGTCACGTCAAATTGCCAATTTGAGGGCGTCGCCACGCCACTCGCAAGCCGCGCCGCGATTCGCGTCAAAGGTTTGCCACGACATAACTCACTTAAGGACACTCCATCTTGTTTCGTAAAAGCTGTGAACGCCGAACTGATCGCATTGCGCTGAACTGAGCTAAATCTTCCCCCGGTGACGCCCGCCGTGTGTCGCATGTGACACACTCACTGGCGCTCCTCGCCAGCTCGCCACACACCGGTGCGCCCTGGGCTGCTGGGCTGCTGGGCTGCTGGGCTGCTGGGCTGCTGGGCTGCCCGCTCATTACTCTTATTTATATTTTAATTAGATTAGAATTCAATATTTTAATTTGAAATACCCTCAATTGAACTTATAAGGTGGTTACTGTTGAGGTTATTTCCAAATAAATATAAGTATCAAAAAAATACTGAGTTTTATCGCAGATCTACTACGTAAGCTGAACTGAGTGGTAGTGGAAAACAAAAAATATATATCTCATTAGTGTATAACTACTGTGTTATACCTAAGAAGTGATTAAATATGAGCCGTATCTACCTTTAGGTCACTTTTAATATTTAAACAGGAACTAAATGTTATACGGATAGTCAGAGCAATGTAACCGGATCACATATCTCACTGCTTAAGAAAATTGCCGCTGTCGGTGTCGGTGACATGCGACATGGCGGCGCACGGTGCGGCGGCGGCGGCGCACGGTGCGGCGGCGGCGGCGCACGGTGCGGCGGCGGCGGCGCACGGTGTGGCGGAAGCGTATCAAATGAGGGGGACGAGTGCAATATAATAATCGTGTAACGGCGTCACGTTAGCGAAACACTGCGACATACATAATGAAGTGGGACAAATACTTTTTGTATTAAAAAAGACAGCTCCCGCACTAGGAAACAAGCCCTGTGTCACGACGGACTCTACTAACATATCATTAACGAACACAAAGTACACCCACACTAGAATCAAATGTCTGTGGATCACACAAACATTTGAAGTACGCGTGGGAAACGAACCCTAACACCCGGAACGGTAGTGGCGAGGTGACCACCTTAACCGCTACACCAAACGTATAATCACTAAATAGCTATTAGCGGCCCAACACCGCCGCGCCGCGCCGCGCCGTGTCCCGGTGTGTCGCGCTACACTTGCAGGTAAACTCAGCGCTTGTAAAACATAATCGCCGCCGCGTCGCGCCGCCGCCGTACCGCGCCGCCGCCGTACCGCGCCGGACGGCTCGGTTTACAAGCCAGCAGGCGCCTTTGTGACGCGGTTCAATTTACTCACTTCATCATTTTAGTTGGTGGGTCGGTCAAGTGGTCACTGCCAGCCTTCACGAAGTGTTTCACGAGTGTACTTCGACATACCTATTAGGAACTCGTATGTGTGTAATATGTAGAAATGTAGTGCGTGCACAACTCTTATAAAACGAGTGCGTTCGACATCAATCACAAGACGAACTAAATGTGATTGATGGAAATCCGATTGGAGCAGCTATTAAAATAATGTGTTCTATTGAAGGTTTAAATGATTGTCGGTGTAACAACGTTATGTAACATTACTGAAATAGCGCGAGCCACGGCGCGCGGCGCACATGTAGGTACACTCACGATCATACATATGTATGCACTTACTAAAAGTCGAATGCGATTATTTCGCGGAATGAGGATTGCAACTTTGACATAATACTAGAGACTAGAGAGAATCTATATTATGTTCGTAACACCATAAAATTTCAGTCAATACCTTAAGAGAAAATCGCGATAGAATTTCGCTAAGTGTATCGTACACTATGAAAGAAAGCTCCGCACACCGAATCATTTTTCCCGGACAGGGTTACCGTCATAGATGCACATGAACTCCCTAGCACATGGCACGACGTTTACAATACTTATTTATATCTGTTATGACTTATTAGTCTCCATTAAAACGATGGTCAAAGTACTCGAGAGAATGAATCACCGCTCCTCAGAGAGCTGTTTGTTTGGACGATGTAGTATCCTCATTACCAAACACGTCGATATCATAATTCAAACATTCGTGACGGCTATTATAAATTGTAGCTACTTATTACACGGTGGAACTGTTGCAGCCATCGTGTGGTTTTATCAGAGTCTGTTACCAGTCGCGCCACGTCCGCATATTATTATATTGTGGAATCAGAAAGAAGATAGACCCCTCCCCCTCCCCCTCCCCCTGTCCCTGCCCCTGTGTCACGCACCCCCGCGCACCTCGCTCACTTTAGTTTAAATAAGTCATTGTGACAAAATCTGTTGACTACACTACACACACTACACACTACACAGAAGTTGCACAGGCGAGGCGCACCGCTTCCAGTGAACTTCTAAAATAATAGTTCTTTTAGTAAAATTACATTATTATGCAACATTAGATATGAGTGTTTGACTATGAAATTGCTTTTAATGCGCTCTTTGAGTTTGTTTAACAACGCACCGCGCTGTAAGCCCGGCCGCGCCGTACCGCCCCGCGCCGCGCCGCGCCGCGCTGGAGCCGGATGGAAGCGCGCGGCGGCTGTGTTGACCTACAGCATATTACACTTAAAACTTTTACAAGTTCGCTCATTAAAATTAATTATGCGTGTACGTACTTTGAGTACAAGACATAGGTACTACCAGTTCCCGCTAGTTGACCACAGGGGGCGGCCTGCGGCCCCGCTCTCTAGTACGCTCTATATAAATAGTAACTGTATGCTTACTAGGCAGGCACCTATTTTTAATGATGTGTCCAAAGATAACTCGCTAAATGTTACTGCAGTAAAAGTAAATCAATGTTTGATTCGACATTATGATTTGACCTCTAACAGTAAGTAATAGGTACGCCGGGAGCCCGGACCGGACCGGACCGGACGGCATCGTCACACGAAGACGCTCCAATATCTGCGCACTGACGAGATATCGTTTATCAACCCATCTTCGATTCCATTCCATTATTACTGGGGACTTGAATCTAACGTTTTTATTGTCAAGAGCGAAGCGTCGATGCCGCGCTGTCGCCGAGCGGTCGCCGAGCTGTCGCCGAGCTGTCGCCGAGCGCACACTTCGTTCGATCCGCTTAATACATTAGTAATTTTGAAGCATTATTTCAGTTCAGTTTTGCCACTGCTTTTACTTATTCTGTGTAAAATGTAAGTAGAAGTACCTACAGTATCGGCCGTACCAGGGCACACGTTCCCGGGGGTCGACAAAAAATGATCCATATCTATTTAAACGATAACGAATGTAGTCGCGGGGTGGTGTGAATACGAAACCACGGCGCGGCGGCGGCTGTCTTAAAGGTCAAAGAGTTTGTTCAATAAATTGTCGTAGGGTAGCTACTTGATGGTATTGTTAACACTACAGAGAAGATTTGTGTTGCGTTAGAGTTAGTAGCCTCACACGGTTAGCCCTGCCTACAGTTTATAACTTGAAACTACACTTACGAGTAGACTTCCATTGCGTAAGTTCATGAATATATCTGAAAGCAGACAACGCGTACATTGTGTAGACAAACAGTCGCAGCTACAGTCCAACCACACAGATAGGTGAGAAGCTGTCTTGCTAGGTTCCTTCTCGATCTGCTTTTATAACCAGATTTAAAAAATGTCGGCACGCGTCACGAACAAGATAGACTTAAATTATACCTACCTAATCAGTAAAGAGATGAACAGAATTTACATGAAATTGAACACAATAGACAAATCTAGCGCAACTAATCACCTGACTTGTCGCGCAGCCGTGAACGTGAACCAGCCCGCTTTGTTAGCAAGGCGTATTTCTTTAACACTAATATAATTTGATATTCTTCAATTTGTTTTTTTTTTTATTATTTTATCTTGATATTATTTTCCCGTTTAGTTTTAGGTGGGATCCCCCTCTGCTGCGCCAGTGGGAAAGGATTCATTGCAGTTAAGGATTACTCTTATTAGGGACTAACACTAGCCATTAAGGTATTTTGTTTATACTAAGACTATAATAATAATAATAAATAATAAAAATTGTTTATTTTCTTCCACAAAATTTCAAGTACAGAGGACAGCACATCAAGCTACCACAATCTGACAAATTTCTTTGATTGATTTTCAACTTTAATTCAAAGTGATAAGGTTCATATTCAACTGGGAAAATTTGACAGTTTTGAATAGCTTAACCTGCTGGCGTCAGTACAATTACATAGCATAGTAATACATAATTTTATGGGAGACTGACACTATGGACTCATGTCTGAAATTAAGAATTTGACTTTTTAATTATTATGCCTCAGAATCTTAACTAGGGTAGTGGTGGTTCCTACTGCCGCACAGAGGACTTTCCTCAAAAGGCATTAAATCAAAACAACGACAGCCACACTCGGCTCTCGACACTCGCCGCTCGGAAGAGAAAAAAAAAACAAATGAAATATCTCCACAATAAAATTAATTCAGGATAACGTTCCCCCGGCGAGCGGCGAGTGGCGCCCGGCGACCGGCGAGGCGGCCCACCGACGTTTCTCTTTGTTTCGTACTTCTTAACGAGTCGCCCACAGCCCGCAATCCACGAACAAACTAGCGACTTTAGCGAAAAAAGACAATCTGCTGGCGTCGACCGCGCACATGGTTATGAGCGGAGCGGACGCGACAAATCAACTGGGACGTTGAACGATTTGTCGGGACTGGACATCACAACATAAAGCCTCCTACCGACAAGTTACTTCCGACTCTGACACGTAACGCGGCGTCATGTTCCCCCAAAGTAACTACGCGCACAGATAGCACGCACAGCACGGTTGAGACACGGGCGCGGCACGGGCGCGGCACGGGCGCGGCACGGGCGCGGCACGGGCGCGGCACGGGCGCGGCACGGGCACACGCGGCGCCAGTGCGCTACTGATGCTGCAGCGGTTCACGGATTTAACGAGGCCTTTTTGTAACCCGATATAAAATATTATTTGCTCTCCGACTGTGGTCGAAACTTCCTCTGGAAAAACATTTTTTATTAGTGTCTGTTGTTTTAATATGATGACTTGCTTCCATCTGCCGCGGTAACAGAACAGGAAACAAATGCTAAACGCTATGCCGGGGTAAATAATAAGTACTTGATACCTATTATAATGTCATAATGGAGCTACAAATATAATAAATGATCAATCGAACTTCACAAGCGAAGTTCGATTACGATATTATAAGAGTAGTTCCATTAGAATATACATATAACAGTATGTCAATGATTGTTATGATGAAGGCACTATTATTATAACTGTTGTTTCAAAAATAAACCAGATAGTGCTAGTAAAACAAACGAGCCATTCGAACAGGTGCCCCGCACTAATAAAATAGCGCTGGATTTATAAGCAAGACCTTGTTTCTTTTTTTTTAACGGAGTTAGCTGTTATGTTTCATTTAATAATTTTGGTACCTATGCGGAAAATCTTCGTAGATCGTGTTACCTCAGACGGTTAAAACCACACTTGCCTTCACTGGTCACGTCACGGCCATGACAGGCTCCGCTGGACTCTTTCAAAGGATGAGGCATCACCTTGCATCCTACTCGAAAGCGCCGCCTACTGGGGCCACTGTCTGGTCGTGCAGTACCCTACGAGAGTCAGAGCCCGTGGGGGGACTTTGATTCTTATGCTGCCAGCCTAGCTATTCCTATTTCATTGTCGTTATTCCTATTTCGTCGTTCCGAGCCTATGACTCGTAGCATGCGTGCGCGAGGATGTCAAACACAATATTTGTGAATGGCGTAGTACCAACTGAAGTGTACCGGCAGCTCATTCATGCAGCCCCCCCCCCGCCGCCGCGCGTCGCGCTGTGAACAGAATAAATGTAATGTGACGTCACGAGAAGCGCAATGGCAAAACGATCAGCTTGTGTAGGTATATCAATCTTTGTGTGGGTAGGTATATATATGAAAAGTCGTGTTTGTAAATGCACCCATCATACAGGAGAAATCAAGCAATCCCAACTGTCCCTACTATATTATTATAAATGCGCAAGGAAGTCTGACTGTATGCCTGTCTGTTACGCTTTCACGCCTAAACCGCTGATTTTGATGCAGCAATTTTGATGAAATTTGGTACAGAGATAGATTAGAATTTGAAGAAGAACATACGCCTTTTGTCTCAAAGAGCCCTTTGGAATGCGGGTGAAACCATGGGCAACCGCCAGTGTTTTATAAAAATCTCCATTCGTAACTTTGTTAAAGCATAAAATAAGTGCCTTTAAATAACGCCGAACAGAAGCACCGAGCTTAGCCGAGGGCCATCAACTGAACAGCAGACTCGGAGACTCGACCTTAAATGATTGGACGCGAGCCGTGGAGAGAATATTTAATCGCACTCCACGCCACTTGAACACCGAACACAAAAACGCACTCAGTGGTGAACATTTAGCGTCGCGCACCGGAGCGACGACGACCTCACTCATTATGACTGTGGACTAGTAAGAACAACGGATTTCATTTCAATCCGTAGACATCGCACCGCGCCGGTCGTACCCGCGCTCTCACACATTCACAAGAGTCTATCAAATCGGAAGCTGTAGCCGACGCGGGACGCTTCATAAAAACTATTTCTTGTCAGTCTGTTGTATCAGCCCAACATCGGGACAGCAATGACAGAGTGTCAGGGTCAACACTCTACTGAGTTGCTAGTTCACAGATTATTAAAGTAACATTCCAAATGCAAATATTGACTTGTCGGCTGTTACTCGAAATACGGAGCGAGTAACTCTTGAAATTTGCATAAACTCACAGACAAGTGCGGCGCGTCCTGCGAAGAGCTAACAAACGCAACTACCTACGTCACTAACGAGCCCCGGCCCCCCCACGCTCCGGTCTGCGGGACGCCACCAGCCACCTGGTACTGTGTCATGTATATCTTGTACATGTAGGTAGGTAATAAGCTACCACATGTGGAAACAGGTGGAGTACAAGGAACAAGGAACGCCGTCCAACAGGACTGTGTTTTATTTATTATTTTAAGATAACAAACAAAGCATCCGCCTGTGGTAAGCGGCAACCGCAGCCTATAGACGTCACTCGAGCGTTTTCATCTTGAGACCTCAGCTAAGCCTCATTTGCCAATTCATTTTACTGGCTTAACTTGAATATTTGACAATACAGTAGTACCGACCTAGACGAGGTCACCAGTAAAGTTGTACCACCTCCGAAGACACCTGGATGGGTAAAGTTTGAGTGTTACAATGGTGCCGCAACAGGCTTCCACTGAGCCACGAGGCCCGCCTGGCCCGCCTGGCCCGCCTGGCCATCCTGACGGCCTGGCCCGCCTGGCCCGCCCGGCACCATCAATCAACCGCGCGCCCCACCGCACCACCCACACATTCTCTTTCATTCCTCAGAGTAATTTAATTAAACTGTCGAAGAATCTGACTTTTATTTGAGAAAATGAGGGTTCCGCCAACCAAAATGCGTGAAACATTAATCTTGATTCCCTTTATTTTTTGCCAACGAATATTATGTTTAGGTATGACAATGATGTAAGTACCGCAGACCGCAGCCCTACTTACGACTAACATATTGAGAAGGAAAAAGAAAAGTACTTGTACAGTACTGTAGCAGTAGTGATGGCGTTACTCACAAATAGATGTTGTTTGGCACAGGTGTAGCTTACACTCCCATTCTAATGTAATGTTCCTTTTTTGTCCTGTGAGGAAATCCTCATGGATGCTCACTGGTTATATCGGACTACTACCGAAGAAAACCAAACATGTATGTAACACCTGTTTACCACGCGCTCGCTAAACATCTCTGTGGTTACCTTATCTGACGCGCGAACGATGTCGCAGGTGAACACTTGTATGATACACGAGGAAGTACTCCCGTACATCGTACATGGATAGAAAAACCTTAAAGTCGTATGACTTTTATAGACATAAATTAATATTAGTGTATTAGTGAATACTAATATTGATTTTTGTAATCGTTTATAAAATTGTACTTGTATAGTGTTTTGTCCAGTGAACCATTAATAAAAAAATAAAAGTGTCTCGTGGGACGTCGGCATTAGGCGCCGCAGTTTATTATTAGGTACATAAGTACCCGAGATTGTTGATATACAGGGTGTTACAAAACTACCCGTAAATCCGAAAGGAGGTTAAATGGGGCCTTATAACGAGTCCATTCACAATATTTAAGAACCGTAGTAACGCTGTATAACATACCCCAAAAAAGGAAAACAACAATGTTTATGAATGAAAAATAGAAAAACTATTAAAGTAGACAATTGTTAGGTAAAATAGGTACATAGGCCTTTCTGTTAAATAATCTGGTTCAGAGAGTTGACAAAATTGTTGTCTTTGATAATTAATTATATTTTTACGGGGTCCGCGTAGAAGTCGAAAATGGTTCTAATAAAATTTCTAATTGGTTTTTTACGTTATTCATTTTGTTATAACTGTTATGTTATAATGTTTGAATACTTATAAAATATAACAATCTTTATTACAGTGCCTACACTATTTTTTTGTTATTATTATTGCAATGTTTTCACTTGCAATCTGGTGCCATTGCATAATTTTTGGTGGATTTATAAATATTGCGCAGCAACATATTGGCGCGCCAACTTAATAATTATGTTAGTTGGGAGACCGGGAGACTTCAGTGTATTCAGGAAATCGACTAGATAATGAATGGTATCATCGGTGTTTATCACTGAGTCAACGAATTTATATTGATATTCGACCCCTTCGAATGATCTCAAAAGTATTTCATTTATGATTGCGGCATGTCCGTATTTTGGTGGTAGGATCGCATGCTCGCATAACCATTCTGCAGGTTTATCGTGAATATTATTAATTTTTGGCTGTTGACTGTTGATATTAACTTGAAGACAATAATGTTGATGTCTTGAAGTCGTCGAAGGATGATGGACTCCTAACCTCGTGCAGAAGCTTGCAGAAGTAAGCGAAGATAGCGTATAAATATAGCCATGGAATAGATGAGTTACCACCTTACCTAATTCGACAATGCGCAAAAAACACAGTGTGTTTTTTGTATGCAAAGTTTCAGTTCTCTACGATCAGCCGTTTAGGCTGTGCGTAGATCCGTCAGTGGGTCATTCAGGACAAAGCATTTTATATGTATAGAAGATAGATAATTATACTAAATCACTTGTACAGTGAGGTCTATGGTGCAGTACGTTTACTCAGCAATATTCGCTTGGGCGTAGTCAAAAATAAAATGGGTAAAGAAGCCTTCACGGCTAATTTTCGTGGCCTCGCTAATCCGGAAATGAGAGCAAAACAAAGTGTAGCTATACTTTGTGCTTATCTCTTGTTGCCGCAGGATATTGCGTAACATTATAAACTTGAGTAACTGAACTGGCTGCTACACCACGGACTCCAGCATTTTTTTTTATAGGTAGTACGGAAAATTTTCATGAAAATTCCGCCACTCCGTGAGGCGGACTCGTACCGACTCACCGCACTTGCCTTCACCTCGCCTATAGTCACGGCCATGGGAGTACCACGGACCACAGCCAGTTGAAATCCTTAAAATAGGTAACTGTGTAATTTTGATAAGTAAACCTGATATTTGGCTCTATTCTAAGTACCTAATTTTAAGAACATAGTTTCTTATTATTATAATTCTGGGTAAGGTACTTAAACTGATAACCATTATTTAGTATTCGCGATCCATCATAATGTTTAGCCGTGAATAGTTATTGGTTGGTGCGCCGTTCACAAGGCCGCTTATCCACATTGTTATTTTGTTACGAGTACCTACCTATATCAAGAATATACAGAGAGGCGTTCAAGAGGCAACAGACCGCGGGGCGACAGAATTAGTCACAAACATTTTTTTTTTGGGACATTTTACACAACACCGTCTAGTCCCAAACTAAGCAGAGCTTGTACTCCATAGTACAAGCTATATACAAGACAATGGATATAAGCTATTATATCCATTGTCTAGTACCCATGACTAGACAATGGATATAATACTTATATATAAAAATAAATGCAAATACATACTTATAATATCTATATAAGAAACACCCAGCCAAACACAAACACTCATGATTTACCCACACAAATATTTCTGTCCTGTGGAAATCGAACCCACGACCCCATGATCAACAGTCTTAGACTTGAACCACTAGACCACAGACGTCGTCATGTTATTTAAGTTTTTTTTTACACCTGATGGTAAGCGGTTACCGTAGGCTATAGACGCTTACAGCACCAGGGGTAAAATAATAGTCTCCGCGCGGAGCACTGGCAGCCTGCTCTCCGTGAGGAACACAAACCAGCTCAAAGCAGTGTTACTTCAGTGATTTTCAAGATAAGGCAGAAAATCAAAGCTCGAAAACAGGTACTTCCCCAGTGGAAGTGGAATTACTCAATTCCCTGCCTCTTTTAAAAGTTAATGTACCCAAAGTTGTGTCCTTTCTACTTTTGATCCCTTGTTTCGTTGGTCCACACTTGTGAATAGGTTGATTGGGAACGGTCGATGATGTTGGCATTAACAACATTTATTTATAGGTGTCGTTTATTAGAATAATACAATATCGACATCGACACGCGGCGTGCGCTTAGTGGTTACATTATGTACACATACAGGGAGCAAAGTGGATCTGTTTAACATAATGGAGATCTATACAGGGGGAAAGCTTCAGATTACCTCTTTATTCATGACGATTAAATATATTTTATCTCTTAGCACAAATAAAGTTTTATGATGTAGGTATTATTAAGAAAAAGCTTGGTTTTATTTTTAGCGTTAGTTTTATTAATGCCTGGCCGGATTAGAAGAAATATTCTATGTATTTTTTTCTTTTGAGTATTTCAAAAGGGTTTTTAAATTTCGAAAACAATCATAAATATTAATAACGTTCAATAACAATAATGGTCTAACATATAATAAATGTTTTTTGCTTTTTCTTAGTAAATACATAAATAAGTTAAATATTTAAATAAAAGCTTGGCGATACAATAGTCTGACGAGTGCCTCGCCAAGTCGAGCAAAAAGAAGGACGCTGTACCATATTTTCTCGAACGACATGTTCGACCCCCTGGGCCCTGTAACTTAACGAGACTTGAACAGAGAGCCTGTGGCTGAGTATCAACTGCGCTCATCAACCGTTCTACAAAGTTAAGCGGCGCTAGCCGCGGTCACTCTGTCATTTTAGTAACAAACAGTTACGTTTATTAAAGAAATAAAGATGTCTAATATTAATACGGTCACTACATATAACATGTAGGATGAGATCTCACTACTTTTTGCTGTAAAAGAACTTCGTTGCGAGACTTTCATTTTTGTACATGTTATGTTTTGATTGGACACTTAAGTAACATGAAAAACATTCATCATCGGGCTGGCAGACTTCACACGCCGTCCAAAAATCTTTTAGGCATGCAGGTTTCCTCACGATGTTTTCCTTCACCGTTTAAGCCAGTGATAATTAATCAGAGGTACGTGCCTTGTATTCAAACTTGAGACCTTCGACTTAGCAGTCCAATGGACGTATGTACCACTAGGCTATCACTTCTTTTTAAAAAACATTAAGTGGCATTCAGAGTTTATTGAAAAGTAGGTAGTACTTTACGCCCAAACTTCAAACCACAAACACATCTCGTAGTATTTAAGTATCTTTAGCAATATTATGTATCCCATTGAATAACGTTCAACTTAGTCCGGGAACCATTGGCTTTACGTCATGTACAACTTCGTTGTTATTTTATAGTGCTTAAGGTGTGCCGAGACTGAGCAGAGGTGGCGGCACGCGGCGCGGTGCGGCGCGGTGCGGCGGCGAGCGGCCACACCCGTACCGTACTGTGCGCACACGGCACCGCGGCGACGAGCTCGTGTGACGTCACGTCAACTCCGGACACGTCACTCGACTTCACAAATAATCTGCTCGGATGATCTCCGGATATTTCAACTCAAACAAAACTCATTGTCTTCAGAAAGTTTCCCAATTGTTTCGTTGCGATAATCTAACTGAAAATGAATTATAAACCACTACACCAATTTTTAAAACAGATTGAAAATTTCGGAGTCACAATAAACAAACTGTTTTAATTATTTCAAAATATTTTAAATATTATAATGTATACATAACAAAACATTTATGTGTTTATATCTTTTTGTATATGTTTGGCATTTTCCATGCTAAGATTTTAAAGTTATTTAGAAAAGGAAAAATTGGACCGTCATAGCGTAACCCGAAGACGCAGGTTCGAATCCTGCCCGCGGTCCAATTTTTCCTTTTCTAAATAAATTTATGTGTTTGTTGAATGACAGCTCCCGTATTGTGGCATCACAGATTAGTTATGTACATTAAATATTAAGTATATTATAGTGTTATAATTAATCCTGGTGGTCTGTTCGCTCATTCGTTACCAAATAATTTCTTAAAGACCCTAGTCATCAAACAGTTAATTATAATTACTTAATATGTTTATCTGCTGTTATTTGCTATCTTGTCATGTCAATAAAATGTAACAAATAAAATTTTATGAAACTACTGACATATTAAATCAGCCAAGAAAGTGCGTGCTAGAGTTAGACGAGCATGTTGAGTGCTTTTGCCTCTTTATATGTGACGACTGACTACTTATTGTACACTTCTCATTTGTCAAATAAATTGTAACACAAAGAGAAAATATAACTTTGTAAAAACATCATTAGATTGAATCTGTCAGAGTCACAATGATGAGTAGGTACGCGCGGCAACGAGGCGCGGCCGAGCGGGTGCCGAGCGGCACGGCGGTGTGGAGTTCGGGCTTATTGGAAATATAAATAATATTATGGTGAACTCTTTACTTATATGTCGACGTGTGCGCTCAAGTAGGGCTCCTTCAACTCGACACACAAATCGAATTGTATCCGCCTCGCCGATCTCCCAAGATTTATTGGAATATTCCATATTGGAGAGCCGCAGGAGTTGACCCTTTGCGGGCAACAGAAGCCCTGTTTACGTAATTTATCCAAACGTGCAGCATGAATATTGCATGACATGAAAACACCAATTTTCCAGAACTAACAGTATATGTAAATGTATGTAGATATCATGCTTAAACCCAAATAAATATTGACTGGTGCATATAATTATGTAATAGCAATCTTTCGTGCATTCGCGCGACGTCAGAATGCGGCGTGCGGTCGTTACTATCTACGTTCAATGTACATAGGTACTCACAAACTGCAACTTGTGCGGCACGTTACGTTACGTTTGATGTATACTAACGTAGGACATCGGTCGGCACGGGTGATTACATGCAAACGGTAAGGATTAATACTTGCCACGCACAGACAGGGGCGGCGGCGGCGGCGCGGGACGTCGCCTAATCGCGCGTCATTTGTCGCGGTGAGGACGCCGCCGCCGCCGCCGCCGCGCGCTCCACCGCCGTCCTAATAAACGTTAGTAATAACATTCCAGAGGCGCCTACGTGCCGCTGTTTTGTGCACATTGTTGAATTACTGCCTTAACGTTAAGCTATTCTCACGCCTTCACCCCACAAGATAACTTTAATTATTCAGTAGACACTATTATTTTAAATTGAAGGCAAGTACCACTCTCCAGATTATTCATATGTGGCTCCTAATCCTAATACCACGAAATGTTCTTAAAATACCTAACTAGATTTCTCTCCCCGAGACAGAATTAGATAAGTGAATTATAGTAGAGTGTGATAAGAGTCTTAAGTGAGAACCTCATTAAGGAGCCTCACAGTGGGTTGACCACGTTATCAATGTTACATACATACAGACATACACTCCATTTTTCCCGTAGTTTTGCCAGAAACTAAAGAACGCCACTGACTACGATTCTTGCATACTATCAATGTTGTAAATCACAAAAGATATGACTCAGTCAAAGGTGCCACAACTAGCACAGTGGCTTGTGTAGCATGCGGCAGTACGCACTTGTGCCTCGGGCCGCGAACTCCAAGTGTTTGTATGCCTTGAAGATTTGCTCGTGTCATTTTATGAGATTAGTTTTTTGTACCACTCACGTAAAATATCAAACTATTGTGACCCCTGCGGGGAAACAACACTGAGTCTCATATTCAACTTCTCACAAGTCTCTCTAAGTTTGGCAGACGGTAGAGCGGTATAGGTGTGACACGGCGACTCGCGGCGCGATGCGGCGCGACGCGGCTCGGTCCGGCGCTGTCACGTAACACTGAAAATATTGAATCTTCATAGATGTACCTCCGTGAAGCGGGCCACACTTCCGCTGACACGGGCCGCTCCGGCTCCACTCGACATCTGTGCCACTGCAATCTATTTCTAACACAAATCTGACATATAAACCGGCATTTAAATGTTTCAGACTATTACGTGTCTATGTGTACTGACTTCAGTTTCAACTTTTCAGTATTTCTCAACTAAGTACAGGAAAACATAAGGAAGCGTCTAAACTGACTGCTCATCATCTAAGTGCACTCCATGTGTGCGTCCATTGTGCGCGGCACCGGGTCGTCGCTACGTGTGCGGCCCTGTATTGAGGTAGACGCACACATCGCAAAGATAATTATAATAGCGCCACACAAATCCCGCAATCAGCAGTGGGCCACGCGGCCTCACAATATAGAAAGTAAATATGTTACTGAAAAATAAATTGTTGTAGGCTTACTCGAATTATTTCAAAATGTATCAAAAGGGTCCCAAGCGTATGGCGGCGCTGGGCCTGCCCCACGCCGCACGCCGCACGCCGCACCACGCATACCGCACGCCGCCTGAAGCCGCGGCGCACCGCCACTCCGCACTGCTTCAACTTGTACCGCGAGTACGCTCGACCGCTCTCGGAATTCAATAAAACTTGACGGCCTTATGTAAACTTTTGCTACTCACTTGATCCCCTTACATCAAACATTAAAATATGTACATCCAAATGTTCTAAATAAGTTTTATGAAAGCCGATAAACTAACTTTCGGTACTTGAAACCTCTCAAACGTAAAGTAATAAACTCGATAACGTATAAACAATAGAAGGAACATGGACACCGGTACACAAGTACAACATGGACACCGGCACACACCGCATATAGAAATAGGGACGGACGGATGTTCCTAGGGGGAGAAACGAAGCAATCTGGCGCGTCACGTCACATTAACATACCCGTTCAGCGGCGGCGCGGCAGCGGCGCGGCGGCGGCGGCGGCGGCGGTGCGGCGGTGCGGCGGCGGCGGCGGTGCGGCGGCGGCGGCGGTGCGGCGGCGGCGGCGGTGCGGCGCCCTGCCGGCCCCCGTGGGCCCGGGTCATGGTGATGAAACCTCCACACAGACATATTCGTATTGTGTCACAAACCAATTTGACTTTCAGAAAATGTGATCACTTTATACGGTGAACCCACGCCACGGCCCACTACCGATACATTCGGAACTGTACATACAATAGCAGCTCTACTGCTTTATATGATATGTAAGTATATCTTGCAACTTTTTAATAGGCAGTGGTAAACTCGTATGTAAATAGCGACAGGTTACTCACTTGCGTCGGAGCATCGAGCCTAAATTGCCTCCATCGAAAAACACGGTGAAAAACCACATTGAAACTCATATAGGTTATACCTACTTACGATATATTTGTTTCATTCAGATCTCTGGAAAAATATTTTTTGCGGTATAACCCCTGTGGCGTGTCACACGGTGTGGTGTGTCTCGCCACAGTATTGTTACAAATACGACTTATAACTTGTGAAAAAACTTGCTCTGCGTCTTTATAGGTTTTTGTCGAAATATCGTGAGACGCCCATCGCATCGAGCGGCCAAAGCCAGTGTTACACGACATGAACTAATTTATATCCAGTGCGCTCCCGCGGGGCCCACGAGGCCCGACTGCCATGATGAATGTTCTCGATGCCATTGGTATCGCTTTGTATCGCTAGCCTCATACTCAGAAGTTTTAGAAACTTCACGAAAGCCGACACAATCTAATTTATGCCGCCCTGCCAATGTTGACGTTGAGCGACTGAATACAATAATTGGCGGGTTAAGGGCAGAGTCCCCGAGGGCGAGCTATCAGAGGTCAAATATTACGTAGTTTACATAACTTTGATATTCAAATGATTATGTGTAGGAGAGAATACCTTCATAGAAAAAAAGCGAACCATTCATATATAAGTTAGGTTTAGGTGGAGTTGTAGGACTATATACATTATAAACAAACAGTGTACCATTCAGTCACTTAACTCTAAACAAAAAGAGCGTTATAGACGCAATAGGTGTTATAGGATTCATGATATTGAACAACTTTGGTCTACAACATTTGTAAATTACAAATGAGATCTTCCTATACATAATCAACTATTAGATTAATGTGGGAGTGTTTTTTGATCATGGGTGTTGTAGCCTGTACGGACGGTGGCAGTGATCGCTGATTGTCACAAAAGGGGGCAGGTGTAAACTCTTATGGGCTTTGGCTGTGACATATACATAAGGTACCAATTCTACGACGCAACCTGAGCGGGATTGGTAGCCAGGCGGGTCAGTAGGTTTTTTTGAATTTTGGAAGTTTTATTCTTAGCTACTAAGTATTATATTCCTCCTACAGTATCTAAACTTTGTATTACGTCGGTTACGGTTCGCTTCAAACTGGTCCTATCTCAAAAACAGTAGTGTTCCACTTATGACGTGGCTGATGATGAGATGGGGGGACTCTTTTGGCGTCACACAGTACGTGTGCACAGTCGTAGTGCCTGCAGCTGCTGACGACATGGGGACTGCTTTAACTAACGATTGGGTGCCCGGCGACCGCTTCATGTGACTATACCATCAATCTTTGGCACCATTTACACACTGATATTAGCCTCCTACCTAAGTACATTATATATCACACACAGACAACTGTTACCTACATAAATGAGAACCTTCTAAGATATGTTACGGACGTCTCAATAACCTGTTGTATATTCAATCATTACAAAATAAATAGGTTCTAGTTGGGCAACATCAACATTTTTTGAATAACGTTTTCATTCCAAAACAAGCTCTTATAAAAATAAATATCTATTCAATTAAACGAATGAAAGTGGAGACAAGCGAAATCGTGATAAAAGCTAGTATGGAGAAACAAAGACGTATTTTATTAAGGCCCGGGGGAGGCTGAGCTCATTATTTATAAGTAAATCTACACCGCCCGGTGAAAGACACGCTCCAAAAGTCATTTTATTTAGCTTTTAATTAATTTTATCACACTAAATAAAGTAACTACTTAGTTTTAAATCATTTTTTAAAAGCTTAAAAGCTTCCAGTATAAGTAACAAATGGATACATGCTTAATCACCTCTCCTGAAATAAGCAGACTGGAGAATAGTATTTGGGCAGAATCGTGGCCGGGACCTGACCAAGGCCAAGGCCAAACTATCTACAAATATTTATGAGATGAACATAAGTGTTTGCGTTTGTCTGGGTGTTTCTTATGTATTGTAATTTGTAAGTATGTATTTACAAGAAAAGTGTATGAGTATTATATCCATTGTCTAGTACCCATAGTACAAGCTCTGCTTAGTTTGGGACTAGATGGTGCTGTGTTAAATTGTCCAAGAATGTTTATTTATTTATTTATCTGGTTTTTCCATAGGATGCTGAACACAGTACAGTACCTAGTCACTGACTACATAATAACATAAATTAAAAAAATAAACACCGGTGGGTTTTCTCTTTTTAAAAGATAATTCTTCCCGAGCAGGATTCAAACTACCGGAACTAGGGCTCCAGGCAAAGCAACTTCCTAACAATACGGGCCGTGTCCAGGAGCATTGCTCTTTGTATCAAGTCTTTGATCCAGTTACCCAATATCGTCTATTGTTATGTCGAGGCTGACAAATAGATCGGTACAGCGATCAAAATACTTTATTTCATTTAGAAAGACAAACTTATTTATTATGGCACACATTTCTCGGCTCTTACTAGGTTCGCGTCACGCAGGACAGGACGGTGAATGTCAACAATCGTTGCACGACGCTGTAACTAATCGATGTATCACCACACTATAAGTCGTGTTGTAAACAATAGCTTGTGATGATAGATCGATCCCAGTACAATGTACTAAATAGTAAAAGACATTTATTCGCAGAAATAATGGTAGGTAGAGTACCTACGTTATGTTCCCCCTTTGTACAATGATTAGTGCAAATATTAGTTGTAATACAATTTTAACAATTTTATGTCAGAAAAGTGAGCAAATGAGTAAGTCTGGCAACAAATAGGCAAATTAAAATAAGGTAGGTACACGTCAACATTTTATGGGCAACATTTTTACAATCGACAAACTTAAAAACCTTAATAACTTAGGTAGATGCTAATAAACCAATAAATACTCTGAATCAGAATGTCATTTTAAAGAAAATATTAAGAAGTTGAGTAAATAATGTTAATTAATATATTTAGCAAGACCAGTTTCTAGAACTGGGTCGGGCACATACTTTTTCAAGCAATCTTGGTTTAATAATGTAACAAAATGACACTGAGACCCACACAAAAAATTAAGGTTCAGTTGATAACAAGCCACGAAGCCTCTTGTATTGAATGGATCAAAGGAAAACTCCTTGCATAACTCACTAAGCTCCCTGCTCGCTCGTATAATATATGAATTTTGCCTATAGTTAGAGGACGAAATGGGATAGAAATTGGTGGATTGAACCTGAGACCTCAGAACCTCTTTAAATGTTTCGATATTAAAAAACATAATCACAAAAAACCGTGCATAAAAAATACTTAAATATGGATTGAAATAAAACTACTTTTTACGGATTTTATCGCGAATATTGATATTATTAATCCCGACGTTTCGGACCCTTTACAGCGTCCACGGTCACGAGTAGACTGAGGTGGTGGGCGTCTTGATGATATAATTACTGACAGCTACCCTAAATTTTTTATTGTAAGATACATGATCAATGACATTTATTACTAATTATTAATTTAAACTAGATGGAGCCGGCATTTCCTAGCTGACGACCTCTGAGAAGAAACGCCGAAACAAACTCAGAGAATCATGGTCTCTTTTATGTAACAATATAGTTATGTTTACCCTGCGACTACTATAAACTGCTGGATTTGCTTGGGGGTGAGCTCTTTTATTTAATCTGGGCTTACTATGTGTTTCCCTAGATGAACACTGCGCTTGTGTAGGTATTAGAGACCCGCATTCCCCCAGGAGATGAAGTGACGTTTCGTCAGCCTCCTCACAAGGCAGGTTCGCGCACTTGTTCAACCTAAGGCTGAGCGACAAACCTTAGGTGAACATGTGCTTGTTTAAGCAGCAGTGTCCTGTTAAGGCTCACGTTATAATGCGCACGTTGTTCCTATTTAACGCTAGGACAAGGGACCTACTTAGGCTACTTAGGCTTAGACCTGCTTACTTTATTTTTTCTTTGTTTTAACCTATTATTTACACTAATATTATCAAAAAACGTTTGTGAACTCTAGTAAGGTAGGTAACTGTAAATGCATGCATTATAAACGTAATAGTTCCACAAGCTCAAACATTATAATTTAGTGCTAAGATAAGATTATTATCAACAACTAGAGAAACTAATTATAATAAAAAAACAGAATTACAATGTATTATTTCAATTTAGTTAGCTGTGAAATTACGAATTGATGGAAAATAGTACATGCCACGATACGAGCACCTCGCGTGTGAAGTAGGTAAGCTGGTCACTCTGCAGCATTCACTCGGACACGGACTTCTCTGACGAATATGAGATTATTGAAAGATATTTATCTTTTTGAAAGCCCAACTGAACAGACATAATAATCGCGACTGATTACAAGACATGAGATGACAGACGGTGTATGTGCCGCGTATGTGCCCCTGCCCCGGGCCCCCGGGCCCCCGGGTGCCGGATACAAATGGGGGACCGAAATGAGGAGACATGCTGTTTTTCTTCATGCTCAACAGAGCATGAAAATAAAAAATAAATACTTTAGTAGTCTTATCTACGAAAAGTAAAAATGCCTTAGAGTGGGTAGGTATCTATAAATACTATAGTAATTATTATGTAAAAGTGTACAAGTTTTGTGGTGTGTATTGGTAGTACCTACTTAATTTAGTTTTCACTTCATGTTCATTCATTCTTCATTCTTCGTATCTGCTGATTCCGCGTCGTAAGTACAACTTGGCGTGCTAACTTGGCGTAGGTACTTCTTGATCCAAATCCAAAAAAATACATCTCACTAATGGGTAACATATAGTATGTTTTATTGGTAAGTTGAGACATTCGAGCCTTTTTTTTTTTTTTTTTTTTTAACGTATGGAAATCCTCATGGACTATCCACCGCCCGGGGGAGGCGGTGGGGTGTGTCGGACTCCACCCATAGGGGGTGACCTACCGACTAAAACCATACGGGTGTTTCGCCTCACCACTTTTTGCTGGGGTTGCGGGAGCGAGAACATTCCTCCGCGACCCCAGCAGTGGCAGACCGCAAACTCGCGGTCTCCGGCTCTGTCTAGGGTGACACTTGCGTGCCTCCCACCTACCGATCCACGTGAGTGGGGTGCGGAAACACCAACCGCACCTCCATCTCTGGCCTTGTGTTGTTGGGCGGACGGACTTCCCCAAGTCCGCCGCCCGTGGCCGTTTATGGTGGTTGGAACAGGGCGTTGTCTGCCCTGTTCCTGCGCCCTGATCGACGGGCGCGGATCGGCAGGGTGGAGGCAGTCTCCCTCTCCCTCTCCGCGGTCTCCTTCTGCGCCATCACGTCCTCGCAGAAGGAGAGCATCGCCTCCCAGGCGTCTGGACTCCTGACCATGCTGTTGACTACGGCCGGAAGTGAGAGGTCTTGACCTGTTATACCTCTCAGGACACGGCGCTGCTCGGCCCATGCGACACACTGCTCGAGCGTGTGCTGCGCCGTGTCCTCCAAACAATCGCTGCAGTGGTGGCAGCGGGTGTCTGCTTCCCTCCCGGCGATGCGGCACAAGTACTTGCCGAAGCATCCATGCCCCGACAGCACCTGCGTCAGCCGGAAGGTCAGCACACCGTGACGCCTGTCAGCCCATTCTACAAGAACGGGACGGAGCGCTTCGACCGTCCGCAGTCCAGCGCTTGGTCGCCCAAGCCGCTCCGCCCACTCTTCAAACGCCGCTTGCCGCAGCAGTTCCCTGCACTGGTCCAACTCCCTCGGGACCACCATCTCTCCTCTTCCCCGCACCTCCTTGCGCCATGTATAGAGTGACGCAAGGACCCGGGCGTCCACGTCCCAAGGGAGAGAACCCGCCAGTGCACACGCCGCCTCCGCCGAAATCGTGCGATATCCGCGGATAACCCGTATGGATATCGCACGCTGTGGCCGCCGCAACATAGTGGCGCCGCGACTCGTCAACTCGGTGGCCCAGACAGGGGCACCGTAGAGGGCCATGGAACGAATGACCCCCAGATAGAGCCGCCTGCAGCTGCTCTTTGGGCCACCGAGATTCGGCAAGAGCCGTCCGAGGGCGCCAGCCGCCCCCATCAACCGCGGCGCCAGGCGCTGGAAGTGGACGTTGAAGTTCCACCTGCTGTCCAGCACGAGCCCCAGGTACCGCATGCAAGACATAATGTCAATGCGGACCCCACCGACGACAAGATGGGATCCTGGAGGAGGAGCTCTCCGGGGCCCATGGAATGACAGAGCCTCCGTCTTGTTCAGCGCCACTTCCAGCCCTAGCCGGCGGATGCGCGCCACGACTTGTGCCACACCTGCGGTGGCAAGACGGGCAGCCTCCCTATACGTACTCCCCCGGGCTAGGATGAGCGTGTCGTCAGCGTAGCATGTCACGCTGACGCCCGGGAGAGTGGCCCCGCGCAGGACCCAGTCGTAGCCGATGTTCCACAGGAGCGGTCCGAGGACAGAACCCTGTGGAACACCGCACGTCATCCCTCTGCTGCACGCCCCGTTGCGTCCCGTAAATGTGATCGACCGATCACGCAGGTAGTCCCCTACCGTCCGACGTAGGTGGGGCGGTATCTGGTGGTACTGGAGTGCTTCAACGATGCAGCTCCACGGCAGAGTGTTGAACGCGTTGGCGATGTCCAACGATACTGCGAGCAACACTCCGCCGTCCGCCACCACCTGTTCCGACAGGGCTTTTACGCGCAGGATTGCGTCAACCGTCGACCTACCTGCCCGGAACCCAAACTGGTTGTCGGACAGGTCGGGGCCCACTCTGGTCATATGCTTGACGAGGCGGGCAGCGGTGACGCGCTCAAAGAGCTTACTCACCTCGTCAAGCAGTACGATGGGGCGGTATGCAGAGGGAGAGTCCGCGGGGCGCCCCTCCTTTTTGAGGAGGACGAGTCTGCCCGTCTTCCAGTGCTCTGGAAAGCGGCCCTGCCTGAAGCACTCCGTAAAGTGCTTCCGCAGTCGGGGGCCGAGGACCCCAAGGGCCAGTGCCCAGGCCTGACCGGGAACACCGTCCGGTCCTGGTGCCGTATTCTTTGCACGCATGCGCAGAACTGCTGCGCCAAGTTCCGCCTCGGTAACCTCAGGCACGTCAGGCTCCTCCGCGGGTGCAGAGTTTCGCGACCCCATCGACGGCGGTATGTGTTCCGCCCCATTGGGAAATAGAGCGGACACGACGCTGCCGAGAAGGGCTGGCTCTAGAGTCTCCGTCAGCGGGGGCGCCCAAGGTCGCAACTTGGCTCTAGCGAGTTTGTAGGGGCGTCCCCAGGGGTCGCTTTTGAGCAGCTCTAGAAACTGCTCATGGCCAGCCTCCTTCGCCTGGCTGATGCCCAGTTGCAGAGCTTCCTTGGCCGCTTTGTAAGCGTCATACAGCTGGGCCTCCAGCAAGGGGTCGCGACGGCGCCGTCGACGGTGCCTGGTGTACAGGCGTCGGGCTGCAGCGCACTCCACGCGCATGTTCGCCAGCTCCCGAGACCACCAGTACACCTGACGCTTCTGAGGCCCCACCCTGGCCCGGGGCATAGCGGCGTCGCAAATCTGCGTCAATGCGTGCCGGAACCAGGCGGCCTCAGCGTCTACGTCCACCGGCTCCTCGGGAGTGGAAAACCACACCTGCACAATGGCAGCTTCGACGAGGACGTCTCTGTCGAGCTTTTTTAGGACCCACCTCGGGTTCTCGGAGGTGGTCCGGCTTGGGCGGCCGCTATTCGCTGAAGACGTGGAGATCTCGAACCGGATATACCGGTGGTCGGAGAGTGTCTCCACGCCCTCCATCACCCTCCACCCTTGAATGCGGCGCGCCACAGATGGACTGGCAAGAGAGACGTCCACTATCGATCCGCCATTTTGCCGCACACAGGTTTGGACTGTCCCACGGTTGAGGATCTCCAACCCCGTCGAAATGGCCCACTCCTCCAGCACGTCGCCGCGTGCGTCGGTGGCGGGGCAACCCCAAGCCGAAGATTTGGCGTTGAGGTCCCCAAGGAGGAGGACGGGGTGGGTGTGGTTCCGCCCAATCAGGGCTCCCACATCTCCGAGAAAGGCCTCGAATTCAGCGAGGACCCTGTTGGGCGAAAAGTATACCCCAACCACAAGGACACTGTCCACGACGGCAGCGACGCAGCCCGGGCGCCTATCCACAACTGCCATTGTGGCCCCCGTAGACATCTGGCATACAATAGCAACTGTGCCAGTGGTGTCACCTGCCCAGTTGTCCCTTGGGGGAACGGAGTACGGCTCCGCTATCACGGCCACGTGTATCAACCACTCCGCCATGCTTTGGAGAAGTAAGTCCTGAGCTCTGGCGCAGTGGTTGAGATTCCCCTGCAGAAACGGTTTGGCCATTATGATTGCGGCGCCGTATCCGTTTCCACCACGTCCATGGCCTGAGTTGCCGATGCCGAGGCTAGGGGAGTTTGCGATGCCCTCACCCCACCCCTCTTCTTGTTCGTGCGGGCGGAGCAGTTCTTTGCGCCCACTCTATGCTCCGCAGGCTTGCCACTGGCCGCACACACTGAGCAATGCGGCGTCGCGGAGCATTGGGCGGCCTTATGCCCCGGCTGGCTGCAGCGATAACATAGGTCGCTGCGGTCCGACTCCGACGAGCACACGTGCTGCACGTGCCCGCTTTCCAGGCATCGATAACACTGCATGGGCCTAGGCTCCAGCAGTGTCACCTTTGCGGAGACCCAGCCAATCAGCAGACGACCGGCGTCGGCTATTTTCTTCGCCGCCATAACAGGGCAGCGGAGCCAGACCGAACCCAAGCCGGAAGGACCGACGCGAATTTCCCCGACCTTCACGTCTTCTGCGGAGCAATCCCCGACTCTTGCAACAACCTCGCTTACCTCTTTCGAGGTTACAGAGTCATCCAGACCCGACACGCGTAATTCTGCGCATTTGGTGGGTCTGGAGACCCTGATATCTTCGGGCTTCAGGCATTCCCGGAGCTTCGTCGCCAAAGAGTCAGCTTTGTCGCCGCTCGTGGCTCCGGGAATCTGCAACAAACGTGCGCCCGTGGCTGCCGTCCTGAATTTAAGGGAGGGGATCCCGAGGCCAGCCAAATCGACCTTTTGTTTGGCCTCCGTCAGGACAGACGCGTAAGTGATGCCCCTCTCCTCTGCACCTGGCTGCAGCGTTATAACCACTGCAGTTGATCGTGGTGCCCGCAGTTTAAGCTTTTTATTGGCTGCCTTCTGCTTCTTCTTCTTTTTGTTTTTCCCCTTTTTGCTGACAGTCTGCCACTCCCCTTCGTTGGGATTGGCAGTCTGACCTTGGGACTCAGCAGGGCCTTTTGCTCCTTTCTTCGCCTGCCCTGTGGCGCCCTGGGATGGAATGGCCTGGGTCGGTGCCTCCTGCGGAGGCTGAGGCGCGCTCGCTTGTGTTGGAGCGGCTTGGGCCTGTGTCGTCTTGGTCGAGGTCGACGCACTAATAGTAGAGGCCGCTTTGGCCTGACCTTTCTTTGCCGCTCCGCTGGTTTTTGGAGCGGCACTTGGCACTGCAGCCTTCGCCGCGTAAGACGGTGAAGCTGGCACTTGCTTTGGGGTGTTTCTATCCCCAGCGAGAGGCGGGCGCAAGATCTTGCCCTCTATGACACCGAATCTTGCAGCCAGGCTGGCCATTTCTTTTCTGAGTAGACCCATCAGCTCCGACTCGGCCAGCTGCACTGGAGCAGTTGGTTGGCGGATCTTCGCTACGTCCGATTTCAACTGATCCAGTTCTCGGCGCAATGATTCTTGCTCCGCTCTCATGCGACTATTGGCGTCTTGAAGACGTCCATTGTCAGCCTGCAGTTTGGTCAGTTCCTCCTGCAGGCGACTATTGGCAGCCTCTAGCTTGCCATTCTCCTCTGACGCGGAACGTTGTCGCAGCTCACTTGCTGCACCCTCGATGATAGCCATAGCCTCTTTGAGGCTCCGTGTGAATGTACCCTTCAAATTTCTGGACTTCGTGGCGACGTGCTGCACAACCTTTAATCCCGCCGACACCTGCTCAAAAAGAGCAGCAGCAGTGAGGTCCCCCCCTGCAGCTCCAGAATTGACGCTTGGCGTCACCTTTTTAATCTTAGCCAGCTCGACTAGGTCAGCAGCCTCTTCCTCGGCGCGAAGGCAAAGCTCCTCCCGCCTGTACGAAATAAGCTCAGCCTTTGCTTTGGCGAGTCCTACGTACTCACCAGTAGTGGGTGGGCGACCTCTCCCCCTTCTGGCCGTACCGACTTTGACAGCCGGTGAGTCGTCTTCTGCTTCTGAGCCAGAGCGGCTCACATCGCTAGAGCGACGTTTGCGCCCTGCTTCCCCATCTCTCCAGAATCTGGAGGGACTCAGCACGGTGCTGTGCTCCACCACCATCACCTCGCTAGATGCAGAATCGGCATCGGACACTGCACCCATCTCCTCATCCTCTACATTTTTTGGTTTGTTTTTTAAAGAATTATCCATAATAAATCCCACGAGTGTGGGGGAAATAAAGGTCCACCCGGGCAGTGCCCCCTGTACCCGGGTAAGCGTAGAGTGTAACCCAACCAGGGGGTCCGCAGGTACCCTGGTGGGAGTCGCACTAGTGACTGGTTGCTCCGAGGAGCCCCGACCAGCCACACATCCCCTCGCGGTGCGCCGCCGCTTGGGATTCGGGGTGATTTGTTCTCGGGGTTGTCTTCCCCGCAGTCCGGGCAACCAAGCCAAGACCGACGGAGGGCACCTCACGCTGAGCCGCGAGACATGACCACAGCACTCAGCACATGTAAGAGAACCCTCCGATTTTACGGCGGTGGCAGAGAGACAAAACTCCACTGCCGGCTCGGTGGTAGGGTGAGTACACGCCGAGCTCGCCACCTTGGCCCAGTGAATGGGACCACCCCATTGGCCCTGAGAAGGGCCGTTTCATCTCCGACAAAGCCTCACGGCCACGCGGAGGACTCCCCAGACGTGGCCCTGAAAAGGGCCGTTTCCCCCCACGAAGCCTCGCGGCCGCGCGAAGGGCTCCCCCCCCTTGGCCCTGAAAAGGGCCTTTCCCCAGTGTCAGACCATTAGCCTCGAGCATCAAGACTCCCCAAAAGCCAGGAAGAGTTGATACCCGAGTTGCCCAGGGTGCACCAGGCTTCATGACTAACGTTCCCCCAGGATATATCCCGAAAGGACTGATAGCCACGAAGCACACGAGGAGGTTGTCTGACCTTAGCACCCCGAGACATTCGAGCCTATCACAAGCTGTGAAAATCAGCAACAACTGTATCATCATCATCAACCCATAATATGGGTAATAGGAGACCCTCTCGAGACCTCATCGTGTCTCCTCTCAGATTGAGAGGTATTAGGCTATAGTCCACCACGCTGGCCTAGTGCGGGTTGGCAGACTTTACAAACCTTCGAGAAAAATCATGAGCATACAGGTTTCCTCACGACGCTGACTTTCCTTCATCGGTTAAGCGAGTGATAATTAATTATTAATACGCACATTAATTCGAAAAGTCAGAGTGGCGTGCCTTGCATTCGAACTCGAGACCTTTGACGTGGCAGTTCAATGGTCATATAACTAAGCTATTAGTGTTTATCAACAACAACAACCGTATAACCCTTCCCAAATGTGCCTGTTTCCCTATTTGTAACGCACTACAAGTAGATCAGAATCATCATCATGTTATCGTCCGGAAGCTTGTTATAATTGAACATAATATTTAGTGCACCTAATAACATTGTAACGACTTTTCTATAAGTAGCTACCATTCTCACTACAAATTGTGTATGTTTGCATAATTTCCTACGCGATAAAAATCTCATCTAAGTATGTACAACTAGCTGTAAATGGGCGAAAGTTTTACATTACATACTTTTTAGGCATAAGCCGCGCCGCGCTCAACTTGAAAGAAACTTTTCATCCGCTTGTACTAAATCCTCCCTGCGATATTATAAATTATAATATTATTATGTAGGTACGAATAGATTGGAGACCGCCGCGCCGGCGCGCCTTCGCCAACCCCACAAACTTTTGGAAGTTGTTTCAGATCTGAGTAATTATTTGATATTTATACGTGTTTTATAGTTCTTAATTCCGCCCCTGAGCGAAATTGCGACCGACCTTTGCTCTGCAATTGAACTGTGAGATCGATGCCACAATATTTAGGTAGGGGTGGCGGTAGTAGTAGGTGCCTACCGAAGCACGCGTTGTATTTGTTCTATGCTTTTGGTTAATCTGAGCGAATTGACGAGTAGCTCGTTGAACTGTCATAGATTGCTTTTCATTTGATTTATCTCGACATAAATAAACATTTAATATTAACTGAATTTACATAAATATTGGTAAATCTTGTATTGATTAGAAACTTCGTAGACGTTGGTAGGCACATACCTAAGTCAAATCTGCATCGATTTTAAACTTAACCACTTTTAAGTAATGTAAATATTAAATATCTTACATACTTTTCACGGTCTAAAGATGCACCCATTGGACTGCCAAGTCGTAGGTCTCGAGTTCGAATCCAAGGCGCAGAAAAACCTGTTTGCCTGAAAGATTTTTTTGATTATGCCGGCATGGTGGACAATAGCTCTCTGAGAGTAGACTTGCGCCCAGCAGTGGGCAAGTAACTTGGTTGATGATGATGTACTTTTCATCACGTAGGTAGGTAGGCAGGTACTGTTTGATAAGAAGTGTAAAAAGCGTTGTAATACCTACGCGTAGGTATGTAAAATAAGTTTTAAGTTAGAATACTTAGGTATTATTTTTCTGTGAACGTATTTCTGTGTAAGTATTATTTTTCTGTGATACTCGTGAACGAGTGCCGTCTGTCGGGGCTGGTCAGCTCTTACTGTCAATGGCAACCTCTTTTTTTTTCTGTTTATTATGCTAGATTAATTTAATAGTACACATCAAACTGCATTGTTCTCATGAACTATTCAGATTTAGACTGTAATACTGAACACTGTAATCATGTTTTTTTTTTTTTGTTGAAAAGAGTGTATGGAGTTTCTTGCCAGTTCTTCTCCAACAGACCCACTTTTTGGAACCGTGCAACTAGTTTGACTTTTCAAAAGTGCTATTTTAATGGCCTAATTGAAATAAAATATTTGACTTGACTTGACTTGTCAGAAAGCCGGAAGAAACGGCGGGCAAAGCTCGTTTTTTAATTATTTATGAGGACCTAAGTACTTGCTAGAACTCAATTGGAATATAGGTAGGTACCTACTCTAATTCTCGAAGCCATGCCTGCCTGATCATCACTTGTATTGTAGATATAGTTCCTTTGTTCAGTGGACACTCAAAGTGGAGGAGAACGGTCAAATTATTTTGTAAGTTGACTGTAATTTTTCTCCAAGTTGCGGAAGTTGAGTCGGCGCCAAACACTCAACTTCAAAGTACCTATGTTCTTCCCTGATTGTTTGTCTGGTGCCAGCGTTCATCAACGTTCATCATCAACTCATATTCTGTCCCACTTAGCACATTATCGCTTAGCATAAGGCAATGCGCGCTCGACTACGGACGTGTTTTGTGCTGCTCGGCACGAATATTTTATTCGCGTTTTTGCGCGGCGGTAGCCGCTGCCGTCTATTGCGTCGCTATGAGTTCACAGCAACTCATAGCCAACGAGCTGTTGGCGTTCGTTCAGCATGCTATCGATTATATGGACGAAGTCAGCATCATGCAGATCTGCACGTCGTCCTACAAAGAGGAGGAGGTAAGCAGTGCCAAGTTGCTGCTATTCCAAACTCTCGGAAGAGTCGACCAGATGCCGTCCCGCCGGAGGGATGAAACAGAAAAGAGCATACAGGACATCATCACCCTGTTCAAGGAGGTCGACCCAGATGATGTGCCCGCTTTCGTGGCGAAGGAGCTGCATAAGCTGCCCCCCGTCACGTTCGACCACGTCGACGTCACCAGGTTGCTGAAGGATATAACGTCCCTGAAAGCCAGCCTGGCCGAAGTACAGATCAAGTTGGAGATGTCTAACAACACCATAGGGGAACTTCGTGCCGTAGTAGTGTTATTACGCAACACTGTTTCGACAAGTAGGTCGCCTGACGTCTCTAATGTGAACACACGTCGCGGGGCACAGAATGCCACCATCGGCAGTTTTGAGTCGGCGAGTTCAGCTCTTGTGTCATCAACCGCCGATTTAGCTTGCGAAGCAACATGCGCAGCCGCCGTCCCTGCCTCGACAGAGGTAACGTCACACGTAGGTACATCGACCCCCAAACGTGCCTACGCAGCAATTGTCGCAACCAGCAAACCCGCTGGATTGCAGACTACGTCATTAAATAAAATAGGGGGTAAGCAGAGTCGCTCCGAATCAAAGGGGAAGGTTTTGCAAGACGGCGGTCCAGGGGACCCGGGCGACAAGGATGGCTTCATCAAGGTGGAGAAGAAGAAGAGGAAGCCTAACTGTCTGAACAATTGCGGAACTGCACCGACCGGACCGAAACACCTGCTGCGTCCTGCAGTACCAGTGACGCCGCTCTACGTTTCCAGGCTGCATTACACTACAAAAACCGAGGAGATTGTAGAGTATATTGCAATTAAGAGCAATCTCACTCTGAGGGTCGAACGGTAAGACTCTAGTCACAATGTGAATTTCAGTTCTTTTGTGGTTAGAGTACCGACCGAACATCTGTCGACATTCATGAAGGAAGAGTTTTGGCCGAAAGGTGTGTACTGTTCCGGCGGTTCCGAGGCCGGATACCTAACACCGAGCGACGCACGACGAATTTACGTGTGGCATAGTAATACTTAGTTTTGTTATTGTTGTATATTATTTTATAGTATTTAATTTTTGTTCTATTTTATATTGTATTTTTATATGGGCCTTGTTGCCTGAAATAAATAAATAAATAATAAAAAATTAAAAAATGCGGCAGACTATTGGCCAATGGAATGTTACCACCACAGACCTCTGCAGCATGAACAGAGTATGACTGAACGATTAATTCGTTCTCTACGCGCACTACCGGACACTACTTGTTCTACAGCACTCCGACCGTTGGTAAGGATGATGGTAGTAGTAAAACCACTCGACCTTCACTCGACACTGTATTAATACTATATTATTTCTGCTAAAACATTTCTATATTTTTCGTTATTTTTTACCAGAATTGTTGCCTAGCAACCATTTCAAAAATGAAATATTCGGCCAGCACTATGCCGTCACTTTATTACAAACTTTGTAGACAAAACTTCTTAATTAGCTTGAACAATGACCATAAAACAATATCTCGTTACTTTCAATTTTATTCTTTTACGTAATTTAACCATATTGAGTATTCTCCATTTTTTTATTCAAAACAGATACGTTTTTGACCAGATGTCGGGTTTGCAGAGTTAGTCCGCACGGTCGCACGAGTCGCGGAGTCGCATGTCGCAGGCTTCGTATCAGAGTAGCCTACTACCGCCATCTATCCATAAAACAAAACAACTACTTTGACATTACGCGCTACTAACATTCCCGTAAGATGGCAGCACAATCTGCTAATCGCTACAAAAATATACACTTCTTTAAAAATATTGATTTTTTTATAAAAACATCTAAATTATTTAAATTTATTCTTGTACTGAGCAGATAAATAAAATCAGCTTGTCAGCTAGTCAGTCAGTCATATTCGAATAAATTTTAAATTGCATGAATTATTTCAACAAACATAAATAATAGAAATAAATTAATAGTATTTCGAAATACCCACATAAATTCTAAGATTGACTATAGTAGAAAATTATTTAATTTTTATAATGTTTGATATCAATGGAATAATAATTATTGTAATTACTATTTATATTTTTAAATTCACCACAACTAAACTCAAACTTTTACATGCCACTTTGCGGCAAAATATCAGAATGAAGGCAGTTTAAAATTTTAATTTTTTAAGGAAAGAACGTATTAAAATTCAAAATGGCGCTAGTATAGGTAGAGAGTAAGGAAAGTGGGTAAATACCCCCGTAATATGACCAAATGCTTTTTGACGGACACTTTTTCATAGACTAAGAGAACCATATTGTTCCTCAGAGGCTCATTCTAGGTTGTTTTTAAATAATATTTATATATATTTGTATTTGTAATCTGTATACTGTATCACTGTAGTCTGTAGCCATTTTGACATTATCAAATGACAGCAGGATGCTGTCATGGAAGTCCAACAAACAATCCGTCAATAGCTGTCAGTGTCACGTCAAAGTCTTGCAGTTTGCACTTTTGCCTTGCTTGCTCGATCGCTTTGGCTTTCGGAAACTTCAGTTCCGTGCATCAACTCTATTCATCGGTTGTGTAGTGTGTTTGTAAAATTAGTATTATTGTTTATTGAAAATACTTTCAGGAACTAAACAGAACAGTTCGTATACAAGTGAATCTAATTGTAATAGCAGTGAAGTAACTGCAATGTGTGATTATTGAATTTGTTCAAGTGGTTGTCGAGTCGTCGTGGGTGATCCCGGGGTACCCTAAAAGAATTTAAAAGTGCGTGTGATATTTCCAATTATAAGGATCAATGTCCTGGTAATGGCAATATTTTGAGGAGTTCCTAAACTTATACTAGAATTTGTCTCCAGCAAAACGTCAATGGATTTGTAGCAGGTAAGGCATCGATCGAATTATGCGAAGTATGGGAGAATGGAATGCACCGGCGGACGATGGCGTCCGGGTGACGATGCTATTGTTTTCGGGCGTGTGGTACGCGCAGATGGTGAGCGACAGCCACGCTCTGATCAAACCCATTCGTTCATTACAATTAAATATGCCTTACCTAGTGTAACGAGGCAATAACTACAGTTAGACGAGACGCTAGTTAACGCGCGGGGTCATCGACGTGCTCTGGTCGCCGCCGCCGCTACCCTGTGCTCTTACCAAGCGATCACTGGATATGTGGAGCTTTTGTAATAGAGCGCACTGTAATACCTTCTTATTAGAAATACAATAATATGCAGGGACTGTACTTGGGCTGTGGGTTACACATTTAGTATAATATAGTTAAGAAAGACATCAAACAATTGCTGGGTATACATTTCTTTTATGTGTGCTAAACATTGCATGCTGCTATGTCAAAAACCTATCCCAATAATAAGGTATTTGAATGAGCTATTTTTAACATCACTCAAGTTTTAAGTTGATTCTGAAGCTTGTTCAGTTAAAAACAAATAGGTATTAACTTGTACTAAACAAGTTTATAATAAAATGAAAGTATTGTCTTCCACATTGTTATAGTAACTTCTTAGACTTTGAATAAGACCCTGCAAAATTTGAGTATAACTCATCTGATTGCTGGTGCTCAGTACCTAACAATTATTTATATATTGTGTCTGTTTAGTTGCTTGATGGGTTAATTTATTATTTTAGTGCTCTTATGTAATCATTTCCTTTTTTTATTATTTTGGTGCATTATTATAGCTTTGTTTGAGTAGTTTCTGCCTTCCCCTTTGAAACAGGCATGAGTATTATGTATTGAGCTATTTGGCAAAGCTTAACATGTAATTTTGCATTTCCATTCAGTTGCTTAAGATTGGTGCGGCCAACCCAAGATGATGGTGGAAACCATCTTGGAGTCCTCCCAGGACTTTGGTGAGTGTTGCTAAATGTGTAATAAAATATAATAACAATTATAGGGCTTGTATTGGTATTATTGCAGTATTTGGACTTATACACTTACTTCATTAAAAAAAAGACAATTTCAATATAAAATAAAATGCATAAGGGCTATACTGATACCTAAACTAAGCCACAACCTAAATACATCAGTGCACAAGATTAAATTTCGAAATATAACACTACAATATTCCTCCTCCTCCTCCTCATTGAGTCATTCTCCTCACTGCTGAGGGTTGTGATCTCTATGTAAAAGCTTCTTGTGAAATATGTTCCTCCATTTTGCTCTATTCTCTGGAGCATGGACATTACAATATTATGCAACAAAAATATATATATAAAGGTACCAATAAAACAAAAAATAGTTTTCACTAATAAGTGACTGCATATATTTAAAGAAAACGCAATGGAATGTTGGGAGAGGTGTATGTGTGGTACAGTCAGTGTCAAATACTTAGTGACACTCAGGGTATTCAAATAAATAGACCCAACCAAAACGTCCATAATATCAGTACAAACAAAGTTTCCATATTGTTGTCAACAATATAGTCGCTCAAAAGGTCGAGACGTTTAAAATGTCTATAGATAGGTTCAGTCAAACCGCCATATATATGGTTACAGTCATCCCGCCAATGGTATCCAAGCTTTCTAAGTGTTCAAAAATATGGAACACGCTAGAAAAATAAACTTTACTGCAATATGTTTTAAATATTATTTCTCACATCAATTAATGTGAAATAATTTACACAAAAATGAACGAAATAGAAACTACTGCTGTCCTTTTCATTTTAAGCATGACGTCATAGACATGTCTTTTGATTTGTAAAGAATTTCGTGCATAGCCGTTTACGATATTTATACGTACACACGTACATACGTTTACGATATAGAGTAGGTATGACTATATATCTCATAGAGCAAGAGTGCATAATTAAAATATACATAACAATATCATGTTCGTCACAATTCGAAAAAATGAAATATTTTATTTAACAATGAATGTCGACAAAATTAAAGACTCGATAGTACTTGCAAAAAAGAGGTGCACTAGACAACTAAAATCGTTTAAATAAAGAAATCCAACTTTTTTTTTTCAATTTTCCTTAATTTTCGACTGCTTACCATCAGGCGGGCTGTGTGCTTATTACCCGACTGCCGAAGGAGGAGGGTTATGTGTTTGACGTGTATGTATGTCCGTTCCTATGTCCGCTCGTAACTATTCAACGGTGCAACCGATTTAGATAAATGATACCTCATTAGATTTGTCTTGATGGCACAAGTGTCACTGGGTACATGAAATTAAAAAAAAAACAAAATGGCGGATTTTATGCGCTTTAATGCGTGGGCTGAAAAAAATATTTTAAGCATTCCGTATCATGTATTCTCAAATTTTCGGTAGCAATTAGCGAAAGCATTACATTACTTTATTGTCAAGGGACTTGTAGGAAATCATCTACTTTTTCATATAAATAATTTCTTCGTTAATGTCCGTAGGTAGTTTTAGATTGAGGTTAGGAAATACGATTTGTTTGTTATAATTTATTTATCAAGCATTCTGAATTATTTTTACTGTCCTTATGTACAGACGCCAGCACATCAAGCTACCCCAATCTGTCAAATTTCTTTGATAGATTTTCGACTTTAATACAAAGATATAAGGTTCATGTTTAATTGGGAAAATTTGACAGTTTCGGATAGCTTGAATTGCTGGCGTCTGTACTTATTTAGTTTTCTTTACGTAATATGTGGGTGACTCACATACACACATACATACACATAGTAAACCATTACATAACTGAAATAAATGACTTAATTACATATTATAATCAAATATATCAAACAGATTACTTAAATATATATTATAATCAAATATATCAATTCATGCATTCATCAAATCTTGCACAAGTAAATAACACACCTTATTTTTAAATTAAGCGTCTGCAGATTTTTCGTAGTTTTGCACTAAAAATCCGGAAACAAGTTACGTAATTAAAATAACTAAAAAACCCGACTGCATAAAAACACTTTAAAAAAAACTAAAAAGACAAAAACAAGTCTAGTAGTCCAGACCTATGTAAAGTAATATTGAATAACTACACCATTTAAATGTTTTCATGATCGATAAATACATAAAATAATAAATTATAACGTAGAATAAAGTCAATCTTGCAGTCGGGACCCATTACTGGGAATTTTAGAGACGGTCACGATTTTGAATGGGTCCCGGGTCTGGACTACTAGACTTGTTTTTGTCTTTTTTAAAGTGTTTTTATGCAGTCGGGTTTTTTAGTTATTTTAATTATTTATACATATAATGCGAATATGCAGAAATGAGAATCTAGAGAGATGAGAATAATTCGATCTATAGGTAACTCATCTAAAACGATACATAAGGATATTCCCAGTTCATTTGAAATATCTGTTACGGAGACATCTTTCTCCCTCAACTATAATTCAATGTTTTGTGGTGTCATTAATGCGATTATATGTAGCTTTTCTAGCTTGCTTTAGTATTGCACTTGACATTGATATTACTGATAGAGAAATATAATGACATGCAAACAACACTAGATTGCCTAAAGAGGTTTTCATCTTTGGGAAACCGTTTATTTCTATAACATGCTGGTTTATTTTTCTAATATGTTCCATATTTTTGAATTCAAAAGAATGGATACCATTGACGGGATGACTGTAACCATATTTAAGGCGGTTTGACTGAACCTATCTATATGACGTTTTAAACGTCTCGACCTTTTGAGCGACTATATTGTTGACAACATTAAGGAAACTTTGTTTGTACCGATATTATTGACTTTTTGGTTGGGTCTATTTAATTGAATACCCTGCGTGTCACTATGTATTTGACGCTGACTGTACATGCTTGTTGTGCCGCAGCACTGTGTGACATGGGGCATGAATACTGTATGTGTATAAAATGAATAAATGAGAGTGATTTCAGCTATAGCCTAACTATATGTATGTTGTTGTTACCACTGTCTTATTATATATTATCCAATTTCATGCACTTTCAAAAACTTTATTTTGATTGTTTTTTTACTATTGGGATACCATAGTAAAAAAACAATCAAAATAAAGTTTCACCACTGATTTATAAACAATTAAGCAGAACTTATAGGTAATTGTGTACTGCATACTGTTGAGTATTAGTGGGGAAAAATTTAAGGAAATCTGTGTGTGATATCCTATTTATAAAAGTAATAAACCCAGTCTCCTGTAAATATCAGTAGTTATTTTTCCTACATGTTATCATGTAATGATGTATATTGTGATGTTGTACTTGTTTTCTTTCAGTAGGTAGCTCATCTGTTCCAACAAGTTTTGCTTGGACAGTAATATTGTTTTGTAAACTTGCTTCTTATAAATGTTACATCACCCTGTACTTCTTCCAGTAGTTATTCTAATATTATGTTTCAAAATACAAACAATAATTAGGGATATAATATATATTATTCATTATTAAAATGTGCTGTGTGTAAGTAAATACAGGCTTTATTTGTAGCATTTTTATTATTTTTGTTATTGCTTCTTAATATTTTATACTTCACTGTACTACACATGACATTTACTGTACAGATGTGTATTATTTTAATATAAGACAATATGTATTTAAAAATTGCCATAACATGTGATCCATTTAGGTAATGCAGATTATTCTAAAGTAGAATTAAAATTGTTAGCTTGCATTTTCAACCAAGGTAATACATTTTTTTTTTTGCACAATTAAGGTAAAACCTATGTTACTTACTACAGGCAGGTATAGTACAGTAACAATAAAACTATAGTATACAGGTACAAAATATTGGTTTTGCAACATTTTAAAAATCAGTCTATCAACACATGCTTGACAGATTATGAATATTGTTTGTAATAAATGATAATGATAAATTTTATTTATTTTTGTAAATAGATCTTTTAAAGACACTTTTACAAGTAAATATTTAATTAATGCTATGTAGATGGTAGATAATAAGTGATTGTAACATACATTATAAGTACAAGCATTAAATAAAAAAAACTGTTTTTAGTGTTAGTAAAATTCAATCTAGGCAAGATTGGAACCTACACACCTGGTGCATTTTAGTTTAACACACCAGTCGATTTAGCCAACTAACCTGTCGCTAAAATTCATTTAATTGAAACGTTAAGCATGTTTTAACGCCAAATATAATAATAAATAATAGGTAATTAAATAAGTTTACATCTCCACATTTTAAAAACAACAAACAAAACATCATAGGTTGCTACTTTTCAATTTTCACTTTTTCACACACATTGTCGAGAAAAAATTTAAAAATTGTTATTACATTATATTTGTTTGTGTCATATCTCGTCAACATGACAGGTGTCCATTGTAGGTGGCCAGTATATAACAGTCCTCCGCCACGATTCCTGGCTGCCGTACTCCCGGGGCCGGCAGCAACTGCTCCAGGTGTCTGCGCCATATAACGCCACCGTCAGTGCGCACTTCACAGTGCAGATTGCCCAGACGACGCATTATCGTGCCGAACTCCCATCTTCATATCTGGTCGGAGTAGGCTCTGGCCTGCACTCGATCACCTACGGAATAAGCTCTAACGAGAGGCGGTGTGTTCTCTGATCTCAATGCTATCGGGGCCGTTGAGTCTCTGAACATCACGTGCAGCTTTGTTCTAACGTCCCGACTGAACATCTGTCCATAGGGAGTATGTCCATCCTGGTTAGGTGTGCGTCTGAGCCGAGTTTTTAGCACAAGGAGCTTATCCGTAAGGTTGCCCCTCTCGGCAACCTTAGGGATAAGCTCCGCTCGTTCTTGTTGTGTATTCGTATTCATGTGTCGTCGTCGATTTTCTCTGTTTTGTAATATGAGAAGTTTCGTTTTTATGATGACACATTTCTCATTTCACATTTCTCTTCAAAATCATACCTGGTTTCTAGCTCTTGGTCTAGTAGTTCGTCTGGTGTTTCTAATTCTATTTCATGTTGTATTTCTTGTAATTTCTGTAACGTTTCTTGAAGCGATTGTAGTCTCGACTCTGTTTCTTCGTATGGTAGAGTTTCTTGGGTGTTTCCGTAGTTTTCAAGCTTTGTGATCAAACCTCGCAATGACGCGCGGGTTGTCTTTATTTTTTTAACATCATTAGTCGACATCCTCGTCGCCAATTTATTAAATACACATTTTCATTATGTAAGAATATATTTTCTTACTATGTTTTTCAATCACAGAAGAATGTCTCGTCAACATGACAGGTTTCCATTGTAGGTGGCCATTATATAACAAATAATAATAATACTAATATTTTTGGGACATTTTACACAACACCATCTAGTCCCAAACTAAGCAGAGCTAGACGTACTATGGGTACTAGACAATGGATATAATACTTATATACTTTTTTTTTTGTAAATACATACTTATATTACATAAGAAACACCCAGACAAACACAAATATTCATGTTTTATCCACGCAAATATTTGTCCTGTGTTAATCGGACCCATAACAGTTTTGTCTTTATGTATAGTATAACTTATGTTAAATATTCCAAAATAAAAAACTGACTTTCATGCACAAAATAATGATGTTGCCACATAACTTGCCTTACGAAAAACAAACCTAGGTACCTACCGCTGGTACCACTGTGGAGAATTTCTAATCGCGCAATGATGATTGCTAACAACAACTTATTTAAATGTAATTGGATTGAAGAAAACAAAAAAAAATTACATCCTTAACCACTAGTAGCTACCACAAGAAACAAAGCTGAATACCTTTATTAATTAGGTAGGTACCTATTTGTGATATGATCAAAACATATCAATGAGATATATCAGTTTCATATGAATCACTGACACAGAAAACTTTTCTCTTTATTATTTATGTAAGGAAAAGTCAGAATGGAGTTTATGTAAGTGCATTTCAATCCACAATACCTACATGTTTAAAGTTACCACAATAATAATGTCTTAATAACATGTGCAATGTCACACTCAAATAACAAATTAGGTAAATTTCTTATTTGTCACCCTCGCGATCGAGTTGAATTATGTACGTACGTACTAATATTGTCCACTATGTTTTTTATCACATTTCCGACATAGCTGAAGTATGTAACTCATGTAGGTATTACACTGAGTAGCATGTCCACGGTCGTGCACGGCCGGCATCGAGCTATACAACCCTCGTTTAAGCTGACCTCTCATTGTACAGAAAGCCTATGCAGTGCTAGCTCAGCAGCTTATACTATACTGACTATAATAAAATATAGATACTTAGATAAAGTGGCACGTTAGCCTATTGGTCGTAGGCGCGCCTGCTACGCTTGAGGTTTGCTAGGTTCTTTTCTCAGGTCGAGCAGTGTTATTGGATTTTTCTATGACACTCCGAGCTTGACAATTTCAAGCTCGGAGCTTGAATTTTTGCCCGGTTACTGGCAATACGGTCGCCCGGTATTACCTGAACCTAAGCATATCAGCGAACTGTGGGTGTACTTTACACCTCTGCCAATCCCTTCGGGGAATACATAATTATGGCGTGATGATATGTTATGTATTTTCTTTAAATGCTTTCTTTCTTTTTATCTGAAATGCTACCACCATTTATAAGGTGGTCAAAACATTACAGGCCATTACATTTGCATTTATACCTACATATTATGTCATAAACTCGATAGTATATTATTTGAGATCTTTTTCACTATCACGTCCTCTAGGATAGATAGAGAAAACCATGATTAATTGTTATTTTTAATATTTTTATCAATAACTAGCGGCCCGCCCCGGCTTTACATGGGTGTGTTCGTTTAACTCCCTTACAGATGAAATTTCCAAAAAGCTTCCTTAGTGGATGCTTACAACATAAAAGACATCAATCAACTAACTACATGTTAGTTGGTAGCCCCAGCGGTTTAGGCTCGTATGTTGCTGAATCAGTCATGCAGGACAAATTATAATCATATAATGTATAGATAAATTAAACAATAATATTTGTATCAATGATATATTTTTACGGTAGTGCACCGACTTGTGTGTACAGAGGGTCTACTCCCTATCTCCGTCAGCGAAGTTACAAGCCGTTCGAAAGTTCTCCGAAACATCGGGAGTCCGATAATTGTCAAATTCATTTTTTCTAACGGGTAAAAACACATCGGGAGTAGGGACAACAGTCAAATTGTGTTGTCATTCATTCTTAGTTCGGGCCCCGAACGAATCAACCGTTCTTAGGTGATACGGAGTAGGAAACGCCCGTAACGAAGGTCGAAACTACGGACTTCGTGCTTAGGGAGAAGACCCCCAGTAGTGCATCATAATTATGTAATGCATAATTATTATTCCTTATTGCTGGCATTTGTACGCCATGGAGTTAACGCTAGTGACGATATGCGCAGGTATGTCGAACGGAGCGCTGCCGCAGTGGAAGCGCGAGTTGCTGCAGCGCCGCGCCGCTCGCAGCCGCCCCGCACAGCCCCCGCCGCAGCCGCCGCCGCCACCGCCGCCGCCGCCGCACGATGAGGACGACGAGGAACTACGATACGGGCCTGGCATCGTCAAGCGACTCAAGTCGCGCTACCTCAGTCTTGCTTTGCGCGATGCACCGCGGCGCCGACCGTCCGTTCTGCGACGTGCCGCCTCGCTCGAGCACATGCTGGACGAGCGGCCGCCGCCCGCGCCCGCGCCACGCACTAACATGCGCCCGCCGCGGCCTGCCTCTGTGGCCGTGCCGCCGGCACCTTCAGCGCCCACCGTGCGCCGCGAATCCGTGAAACGAGCGCGCTCCGTGGATGCGTTGAGCCGGCTAGACACCCGCGAAGATCCACGTGCGCCCTCTAATTCGCCCCCGCCGCCCCTGGCGCCGCGCCCTCCGCCGCAACCACGAACCGCGCGTCCTCCCCGACGCCCGACCCCTCTGTTGCGCGAGACTGAACGACCTCCGCCCGACGTGGTTCGCTCAACCCTGCGCAAGTTCGAAAGCGCTCCGACACGTCGTGCAGCGCCCGCAGCTCGCGTATCTGCCGTGCTCCGAGGCCTGGAAGGACCACGCACTTCCACACCAGAACCTCGTGATCGGGAATCATCAGAGGCAGCACCGCTTAGCCCGCGTACGCCCAGTCCGCTCCCTGCTGAACTCTTGTCACCTGTCGGCTGCAGCGTTAAAGATGAACCAGAAAGCACACCCGAGCCAGCCGGCGCGCGGCCGGTGTCTCGCGCCGCACTCGATGGCATTGCTCGCGCCGGTTCCACAGTGCGCTACGCATTCGAGGCTCCACGCGCAGCCTCACATCTGCCACCGCTTGCGGCTACCAACCAAGTTCTAATAGGACGTGCGCGTCGCGTAGGGGTCATCCGGCCAATGCCGGCACGTGCAACCGATTATGCTGCCGAGGAAACAGTCGAAGAGATTGATGAGAAAAGTCCCGATCTCGACACGAGACTCATGTCCCCCTCTTTACCGCTGTCAACGGAGAGCGAGCAGAGTCCGCCCAGCCTTACAGAACGACGGGAGCCCCCGCCGGCCGCACTTGTTGAACCAATCCCACGCCCGCCGCCCGAGACTCTTCGGCCGCAATCTCCGCCCGCTCCCGCCACCATCGAGCGCAGTCCCAGCCCAGAACCGAAATCGAAAGTGAAGCCGGAGACTATCAGCACGCCGCTGGTTAATGGACTCTCTGGTCCCGAACGTACTCCGGAAACAAAAGGAGCTTTGTCACGTATTGGCGCAGCCGGAATCGAGCGTGCATGGAGTGGCACCGGGGAGAAGAAGACCGTAGAGTGTAAAGTGTCGGAGAAACGCGAATCAGCAGGCGGCGCGTCGTGGGCGCGCGGCGGTGGCGGCGGCGGCAGCCCCGGGCTGGCGCGCCGGCCCCGCGCGCCACCCGCCTCCACCTCGGTGGTGTTCAACTTCTCCAACCGCAAGGAGGTGCCCGACTACATCGAGAACGACGGCATCATCCTGCGCGCCAGTCGCCGGAACAGGATAAAGGTCAGTAACATATCACAGTAACACAACCAGCCGTTATACCTGCCGCGTACCGGTATTATGAATCCTTATTGAAACATTCTGTACACAGTATGCCCTCTTATCAGTAGCCAGTACAAATGATTACTTAAAGTATCGCATACCGACGTTATCGCCGATAGATGATGTGTTGTTAATATAATAATATTAATTATCTTTAATTTAAATACATACATGTTACATATATTTAAAACATATTTGCCATACACAAATACAACATTTATTTTATAAGCGATTATAAACGCTTATAAAATAAATGTATACTGTAGATTTCATTTGTTCATTCAAATGTATTTGTCTAGATAATACAATATGTAGGCAGTTAATATTGATCCTGTTGTTAATAGAAGGCACTATGACCGTAGCACAACGATGGCGCTTGTCAGTCACGGTCCGCGTCCTACGCTCGGCTGCTGCCGCTTACTTACCTACATGATTGATCTCTAACGAGGTGCACTGATATTATGATTTTATTCAAACCGAAGCCAACTTGCTTCTCTGGATAGATATCGAGACTTAGATCTTGTTCTCTTGAGAAGTAGCGGGTTGCTAGGCGCGGAATTTGTTTGCAATAACAATTTCACATTTGACCGCATTCAATCTGTCGTCTGCAGTAATGTGCCCGAAGTAATATCGCACGCTCGAGCAGCGGCCATTATACGGATCAGTCGGCGCACTCAACGCTCCTGCGATGTTCCTACTTGCTTTCGAGGCAGCTCAGCTGCGGTACAAGTTACCATGAAACGTTCGTCGATTACGCAACATTCGATAGGTATGCAAAGATATAAAAAATTTCTACAAACGGTGAAAGTGATAACGTAAGATGGTGTGCTATGTGAAGAGCATTCGGGCCGCGGTTCGACGGTCGGGCGAAACCGGCCGCCTCAGCGCGAGCGATCGGTCGATGCCCGAATTGAATACCACTCTCGATTTCGTCAAGACCACATCTGCTTAAAAGTGCGCGCCGCTTATCACTACAGAATGTTAACGAGACCCGACGTCTAAGAGCCGCTACCGCTGTTACTGTTGCTACGACATGAACTTTCTCTGAGTACCCACGTATTCATACCCACGCGGCCAAAGCTCGTTATTATGGATGAGCGACCGGCCGTCGTCGTAACCACTCGTAACTTTATGGCTTTCCAATGCTCTAACAATACGCAGCTTACATAGAAATACTTACGAGTCGACCCAAGCAAAACTCCCATCGTTGCTTGCAGAATTCATTACATTTTCTTTCAATCCAATTCGGTTTGTTAAGTGTTCTAACGCCAACTGCATTCCTCGTATCTGGTCTACTATATAAAACTTTCAACACTGAGTAAATGTTAAAGTATGCTATGTCAATTGAATAAGTATTTCTCGATAAAAGCTGTTTCTTCCCTTAGGTTCTTCAGTAATCTTACAAGCAATGCCTCAGTTTCTATAAAGCAAACCGGCTGTCCATGCGGCCGCGAAGCGCTAGTAAAGCGACAGGTGGCTCGGGCGGGCCGTCGCTCGTGCACTCGTCTCGTTCGTTTTGTCCCCACAAGAGCCACAGTTCGATTTCGCTTGGTCTTTTTGACATGCCAGTGTTTCCAGACTAGTTTAGTAGTTCCACGATATCATAATACTATAGTGGTGCACACTCCAACATGCGAGGCGAAAGGAGCAGGTTTTACTGAATCGACCCAGCCTGCCAAATTCAATAGTTTTTGTATAATTAATCATTGCATACTAATCTACATAATATGTGGATATCAACTAAATGAGCATCTGTTTGCAGAGCATACAATATTGTTCGTGTGACAGTGTGTGTGACGGTGCTGTAGGCCCGGCTCAAATATTCACATAGCACCTCACATACAAGACAAGTAGTTCGGTGGTATAGCTGAGCTTGCGTACGTCGTGGTCAGCTAACAATTGGAATTGGGTCGGTTACGTTGTTTGTGATGACTGATCAACTAATAACGCCTTACTCGACCAAAAATGTCGTTCTCTGCAATATGTAATATAGTTATAATTTTCCTGTAATGTTTATGTTTACTCATTTAATATTGCAACTCCATTACTGTTGTTTTGAAGCACTTTAATTTAATTAATAAATATCATAATAAATTTTATTTTTCTAAGGAGCTCAACTCCCAAAATAGAACAATTCCACTATAATGTATTAGCCTCTGTGCCAAATGACTCTGTATTCCCTTATAATAATAATTAATGTTAGTACGAAAGTAGAAAATATCTTAGGACCATTTAGTTCAAAGGTATTACCTACTGCTTATTTCTAAAGAAATCTCTTGCAGCAGATCTGCGAGAGGAGAATTGAAAAATAATTAAATCTAGACAACAATGTGAAAATAAACAAATATTAATAAAATAATGTATACGAGTACAAGCGAACATATTATTATAAATACAAAGTACTCGTATACTTAAAATAATAAATACATATTTGTGCAAAATAATTATATTCACAAATATTATACATATAACAATATAATTACATACTATACGTACATATTTTATACATATATTACATACTATATTTTTATTTAGCGAAAGTTACGAAGAATAATTCTGAGGTTCCAATAACGTGAACGTGACAGACTAGACCCGGCACTCCGGCAGACGTCCGGCCTGGCCTGCACTTAACTATTATATTACTATTACATATTAAGTTCAGAAGCCGAAGCGCAAGAGTTGAAAAAGATCAACTTCCAACATGTTATGATACATTTAAGGCTGCATGGACAGTACAGCATAACAGCATTGTATACTTGCATCATTAGTAGCCCCCACTCTGGCCAGTTGATGTGATTGATATTGATTCGTGAGGCAGACAAGTACGTGGCGTCATTATCAGTGACGAGTAACGGTAGAGTTGTCACAACTCACAAGCACCACCGGTGACCCGCCGCGCGCTATCTGCCTGCCTCACTGCCTCATCATAACGGCAACAAGTAGGCACACAAGTCTGTTAATCACAAAATGTTATTCTTGAACAATGCTAGTCCGCTTTTTCATCATCAACTTAGTCTTTGTTCGCCTTGCCAAGTTCGCCGAGCATCTGAGACCTCCGACTCGGAGGCTGTAGAGGAGAATAGCTAGGAAAATATCGAAATATATGTAAATAATAAACATACCAGTATCAGCCATGATAAAAACTAACTGTTAAATACTTTGATAACAAACAAATTAAAAAATTAATAGTAGAAACCACAACACGAAATAAATGATGTATTTTTTATACGATAATACGTACGCATTCGACATTAATCAACTGACAATTGTTGAGAAACAATCTAAAGTTTTAAGAGTAATTTTAAAAAAATCTAGTGGCTTACATTATCAAGATTTCGAAATACCTACCCTCGAATATTTAGGCATCACTACTTCATGAATTTGACTTGTTTCGCGGTAAATTGCTACTTTAGACCACTGTGCGGCGGCGGCGGCGCTGTTATTGTAAATAAAATTGGTGTTATTGTGGATGTAACCGATTTCTATTTCGTCACTGATTTGAATTTACAAAAAATACATTAAAGTGGCTCTTCCGAGCATTAGTTGTTAGGCGTGCGGTGCTGGTAACGGGACCGCTTGGTATCTAAACGCTACTTGCACACAGATCGCGTTACATCTGCTAATTATTGTGACGTGCCGCGTCATGTTAGTCTTGTTGTTTATCTTACAGTTTGGGGTCGCAATAATCAATTTAAACTTTCGTTCCGCTGTGCATTCCGCGCCATTATTTGTACCTACTAAAGTTCAGCAGTAGTATCAGTGGTCGCGCGCCTTCCGTTTGCGCAGTGTAGCCACGCGAATTCGACCGGAACCACCAATCAGCATCGGCTTACTTGATAAGTTCAAGCTGCTTTTATAAACATGATCCGAGTTCTAGCGACGGCGCAACGGCAGCGGCACCGCACAGGCCGGTGCAATGTGGTTTTATGTGTGTCGCAGCCAACTAACTGAAATAGCTGTGCAACTAAACGGCTAGCCCTTTGAACAACGCCATTCAACCACACATCGAATAGCCGAGTGACTGAACACAACGTTCAACAGTACAGCTAGACGACAGTTAACTGATTAATTGTCAATGTACTAGGCGGTAACCGAGGGTTCGGCGCAGCACTCGCTGAAGGTATACCCAGCTTGGCCGGAGCAGCGCCATAATTTTTCGCACAACTGGTTTTTTGATCGTTGATTTTTGGGAGTTTTGGTATTTTTGTCGAAACAACTCGCAACGATCAAAAAACCAGCTGTTGACGCTATCTCGTCAAAATTACACCAGCGCCGCCGTGGTGGAGAAACCTTCAATGAGACGACAAAACTAGGTGTGTGGTTTACCACCGTTGTACAATGAAAGAGCTAACCGTGCAAATAAACGTCTAATCCAAACAGTTGGCTGCGACATTAACATAGACACATGCCTTTATCTACGGATTTACAATATTTTTTTTGTAATGTGCGTCACTCACGACTTATCTGATTGTGAAAATAGCGTTAAACCTTGTTTTTTATAGGAAATAACAAACGGATAATTCTTGTGACTACACAGTTTTGGTTATTGAACACGTTCATTAGATTACCAGTTACTAATATGGCACATGCTGTACTTATTGTTATTTATTTTCTACATAATATGAATTTGTCTTGTCTTGATTGTATCAGTTATTATGTAATATCTAATGTCGATTATAGATATTGTCTATACATCTTTCTTACATTAAACAAACAAACAACGTAATACAACACTTTTGTCACACCAACATGATTGTGTATGATTCACGAAGCGCCCGCGCCGCGCCACTACCCCGGACTCGCTTCCTGCTACGAATTATCAATCGACGTCGATGTGATTGTGTTCCGCAAAAACTTCAACTATCAACGTAATGCTCCCTCATCACGACGCATACTTACTATTTATGCAGGAAGTGTGTGTACTAATTATACAAATTATATCTTAACTTTCCACTTGTAGCAAAAATCTATCTACCGCTCTGAGTACCTACTTCCACAATAGAGGTGGTTTCCAAAAAAGTGCGTTCCCAGAGAGCGGTGAGAGCAGAGCGCTGCGCCCGCGCCGCCCGCAGTTCTGCGTGCACGTGTACCTACATAAGACGGCGAAGTGCTGCGCGCGACCGGTTCTTGCATTTTTGTTTTTTTACATAGAACATACTATGCTATTTAATGCCGCCATCTGCATTGATCGCGTCGCTAACCTTATCGGGACCTTATATGACAAAAAATCGTCGGAACAGACATAATCTTAAGATATTAAAAACAACCATTCTTTGGCAATCGGATAAAGACAGCGTTTGAAGTTTGCCAACCCGCACTAGACCTGCGTGGTGGACTAGGCTATCCCAGCAGTGTAGGGCAGTAAATAGGTTGATAATGTGCAATTAAAACGCCACCAATCAAAATACCTCAAATGTCTTGCTAAGCGAATCGTTGTTTTGTACTTTCATTAGGTAACTATTATTGGTTGGGTACCATATTAAGAAATACGGATGCACGCTAAAGAGAACACCTTTATTTTCGGGTAGGGAAATGCGCCTTATGCATACCGCCCCGCTTGGGGATGCGGGACGATTATGTCGGGGTCTTCGGGTCGGGTGGCCAGCATACCGACTAAATCACTGCCACCAATCGCTCTCGCATGAACCGCAATCCCACCGCGGAAGTCCATTATCGGCCCCTCCCGGAGGGCCAATTGCAATAAGCGACTGACGACCCCGAGTCCGCCGCCCAAAGCTCTCTTTGGGAAAGATATACCTATGTAACCCCATCGCCGTCCACACCTCGACCGCAGAGGATTGCGAAAGCGTCGTCGTATCGTAATAGTCGGTACTCCTCTACCCCACGCGACAAGGCGTGCACCCTTGGGAAATACAGTAAGACTATTTCATTTTAATAAGCGCGAATATGTTAAAATAACTAGTTAATAGGGCAAAGTTGAAAATGCCAGCAAAAGGAAAAGTTAAATTCAAGGCATTGCCATATAGCGGTCAGTTGTCTGACGAGCTTACGTAGCAGAGCACAAAGCGTCGCGGCGCTTGTCCTACGTCACGACACGCACACGCACACCTAGGTACTTACATCGTTCTCCCTGCCTTCCGCGGCCTCGGCGGGGTCGCAGCCGCAGGACTGCGGACACGGTGGGGCCGCAGGGGGAGAGGAATATCGGTATTACGATACGCCGCTTTCCCTACCCTCTGTGGCCGAGGTGTGGACGGCGGCGGGACCACATATCTTTCCCGCCGCAAAGAGGGCCATGGGCGGCGGATTCGGTGTCGTCAGTCGCCCATTGCACTTGGCCCTCCGAGGGTCCATCAATGGACGTCCGCGGTGGGACCGCGGATAATGCGAGAGCGATTCCCGTGGTCCCACCACTATGCGGAAGGTGGCGGTGGTGGTGGTTTTAGTCGGTATGCTGGCCACCTGGCCGGAGAGCCCGACATAACCGTCCCGTATCCCCAAGCAGGCAGCATGCATAAGGAGCATTTCCCCACCCGAAAAAAAGAAAGTACTTACATCGTTGTATTTATACGTACATACGAGTACATCCCCGCATATTATTTTATATTTTATTGTTTAAACACATTACATCGACCAGCAGTAAACCACTTACTGCAGGTCGATGTAATGTGTTAATACATATAACATAATTATGTAACTACTAGCTTTTGCTCGCGGCTTCGCTCACGTGGATGTAGAATAAATATAAGAATCAGAAATTAAAGAAGAAGAAAAGACACACAAACTCACACAGTTTCATTTAGCTCCCGGCCTCTTCCCATATATGTTGGAAACGATTTCTAGTCTAATCAGTATTTTACATGAAGCGGCTACCATCAGACCTCCTCACCCAACATCTGGTTATTAATACTGATAACTAACAGATATCGGTCGTGAGGATTTTTGGGTTTCTGACTACCACGAACGATTGTCAATAGGTGTTCGTATGAAAACCGGAACTGATAACTTTACGTTGTCTCAGAAGCACGGAGGAATCTTAATGTATTATCCGTAGACAGGCCACGGCAAGCACAGCTTAACCTCGTAGATCTTTTGATCAGCGTTATTATTTCTTTGCCACGGTTTAGTATTGAATAATTAGTACTGGCGAGTCCAGAATTGTAAAATAAAAGGAAGTTATCAAGAAGGGCAATTTGTGTTTTTGTGGATGAGCCAGCCTCTACCTCTACCTCTCATCTCTACGGCATGTTTTGTCTGAATTTTCACTTCCATACCTACATTAGTGTCGGCGACAATCCTCCCCCAATACCAAACAACCAGACAGAAATTTAAAAAATGCTATCTTAGTGTTTTACTACTTATTTTTAGGAATCATACCTAATAGTGAAGGAATAAGATTAATTTTATTGCCTCATTAGTCTAGGTTCGATTCCCAGGTCAAACAGTATTATTGTGTTTCTCGATGACATGCCTAGTAGTAGTAACTCGGAGTTTAGATTCGTGCCCGGTTGACGGCAATATATCACCGGACTGTGGGTGTAAATTAGTACTGCTCTGCCATAGCCATCGGGGACTACAGGCGTGATGTATGTTATGGTTATGTGTGTAGGTACGATTTTAGGCATAAATAGCGTGTTCCGGGTCTTGGTGTTTGTGCATGTGAAAAGTTTGTGTTTGTAAACGCACCCACGATACAGGAGAAAATCCTAGTGGTGTAATAGCCTAGGGCTAGAACACTCACGAAAATTTTTCAGCACCACACGCATCTCGCAATTCATACTGAATAACAGTAGGAACAAAGCCCGAACTGTCATCGAAGCCCTTACAGGGCATTTTGCAACTAATGACATGCTCCTTAAAATGAAACTGGCTATGAACAACGATTGCAGAGCCTGTGGTGAATTTAAGGAAACAATGCAGCACATCTTGTGTGATTGTGACGTCCTAGCGGTGAAACGGATGAGTCATCTCGGCAACGGATACCCGAAGCCGGAAGACTACAGGTTCCTTCCTCTTAGTGGGTTAGCAGCCTTCATTAACCACGTTTTTGAAGAGTAAGGAATGTATCATGCAGGGGTTAACACAATAGATCACATTTGGTCGAAGTGTTGCTGGCTATGCCAGTCCCTACAGTTAAGATTAAAGATTAGTGTGGGGCAACGTTTTTTAGAAAAAAAAAACCATAGAATATGGTGGTGCCCGACATTTATAAAGGTCTCATTCCCGCTCAAGCCCACTTATTACACTTCTGGTTTATACAAATTAAGTGCAACCAGAGTTTCTATGTGCCTAAAGTGAACTGTGACTATGTGAAGCTACGTGATCGCAGCCAATAATGGTTGTCAGAAAGTTAAGGTAACACTATGATATTTCCTTTAAGGCTGTGAGCCTCCTTTCTGGATCTCCATCCTGTGATGTGAAAATTTCCCTCTCGAGTTCAAGATACGAATGAGTGAATACGAATGAACTTCATCAGACTTCTGCAACCAACATCATATTTTATGGCAAGTTGATAAAGGCATCCTAATCTTCATGAGTGCGGCGCCCTAATAAAAATTGTATAACTAAGATTTTAGTTACCAATACGTTTATCATTACGTCTTTATTTCACCTTTTGCGCAGCAACTGTTTTGCAGCACAATAGGGAGTAGGTTCGATTCCCACACAGAATTTCTGGGTATATGGGGATGTTAAGGAACTCTCCAAAATACTGAGGTGTTTCAGTTTGTGAAAGTTTGTGTTGTGTTGTTCAATATTACCGACTCCAATAGAAAACGTTAACTTCATTTAGTCGTAATAACTCTTAAAACTGTTCTCTTTTAGCACTTTTTGGTACATAGGGTCTGACAATAACTTATAAAGTACCTATTGACGTACCAATCATGAATTGAAGTGCATTTGACGTCATAATATAGAAACCAACAATAATGATCCTTTGTTTATACCGGAATTTTTACGACACAGAGGTCAAGCTGTATCTCTGGATCTAATCAATGGAATACAATGAGCTATACCTCAATTTCTTAGTTCTCAACAACAGTCTTTCAAATTAAAATACATAAATAAAAAACCAAGTGATGATCTCTTCTTTCCATGGGTCTGCATACAACGGAGAGGTCAAGCAGTTCCCCAGGATCTTTTCATCCAATTAAAATAAGAAGTACCGCAGTTTTTAAGTTTGAGTAAATGCTTACTAAATGTAAAAACAAAATTGAGATGTATTCAGTAGTTTTTGCGCCAACCCCTAACAAACAGATAACAGTTTTAAAAATGTCATTTTTGGGTTCAGTGACCTTTATATAGTCTATCCCACTTGTTTTTTTTAAATATCTTCAATGTACAGACACAGCTTTTTATACAGTTTTATATTAGTATATAGATGTGTGTCGATGTAACTACTTTCTTTTATATTTCGATAAATGTCTTAATTTATTCAGACAGATTTCGACTCATGAAGATTGTATTAATCGTTGTCGTCTGATGAAAAAATATATGTATTTGTCAGTACGTGTCAACAGATTGATTAACCTTGGTATTTAAATAATGTTATACATATTAGAGTGGATAAAACCTGCATCATCATATAATTGTGCAATATCGCTAGTCAGCTTTAGAACGGCTAAATTAAGTGGCTACGATGCCGAAGTTATAATTTATTTTCATGTGACTGAATGTAAACAGAGTCAAGTATAGTATATGTAAAAACAAAGACAAACTGCACGTGATTGTTTATTAAAGTGTAATCCCGATAGCCAATTGAGCCTCTGTGTAGAAGTCTCATCTCATGAATGATTGAAACATTCATTATGACCGCATTAGATAGAAAAAATTCGAATGATTGCGGCGGTGGTTTCCCCTCATTAGCCCATTACACGAAAAATAATTCTTCTGACTATTATTAATTTTTGTTGAAACAGCAAAGGTGTTTTAGTCATGTGTATACAATATAAATAGATTACGAATTCAAAATCAATCATGCGTCCTTGCGAGAGCTAGCGGCTTAGTCAGCAGTACATTAAGTGATAATGCTGTATCTGATAGGGCGCTATCAGCGATAAACTCTCGGACAATAAAACATTAGTGATGGGCATGGCGCGCGCAAGCGCAGCCGTGCGGCCCGGCCGTCACGGCGTGGCGGCGGCGGCGGGCGTTGGTACAACACTGACGTCACTATGCCTTATTCATATGCGATCATCGATGTTTGCTTTAGGGAACTGTCCCAGTTTCACTGTCGATAAGGTTCCGAATTAGAAAACCTTCACATAGCATTCAGTAGCAATTTCACTGCGGCTTTCAAAATTAATCTTCCTTCAATGGAGCTGACTTTTCCATGCCAATCGTACAACATTTCACCGCCACTTATGTCTGGATATTTGGAAACAATAAGGGCTACTTACTAAATTTTTAACCATGTTAAATCCTATAATGACATTTAGTTTGTAACTCTTTAATGGCCTCCCGTCGGTTCCACTAGAGATAAGAGATTCAGTGACAGCCAGAACGTAAGAACTGATATAACAGAAGCACGTGAAGTGCAATCTGTGCAGTGTCGGAAATGGTATAATGGCACAAAAACACTGGTGCGGTTATCAACGTTCCGCTCTGGTTGGTGGTGTCAGCGCCGCGCGCGCTGCTCTCTACGTGATGTATGATGCGAGATCCCCCCCCCCCCCCAGCCGCCGCGCACCACGCTCACTCATCTTTACTTCCACCACTACAACGGTATCTCTACGCTTCCTGTTCTAAATGTACAGCAGTTGGCACAGATTACAAGTTAACAGCTTGTTGGGGGTCTAAAGTCCTATTGAAACTTGCTTGTTTCCGCTCACCGCCGATCTCGCTTGTTTTAATATTAGCACTATACTAGTATTTATCGCTCTGATAACAGATTTTTGTGACTGTATGCATAACTTTGTGCATGACTCATCATGCACCATTACAGAAGAAAATAAGGCTCGGCATTGTGTTCAATAACTCAAGTCATATTGTTCACTAGTTGTGAAAATATTACTGAATTTTTAGTCTAGTGTCATTGCAACTGCTTGGGCAGCTGCCGTCCAACCCTGGTGTGTCAGTAAGACGATGGACTTGGCGGCTCGCTCGGGGTACCATTCGGTACACTGCGTCCGTTGGTGTTCTTACCGTTAACCGTTACGTAACGAATATTAGCCTCACCAGTCGCATAGCTGCGTTAAGGAGCACCAAACTATTCTCAGAACCACGTCACCTAAGCGACAGCATGCATTTACATCACAAGGCCCGCCGCGCGCCGCACTAATGTCCTTCGCAAATTAATTGCTTCCTGCTATCGAACAATATCGCGTCCCCAAAATGTTGTGTGTGTTATGTTAAAAATGTTGTGTAGTGTTAGTACCAAGGCAAAGATCTGCAGCTTGAAACATGGCCGTTTTGGGAACCAATGAATTTAATGCATTGGCTTCATTACATTTACTTGTTATTTTAGTGTACTTATATTAAAAATGCTGTGTGTTACTACTGAAACAACGAAATTTATTTTGGATTGCCTTGGTTATAACTCTACCGTCGCAACCGTAGACACCGCTAATTGCCGTGCCCTAGTGTCGCACCGTGGCGCTTGCTAAGTCTCCTGTGCGCCTCCTGATTGTGACTTGTTTGCGGATGGATGGCCGTTTATACTGTTGGAGCGTCTGCGTTTTTGTGAGAAGGATGTATAATTGTGTATTTCTATTCATTTGAGGAAAATCAAGTATTATTGTAATTGATCTGTACCGTTTTAACAGAAGGAAAAATAAAATAAATAAATCACTATTTTTTAATCTATGCTAAAACTGCAGTGCATAGTTTTGAACAGCTACTGAGTAAAACTTGATAAATGGCACACTCAATTCTAAATTATACTGAATATAATTAGAAATGGAGTAATCAATTGGATGTATGTGGTGTATCTGTCATACACTGCAACATTGACATGAGTCATCTCGTTGCAATTATTAGGTACTTGTAAGACAAAAAGTCAGACCTCAAGTATAGAGCAGAGGTATATCTTTCCATCGGTCAGTCGAAAATACATGCACGCACCTCTGACTTTTCGAAATCATGTGCGTAATAATACTTAATTATCATTTTCTTAAACACAGGAAAACATCGTGAGGAGACCTACATGCCTTAGAGATTATCTCGACTTAGTGTGAAGTCTTCCAACCCGCACTAGGCCAGCGTGGTGGACTATAGCCTAATCCTCTCATTCTGGGAAAGGAGATCCGTGCCTAGCATTGGGACAGTATATGGGTTGCCGATGATGACTATATTATTTGTAAAAACATAAAAATGTACTGATCACTATGAAATTCCAAACATCAACAAAATTATTGCCGATGTGCACTCGCTTAATCAACGCAATGACCGAATCCGCTTGCAATGTACTGCATGCATTGCGTCCTCTTACTCTTACTTGAACCATTGCACATTTCGTCGCTTGCCGTGATAGGCCATTATGCAGCGCGTGCTAGTGTGCAAACAAGTGGCTGCCCTGAGATTTATGTTTGTGTGATTTGGTTGTGTGCGAAATATTTGTAAACATGTCGACCGGCGACACTGGTCCTCATACAAAATTGCAGCGAGGGCATTCCCAACCTTATTTATCTATTTCGTGGTTACAAATAAGACGCTCATTAATCCGGAGTTTCAAGTCACGTTGAATTAGATCCGATTAGGCACGCACGGTCCAAGATGGTTGTGCATACATATTCGTAGTAAGGACGATAGCGCTTTGTGGGTCATCGTCACCGTGTTTGTTATTATAGTGCAACGTGACATTTAATTTCGTTTGGTAAATTGTATGAAATGAAACGGTTAATAATAATATTGATTATGTTTTTTTAATTTGTGACCAACACGGAAATCAACCAGCGTCTAATTAGTGTCACAGCTCAACTAACGTTATCAGTTCAACGGGAACTAGTTTAGTTACGATTGTTGTTGAACTGTCGCGTTTATTCATTTTGTAATTGCTTTTGAGTTGGAGCTGGAGGTCGATGTGTCGGTGAGCGATCGCTCTGTTGGACAGTTTTGGGTGTTGACGCGGCGCAGGCGACGGCGTTAGACAATACTGCGAGTCGCGCGAACATTAATAGTTTACTTTCGCCAGCGTATAAATAATATATAACAAGGCTTTATGCTAATTAACGCCGCCGCCATGAGACGTCGCGCTCGATGATCGTACGCGGTGGGGTAGCACGCGCTCTGACGCAGGCACGCTGCCTCTAGCACGTGTCTACACTCTACTCCCTCTAGATACTCTTTGCTTTATCTAAACTTTCAGTGCGCTTTCCAACAAACTTCCGAATTTGAGAGATAAGTTTGTGTGATGTGTGTATAACGAGAGAGATCAATGACGTGAAATGACACCGGTGTAGCAACATGTAGATTTTAGAGGAAAATGACAAATAGTATACCTGACACAGAAATCTTAATGTTTTCTGAGTAGGATCTACAGCTTCATAAATTATTATAATGGGAATCGAGCGAAGTGTGCCTGGTGTGTGCGCAGGCGCAGTAATTGTGTAATCGATCCTATTGTGTTTCAGCGGTTAGAAGCTCGGACGGTGTGCGGTGTGCGGACATGGAGCCACCGCGGCCGCTCGCACCGCACCGCACGCCTGCGCAGGTGCCTCCACACTGCGCACTAGAGTAACACGTGCACTACTTGTACGAGACAATCTTTTGGTGTATACTTCTAATGCTAAAGTGAAAGTGCAATGATAACGCAATAAAAATATCGGATTATAATTAGATATTAGGTGCTTAACATAACATTTCATAGCTGAGCCGGTGCGAATCTCACGCCGCTACCGCTACCGCTACGTTGATCAGTTTTATTACTCAGCTATCGCACTTCTTCGTGGCTGTGCTAACAATTACAGTCGGTGACGATTTATTAATTAACTATGGGGTTATATAATTTATTGCACGATTACACGCGATAAGAAACTATACACATAGATAGGTATTATAATACGAAGGGTCGCAGCCCGCAGTGCACTCCAGACAGCCGCGGATCGATCGGGCGCGCGCTGTCCGCGTACAGGGCGACAGACACGTCATACATACGTACAACATCGTATATTTGCGTCTAGCTCGCAATTCGATACTCAGAACTAGTCAGAACTTAAAATGAGTCACCGAAATTCGCCAAAGGTGTTAGAAATCCACGGTAAATAGGTAGACACGTTTAAGTTGCGGTAAGGCGGTATGAATCTAGCCTGCAGAACTCTTAACTTTCAGTAGCGAAGTTTAACAACCTCGAATGTATGTGTATGTATGTGTAACAGAACCAATGAAATTACGTTATCTATATCCCGGCTGATAAGTCAACAATGGTCCCCGACAGGACGTTGCGTAGTGGGCACTGTATTAACCACGTCACTTAGTTACTGAATGACTGCTGGGCGCGGAAACAATAGCGCTCGTGTTTCACGTACGTACTCAAACTTATTCTGTTATTTGAAGAACCACCATAAGCCAATTAACCACATTTAATGTAGATAGTCGTTGACTCTTTAAGTTTAAAACATACTAAACTAAATATACAAAAGGAATGAAAAAGCCATATAATTTCAAAACTTGGTGTTCAAAGTGAGGCGGACCATCTTCGCGGACATTAGTTAGATGTCTAGACTAGACATGGTACAATTAAAAGCCTGCATGCAAGACATGAATGCAGGGATAGCCTAGTGGTATGACCATTGCCATGGACTGCCAAGTCGAAGGTCTCGAGTTCGAACCCAAGGCACGCACCTCTGACTTTTCGAATTCATGTGCGTATTAATAGTTAATTATCACTCGCTTAAACGGTGAAGGAAAACATCGTGAGAAAACCTGCATACCTTAGAGATTTTCTCGACGGTATGTGAAGTCTGCCAACCCGCAGTAGGCTAGCGTGGTGGACTATAGCCTAATCCCTCTCAATATGAGAGGAGACCCGTGCCCAGCAGTGGAACAGTATATGGGTTGATGATGATGATGATGCAAGACATCGGCACTCAAATCCATTAACCAAGATACCATACCACGTCGCGTAAAAACATTGATCAATAACAATAGAGCAGCCAACGAGCACATTCTAACAGTGAGACCATATCGAGCCGACACAATGTACTGAGCTTATAAACAAACGCCCGCTGCAGCCGCAGCTGATATAATTACTGGTGCAGATACTTATTTAAGTAAATTGTGATTTATCTATCTTACAATCATTACAGGTTCAGAAGTATTTACCTAAGTATAAAATAGAGGGGCTCTGCTTCCAACTTAGATTAATTTATCGTCTCTGTTGCAGTGGTGAAGGGAGCCGGCCGCAACAAATAATTTTAATGACTTGCTGGTGGCAATAGTAGGCACGTCTGGTAGTGACAGTTCAAAAGGGAAGCGAGTTGTATGAAGCCTTCGCCACTGCGGTGATAAGATATTGGTGTGGTTTTCTCGTAATCAGTGAAATGAAAGTAAAAATGTGTCATTAAAGCGGTGGAGATTATCGAGCGCGTGCGGCACGTGGCCACACCGCCCACCGCTCACCAGTCGCCACGGACGTACGCACTACGCACGCGAGCGGCTGCTCTACCATAATACATCACTTGACTTTGTATGTGCAGTTTGCAATATTTGCAAACTACAACTTGGTTGACTTAGCAATCAAAACAAGTCCTCGCAAGTTGTAGATGCGTTAATTTGTTTAATAGTAGGGTGTTAGGGGGGGGGGGGGGGGCTGGCGACTGAGTCACGCCACATCGTGTGACCCCACGCCTTTGTAAGGATTCCGTTTTAACATAGGCGTCTAGACCGTGATCCTTTAGATGCATACTCAATAATCTTGTTACAAAACCACTGCTTGTACTGAAAATATATTATAATATTACCTACACTCAATTGTAGAGCATGGTTATGTTATGATATGTATGAACACGTCGTGTCTGTTCTTTTAAATATCGATGTACGTGATTGTTCCTTACATTGAATCACTTACAAACTAAATGTAACATTATCAACTTAGACCATAGACTTAGAGCCACACGTTGCGACATCTCAGGCTCAATGTGTAGGCTGTGTTTGACCAAATCGGACTACTTGAAGAACAAGTGGTGTTACGAAATAACGTCTGGTTGTCTTCGTTGGATCGTTAATGAACTAATCATCAACATTCGGTGAACTATTCCTGCAATATTAGGAAGTAATTCCGTCAGAGTACTGTATCATACGTGTGCTGAAAATCACAATCGATTACTCACTGAAACCATTTCATTATTAATAAAATACTAAGAAAAATTTCTATATATCAATTCCAAAAATGAATTGGAATAATGTCCTTAGAAATACTTTTAAGACTGCGATAACTGTTAATAATAAAATTTAAAAAACATTTAGAGGCGGCCATAATCGCGCGTATAATCCGCGATTAAGATACGGTATCGCATGTGTTTCGCGGCCAGGTTCGTAGTGCGACACCACTAAACTGGCGAAACTGACGCACCAAATCATCGCCTGACAATCCGCCACGATCTGTATTACAGCACTGTAACACTAATTCTCTGGCAGCCGAAATAGATGAAAATAGTTGCGTGTGCTGCTAACCATGCCGAACCTCCCCATGTTACGAGATGACGGACCCATCTTCCTGATCAAGGTAACAGAAAACGAACGCTACACATGTGACAAATGTTGGAATGAAAATTGTTGTGCTTTGTGTACGGAGTTCAATTCAATACAGTTTGGCGTGGCATGTGGCGTGCACCGTGCGAGGCGCGTGGCGCGAGTGCTGCTGTCATTATGATTCTTTGCTCATTGCAGCTGCGTGCGCCCACTTCTAACTGACCTCAAGAAAAAAGATAAAACAAATGTTAAATCAAACAAGAGTTTCCCGTGTTGTTGTAAGCGGATACTTCTGAAGATAACTGACCCCGTGACACCTCGTTGTTGACATAAAATTAAAATGTTAGTGGTGCCACGTAGCTGTTACATGGTTCTAAGGTTTATGTATAATATAAATAACAAGGCAGGAAACTACGTTATTATATACTCAATAATTTTATTGTAACAATATCCTTGTGGTTACAGCTGATAATTCAGTATATTTAATTAGAGTATTTATGTATTATATATAACGTAAGCGTCTGCCTATTATTTTAAATGGAACAGTGCGATAAAACAAACTTGCTGGTACCCACAAACGAACACAGTGAAATATGTATTTACCTACCAAAGTCCAATGAATGTACTTCTAATATAGTAACTTGTAGAAGGTACCTCCTTGCATTACTGAGCAGTGTATTATAACTAAAATCTTAGCATGGAAAATGTCAAAAAATACAAAAATATATTAACATTTACTTTACTTCAAGTTCAACGGAACCGTACAAACTGTTCAAAGGTCTATTGTAACCAATTCATCTATTGATTCTTGCATCGTTTATATGTAGAAATGGAAATGTAACAGTATAACCAGAACAACACCGTACTGTTTTTAAGTTACCGTCCGAGTTGTAGATGGCAGTGGTTCCCACAGGTCGGCGCGGGCGCACGGGTACGTTTCCCTTGAACCCGGCGCGGCGCGTCACGGCCACCGGACGCCGAGCGAGATTCCGCAGCTAATCGGCCGCAACTCGTTTTAGGAAATTCGTTCCAACAACTGTGCCGTGAAAAAGAAATGTTTTCTATACAGCATTCCGATGCGATGGTAGACTATGGAAAACTATCGGAACTGCTTGTACTTATATTGTTGAGGTTGACTGCTCATTTTAGTTCTCGCAGCACTCAGGACTCCTGTATAATTTGACTTATAAATGATATGTATCCCAACATGTATTTGTTAATTTTGTAACCTGTGATTGCTTAGAGATCCACCAGCAGGCCACTGTTGAAAGTTAGTGTCGCTTAGCCGGGACAACTAAACTGACGCGTTATTCCACCCAATGACCCATCACATTTAGTTAGTTACAGAAGCAAATTGAAGCGTATTTAGTTAAATTTCAATCGCTTATCGCATGGAATGCATAGCCACGCATCGGCTGGTCTCTTTTAGCGCCCGGAAGAGTTGCTCCATTTGTCAGCGATTATATTTTATTCGCAGTTATAGACGCTTTATCTAAACTCAAATAAATAATGGAGTCAGACACACAGTCACAGAAACTGTCAGGTTCGTATCCATGACGCGGCGGTGTCTAACTCCACCGTATTGGGTTTTAGTAAACGAGTTACATAACCTTCACGCTGGAGATTAATGCGTTAATTGGACTGTTAAAAAATCTATCGTTCTACTGTGTGATCTCGGTATGCGTTGCGCATTGATGGTGTGTGAGAGGTGACTCGGTACAGAAATGTCTGAAGAGCTAACATGATTCACGCAATCGCACCTTTCTATGAGCGCAGTTATTTACCTACATGACCTTTGTAAAGATGTCTACCATCTCCATCCTATCCTTCGTCGGAATGACGACGGTCGTCGAACTAGCGGGCCACAGGCGTACAAATTCAACATTACAATATGTGTTCTACCCGTGACCATGGACGCTGTAAAGGGTCCGAAACGTCGCGTTCATAATATCAATATACGCGATAAAATCCGTAAAAAGTAGTTTTTTATTTCAATTACAACATATGATTAGAACCTTGTTATTAGTTGCCTACAATACTTACAACGGCACGAGTTGAATGTTTCCAACACTACAAAACTTGTTGGTTGTGTAGCCGGGCGAGCCGGGCGTGGTGGTGCTGCGGCCGGACGCGCTGCTGCGGTCCGACTCCGACTCGGAGACGGAGACGGACGGCGGGCCCCCGTCGCCGTGCGCCGTGCGCTTCGTCAACGACAACGTGCTCATCAATGGACGCTCCTCCATGCCCACCAGACCTAACAAGGACCGCATCTCCAAGGTAACACACATTTTTGTTCACGTTTGGTCGGCGTAAAATCCGACGAACCCCTTAAAACCGTTCATGAAAAAATGCTCGTGTTGGATGTTTATATAGGTAGGATTTGTGTTCGCAAACGCACCCGCGAGATTGCGATACTGGAACAATCTAGTGTGAGGCAACGTTTCAAAATAAAATGCTTTTAATCCTTTATATCATTATCTTAGTGTATTTAAATTTTATATGTGTAAAGTCCTTCAATCACCTAGGCAACGTATGTAGAGGTTAGTTGTCAAGTAACTCAGTAAGTTCGTGAGCGCCCGCCGGCCGCCACCACCGCGCCGCGCCGCGGTCATTACCACTACCAGATCAATAAATACTGGTTCCAGAACTTTGTGTGTGCGACATTTGAAATAAGAACCGCGTCCTAAAGTGAATCACAATTAGTTTTTTATTGTATTACACATTTACAAATGCATGCTAAGTATTTTCTGAAAAGTAATACATTTTGTATAGAAGTGTGTTATTTAGAATTGTTTCTAACATCCAAATAACATCATAAGACATCATCATCATCTGTACATCATACACGATTTCGTAATGCAGTGTTATGGGAAATTAGAAAAATATCGGTCCTTACGTGTAAGGCATCACCCGGGTGACCTGAAGGAGCGGCACGGCGCGGCGGCGCGGCGGCGACCCGTGACGCGGTCGTTGGTCGCCGGCCGAGCGGGAGCGCGGGCTGGCGGGCTGGCGGGGCTGGCGGAGCAGCACTGGCGATACACTTCACACTATGCTTTCTGCAGTGATTCACTCTGGTAGGAATGCGTGCCACTGTGAATCACTGCAGAAATTCGCTAGAAATGCCGCGACTTCATTCACGTAGCCAATGATTAATTTGCCTTGGTTTAATATGAAACTGTATAATATGCAAGAACTGGAACTATTGAGGACAAACAAACAAAAAACAAAAAGTACGAAATCATTTAGAGAAGGAATGTTGGCAATCTTTGCTTTATAAGTAACTAACTAATACATATACTTAATAGTTATCTGCTAATGGTAAACTATTACGCGACACAAGATAGTTTAGAACGATGATAATTTTGCGAGCTCGGGCCTCGTCCTGTATTCATGTCCCTATTCTGCACCGGCCAGGGAGGCGTATCTGCATCTATGCATGCATACAAATGGCTTATACTTATAGATGAAACGTTCAATAGTGCTACTAGGAAATTAGTAGGAAAGAAGCTTCAAGATTTTATTTCTCAGACTTGTAATAGAAATTTATGTTTCCAATAACGTTTTCTCATGACAGGAGAGTAGTTGTAACCGTTGCACCTCCTTGCTCATGTGTGTATGTTATATTTCTAGTTAAAGCTGCAGTTCGACGATTCGCTGACGCGCACGTTCGAGTACCCGTCGGAGACGTCCCTGTGCGAGGAGTCGCCGGCGGCGGCGGGCGGCGAGCCCCCCGCGCCCCCCGCACCCCCCGGGCCCCCCGCCACCTCAGGCTGCGAGCCCCCACCGCAGCTCGCCGAGTCGCCGATGCACGCCCCGCTTGCCGCCAACACACATATCAGTAACTATCATCCCCATATATTTTATCACAACACTACCTGAGCCAGTACTTACACTCCACTGGTGATTAAGGCCTCCGATCGATCTGCGGAGAAAAGTGTACGATTCAGTCGATGAAGAGCGGAACATGAGCCATAAACAACGTCAGTCTCGCGAGCGCCATGGGAAGCCATCTGTAACAACAATTGAACTAAAAGGGTTCATGTACAGGATATAGGATGAAATCAACAAACTGCCATGTTTTGGATCAGATTCTTACCTTTCTATACAGCAATCAAAACAGTGCGATTGTTTGGCAAGTGTCACTAAACATTGAGTGGCGGCTGCTTCCCAGGGCCATGCGCCCGCGCCGCCCGCGGTATCGCGCTCACACAATTAAACGCGATCACTTTTCAAGAGCAAACGTCACACCGGTCAGCCCTTTTCTAAGTGTCGTTATTGAAGAAAATATAAAGTATGACGAGACAATAATTAACTTACTGTAGTCGTCACCACAGGCTCCATTTGCCAAGGTTCGTCTCATATTTGGTACTATTATTAAAGGAGGATATAAAATGTTTTACACCGGACGCTTTAGCCAACCAAGCTAGACCAGTGGTCTCGGTAGCTTAGTAATGCCAAATATAATAATAAATATTATTAAAGGAAGTCATATAATATCTCAATAATTGAATACCGTATTCTACTATCCTACTAATCCTACTTCCTATCCTACTAATACCATAAATGTGAAAGTTTGTGAGGATGGATGTTTGTTACACTTTCAAGCTAAAACTACTGAACGGATTTTGATGAAACTTTACAGTATTATTATTTATACATCAGAATATCATATAGGCTATAATTTATAACGATTTTGAGTTAGTTAGCCAAATTACAACGATAATTAAAAGTAACTTTTCCACGCGGATGAAGTCGCGGGCGGAAGCTATTTAATGGAATGCGGGCAGGCTCGAATTTTTCCTTCGCTAATTAACTTTAAAATCTTAGCGTGGAAAATGCTAAAAAATACAAAAAGACAGTGCATGATTTTATATGGCAAATGTATAAAGTGTAAGTATATTATATGACGCAGCCAAATGATTAAATAGCCGTCCAACTAGACTTCGATTGATCCAACAACGCCATTCAACCACAGTCTAAATTTCAGTTAACTGAGTGGCTGAACACGACGTTCGACAGTACAGCTAGACGACAGCTTTCTAGAAAATTATTTGTAGCATTACAAAAAGTAGAAGGAAGCTCATTTGACGTAGACACTAACATATTCAACTAAGTAGGTAAGTACCTACTTTTGTCCACAGTGCCGTGGGCATCGTCCTTACACAAATGAGTCACCCATCCTCCTCAGCGTCCTCGCCTCCAATTATGTGAGGGTCGGCTTCCAGTCTAACCATATCAGTATTCCGCAACGCAATTTCTGTGCAATACCAATATCCTAAATAGCTGTCAAATTTTGTGCTTCTGACTCTTCTGACTACCGCGGCCACCGCTAAACGTGCTCTCCGGGGCACGGAGTGGTCTCAACGAGCTAACAATGGTCACCCATCCACAGACTGATCGTCACAAGCGCACTGCCGTGCAAACGCTAAACCGCAGTAAAAAACTTACTCTTATCATTATCTTACTGCAGTTTAGCGTCTGCACGGCAGCGCAGCTATTACTTAGCCACTAGTCCCTCAGTCAGACAGACGTTTTCAAATAATAAAAAAAAGTCAATTAATTACTATTTTTGAAATGCCCAATGTATACCGTGTAATAAAAAAAAATAAAAAAAAAGTATTTTAATTGTTGTGTGTAAGATGTATGTATAAGTGAGTTTCAAAATAAAAGAAATAATAAACTCGGGCGCCAGAAACTCACTCCTGTAAAAGATATGCTACCGGATACTAACCAACGGAGAGATTGAACAATTAATCTGCCGGTGGGAGGATACAAATAAAAGGCCTATGCTCTTTTGTTTGTCTTATAATTTGCCTGTAGGCTGCACAAAAATTTAACACACAAAGGCTTAAATTTTAACTATAAAAATAATAGTACTACATTAAGGTTATTATTGGTATTATTGATATTATTGCATCTCACTGGATTTTTATAATATAGGTACTTTAATATATTTGCCTCCCTCCTGACATCCCGGCGAGGCGTGACGCAGACGAGGACGTTAAAAAATAATAAGTAAGAGGAAAATATACATACGAATTATTGGAGTACTTATAAAAATACGTCCTGATGAAAAAAATATATCATGGTGAAAAATATAAGTCTGGAGAAAAACTTAAACTCTGGTGAAAAACGCCGAGGCGTTTTCCGAACCAAAAACAAATTATAATTCCACCATTATGTGGATAAAACGGCTAAATTATGCCAATAAAATATGGAACCATCACAAAAAATGTAGCCTTTAGGCTTCAATTTAAATCCAAAAATGCACTTTTAAGGCAAATCGCGGCATTATGTAGCCGGATTAAAAATAAATTAAATATATTTTAAAAAACAAGATCAGGCCATTGTCGCAAGAGGTCGTAGAGTGAAGTTGTCAAAGTTTTGACAGATGACTTTTTAATTTATTATGATAGTCAACCTAGAAAACAGCTAATTGATCCGAAAAAAACGAATGTGGTAGAAATCCGAACTAAAAATCGAGTTCCATGTAACGATACGTAAAACCATCGTTACAACCGTCTGTTTCCAATACCCAACAACATACATACAAGAACACAGTCATAATGTTTTTTGTCGTTAAAATTGCTTAAACAATATAAATATTTAAGTATTTAAATGTTAGTTAAAAAAAATAAAATGTATGAGTTGGGTATGTTCAAAGACATTTAAATATTTATTAACACGTTGAAACATACACAAAAAAAAAACCTAATCTGATTTGTACGTCGAGGTTACTAAATTTATTAGATAAGAATTAGCTTTTACCCGCGACTTCGTACGTGTAGACTTGTTGGATTGATTTCATGGGATAAGAAGTACTCAATGTTAGGAAAACGCTTTTTTCCGAGATTTGAAGTATTCAACATGCCAGCGATAGTCACAAACTATTAGTGTACCATAATTTCATTTCCGGGACTTCCGGGATATTCCTATATTTCTTTGGGATAAAAAATAGCCTATATATTATTCCATGTCATATACTAATTTTGTTTGAAATTTCATTAAAATCCCGCAAGTCTCCTATAATATCACTTTTCTGGGAAATTCCCACATCATTTTGGTTTAAAATGTAGCCTATTTGTTATGACCGGTCACATACTGTATATCGATATGGGGTGGTGTTGGTATCACTACCATGATACATATTGAACAAGCCCAACGTTCAGTGCTAAAAGTTAACCTTTCCGATACCCAAAAAAAAATTATCCACCGAGGCCTTCGCCAGTTATAATATATTGTCAAATTAGTTCTTATGCACCATAGAAAAATCCTACAGTCATCAGAATACCGAATCTACAAATGTATCTACACACACATTCTCCCCTGCATGCTCACTCTCACACATTTATACATACACAACACAGTTCTGTAATTTCTCTAATAATATTTTTCTATATTATGATAATCATACGGTCACTTGTCGGATGTGACAGCTGGAACAAGTTATACGTCACTACTCGATCTCAAGGTCTCCACGAGACAGGCTCGACCTAGTGTGGAGACCACTAGTCAAACATTCCCTTTATTCACTAGGCTAAATTAGAAATAACAACTACACTTAGGAAATGTAAAAGAACAATGTTTACTGGCAATAAATGATTATTATTATACTATATATACATAATTATGTATGAAATTTCATTCAAATCCCGTAAGTAGTTCTCCTATATCAGTTTTTCGGGATTTCCGGGATATGTCCACATTTTTCTGGTATAAAAAGTAGCCTATACCACGCTATACTTTATTCCCGGTCACATATTAGTGTAGTGTGATTGAGTAACAAACAGACGAACACCCAAACTTTCACATTTATAATATTAGTATTAAGCTGTCGGCACATTTATAACACCCGATGCCACCCCACGCGTGTTTATTGGTCGATTATTGAAATCTAGAAACACAACATATAATCTGGCGAATGGACACGTTACATTCGCGTCACGCCGCGTCGTGTGTTACAAGTCTATTCCTACCATTATTGTTTCAGTGCCTTTAATAATAAGTCTTGTTCTTCTGACTTACTACAGAGGCTCGCGCGGCGCCGCCTATTACATGGGACTAAAGTTTTATTCCAATGTTTAATTCCAGTAAGGGCCAGAAACTCCATCTATATTCCCTTCTTTTTCTTTAAATCAACGTTGACCCGGACTAGGATTTTCTGCTGTATCGTAGGTGCATATACAAAAACATAAATCACGCACACGCACAAACACCCAGACCCGGAAAAAATATCTGTAGATATACAAACGTTTGTTCGGTACGGGGATCGAACCCAAGACACACCAGCTGACTTCTTAGCCACTACGCTTAACGTGTCTTCAAATATATTTAATAATAATAAAAATAATGTTTACATGGCTTTTTTTTTTCTATACAAATTTTCTATTTAAGGTGAAAATGGTGTAGAATGTTGTAAAAAATAAGAATGATTACGGTCAATAATTGTCTTCCACAAGGATAAAAGCAAGGAAACCAATAACCGTAGCGTGTAAGAGTTGGAGGAGCATTACTACTTCCAGTCTCGACAGACGGCACCCGTTCAACTTCGACTCAACCATGTTGTAGGAAATAAAACGACACACAACTCGCGCCGACGGCGACGTCGACGTCAGCAGGACCTAGAGCACGGTAATATTGTCTGAACAGTGTTCCACCTTCATACAAACGGACGAAGCGCGAGCTATTCCTACGCGCCTCGATCTCGGCATGCAGACAGTAGCGACTGTGTCGCAGTGACGAACGGACGGTGTGTTATTTTTTTAACAATAACCGCGCGATTTTTCGCACATCAAGCTACCACAATGTGTCAAATTTCTTTGATTGATTTTCAACTTTAACACAAAATAATAAGGTTCATATTGAATTGGGAAAATTTGTCAGTTTTGGATGGGTTGACCTGCTGGCGTCTGTACATATTTAATACGACGAGTAGTCGTTTATATTACAATGCGGATTTTTTATACTTTAAAATTTAATAATAAAGCATTTCGTACGTCTCAGTCGAGGCGCAAATATTTTTCGGTCGCAAATTTATAAGACCGATTTGTTATTCAAACTTAAATATGGTTTTTAAATTAAATCTACCAATGCGTGTTGTTTTTTACAACACGCATCTTTATTGAACACACCTATTCAATTCACAAAGTATTTTATTTGTTTATATAAAAAAAGTATATTTACAATCACACAACTAAATAGAAACACAAAGTAGGCAAATGTAATTAAAATGCTAGAGGCGGGCAGCCCTAACGCATATTTACGTACCGCGCGGCTGTAAGCATTTATTTCTAAAATACGGCCGAGTCAAAATACTGTATAAGATAATATTACCGTGCCTAGAGTAACGTAACGTAAGAGGACGCAGGCACGCAGCGTACTCTGTTACGCTCATACTGGCGAACTATGTCAATACACGTCTGCCTAACACATATGCACATGCCTACACACATACCTAATGTCTGGATACAGATGATGCTTGTGTGTTAGGTATGACGGTAAGGTTACCTATTCATAATTGAACTGGGTACTACGTTTTGATTAGGTAGATGTTAACTGGTTTGGCAAGTTAAAGGATGATCAGTTAGTTGATATGACTCCGTCGGTCACAGAGTGCGCGCGGCGGCGGGCGAGGCGGCCCGCGCCAGTCGGCATCTTCGTGTGACGTCACATGACATCAGCCGCAACAACCACACTACGCACTTATTATCATGCACTTACTTTGGAAACTGCTATACTTAATTCATTTGGTGTTGTTGACGAGGGATAGCGCGAGCACTTACAAGCTAGAGTAAGCTCCTGACTTCTCTTAGTCTGCGGGTGGTTAGAGAGGGCCTTAAAAGGAGGTCATCAAAAGTCCATACAACTCAGCCCAAATTTGTACCCGAGGTACATGACAGCTGTCAAGTTGACAGTTTTTACTATGGAACTCGTAGACAGAGGAAAGATATAGACTTTAAGTTAGCGTGCCGCTGCGCGGGACAAAAAATAAAGGTACTTGTAACTTTAGGGTTACCATTTTAATTATTTTACCCCAAATCTTAATTTTTACCAGACAGCGCCAGAAGAGAGTTATGTTCTATATCTACCTACAGGGCTTATTTAGCCCTAAGTTATATATACTTAACTAGAAATAAAACATCAAAGCCAAATCAATTTTTTTTTATTGTCTTTGAAATAGTATTAATGTATTCAAATTCAAATATTATGAACATTTCATATTCTTTCCTTTGGTTCAAAACATGTTTTAGTTCCTATTTTGTTCCTTTCCTATCGTCACTAAAGAACTATTATAAAAGTGTTTGCTGCATATTTTAGAGCTTTTCATAGGCAGCCAGATGTTTCTTCTTGTTACTTTAATCCATAATTTTCATGATTCTGGTTTTTTGGGATATCTGAAAAACCAGAAGGCGTTAAGGTTAAACGAGAAATACAATTATTCATCAAAAAAATATTGAACGAAATTATTAAATTCTATGTTAATTTCCTTTAAAAATTCATTTCCATTAAAAACTGGGGCAATTTCCCAGCACACTGAACACTGAACTTTTAGGTTATGTTTTCATCATTACGAAAAAATAATAAAATAGCCGCTTATTTCACTTTGAAATAGCAGCATCTGATCTAAACTAGATAATAAAGCATCACAACATTGATACAACAGTGTTAAATTGAAAAACTTTTAGCAAATAAACAAAAAATTTTGATACTTACGAATGAAAAGATAAACCGGGAATTTTCTTTTCACTATCACTTTTGCAACCAAGAACACTGCACCGTACCATTTTGCATAAAGATCCTGCTCAACAGCGAACACATAATAATACAAAATTGATGAACTAATCAATAAAAAATTCAATGTATAACACAATCTGTCACGAATGCTCAAACAAAACGTCAGTTTGTTTAGCAAATGAAGTGCTGACCTTGAAAAAAACGGCCACGCGATGAGGGACAAAAAATAGCATATCGTTATCTCTTCTCGGGCATCTGGTTTTATCCTTGTTTTTGCTGAATAGAGATAGATGTATCCAGCAGTCTATAGTTTCCTCTGTCTACGATGGAACTGCTATTATTATGCCAAAATGGCGTGCGTTCGACATGCCAAAAGTGACACTGACAGCAGATAGCTATTAAGTTGACAGTTTTTTTACTTTAGAAACACTGTTTATCTGATACCAGTGTGTCAAAATGGCGTGCGTATTTTTAAATTTAAAATTATTTTTTACTCATCCCCTAGTGAGCATAAAAAAAAGTATGAGTTTTAACCAGCGTAATACAGGGTATTTTTTCCAATAAGTGTACCCTCGGTACATCTTTTGGGTAGATTTTGGTGACATCCTTTGACTCTGACGAACAGTAACCTAATTATAATATATCTGTAACCTTATTTTATTTTAAGATACCGGTTTGATCAAATTAGCAGTGGTTAAATATGTTATTGCACTCACATGCACGTAGTCGGTATAGCACGAGCGTGTAACGCACTTGTACGCAAACGGCTGCGCACTTGACCATTTTACGATAAAACTGCGAAACGCATTCTAACTCACTCTGATATGTTCTGTCTTATGGTGTTTATTATACCATGATATCCCTCTCATTGGGTTCCAAGGGCAGTCCGAGCTGTTTTGTCAAACTTTTGATACCTATGTTTGCACACTTTTTTACCTGTGCGGTTGTTTGGAAATACTATCTTCCGAGAGCATAGTTACATTAAGTATGACGTTTATTGCTGTAAGATCTACTGTTATTCTGAATAACAGTAGATCTTACAGCAATAAACTAGTATCTGAATAACTTATTCAGATACTATTGATTAATATTGATTACTTACTGATACTAATTCGTGATCCTGCACTGTGTGCGAGAGAGAAAATGGCTCGTGCAGGTAGCTGCATAAAACCGATTATGCACAGATTATGCTCATTGTTTGCCTGGATACAGTCTTGCCGTGTGTACAACTTTTCGTAATGTATTTTTCGACACACTTGCCCATACAATGGCTCTAATTTCAACGCAATTAGGCATATAATGACACCTGTTATCAAACTGTAACTTTTTCATTACTATCATACTAATATTATAAATGTGAATGTTTGGATGTTTGTTTGTTTGTTTGTTTCTTTGTTACTCAATTACGCAAAGACAGCTGAACCGATTTGCATGAAATTTGGTATACTAATAGTATGTGACCGGGAATAAAGTAAAGGCTACTTTTTATCCCAGAAAAATGTGGGAATATCCCGGAAATCCCGAAAAACAGATATAGGAGAACTACTTACGGGGTTTGAATTGAAATTTGTATGTGACCGAGAAAAAAGTATAGGCTAGTTTTTATCCCAGAAATATGAGGGAATATCCCGGAAATCCCGAAAACTTTCTTACGGGATTCGAATGAAATTTCATACACACATAGTATGTGACCGGGAATAACAAATAGGATATATTTTACCCCAGAAAAATGTGGGAATATCCCGGAAATCCCGAAAAACTAATATCTTACGGGATTCGAATGAAATTTCATACACACATAGTATGTGACCGGGAATAACAAATACGATATATTTTACCCCAGAAAAATGTGGGAATATCCCGGAAATCCCGGAAAACGAATATCTTACGGTATTCGAATGAAATTTCATACACACATAGTATGTGACTGGGAATAACAAATAGTATATACACCGTGACTTTATAGTCGTTTTGGAACCGAAACGTGGTAACTTAGGATAGTTAGTAATACAAAAAAAAATTATTAAGTTGACTGTACAGGTAATAATAAAAAAGTTGGCATTTCAAAAAAAAAATTCACTTGTTCGAGTTTGTTCATAGTAGTGCACGAATATTTCATTCTAAAACCGCCGCAGTCTCAAGCTTGCCATTTATCAATGATGCGCGGCAGGCGGCGTGGGCGCGGCTCGCGGGTCGCGCGGGGCGCGGTGGCGCGATCGCGCGGTACGAGTCAGCTCATCAGCTGGTTACCTACCTACAGCAACGCGAGCGACTGACGACGGTCGGATGATCCGTCCGAGTACCTACTACGCGTGATTTAATAGCTAGTAGCTAGACAAATACATTGTATTATTAAAATAAATTGCATTACGATGCAGATAGCGACGTAATTTGATGTTAGGTTAGTACCTAGATCGCAGTTCAAATACTACAAGTATGGCGCCCAGCGAATCAGCTGATGATACGGGACACGAACGTAATACCTACATTCTTACTAAAAAAATTAGAATAAGACTGTGTGTAGGTAGGTTTTATCGTAGTTTTTATTTAAGAAAAAAACCTTGCCTCACACTAGGATTTTCTCCTGTGTCATGGGTGCATTTACAAACATAAATTTTTACATACACAAACACGCAAGCCCAGAACAATCACCTACAGATCATACAAATTGGTTCCGAGCGAGGATCGAACCCGCGATGGCGCAGCAGTCGCTCGCACAGCCGCTGCGCATTGTTGACGATACGATTGCGTGTCGTCAACATTTTCACGCCAACTACGTAAATTGTACCTACTCCAATTTCTCGTTCATACTTTACACGGGATTAGGACCTGCAGAAATACTTTATTTGAATTGAACTTATCTTTATTTACTGTAGGTATCAATAATTAAAAACAGAGAGCCAATGAACTGAGTAGGTACTTAAGGCGTTTGGATTTTTGGAATTTGAGCTATTTACAAAATAAAAAACTTATGTAGGTACATAGCTAAGTACTTACCTATTAACAGTTTATTTACAAATTGTTTACACTTCCCTGTACCGAAGCAACTGCTCGAAAGAAGTCTGCCGCGTTGAATACACAAACGTGCCCGTTTTATGCTAGGTATTGTCTTTTAGCCTATCACTTTTCACTTTATCAAAGACGTCCACTATCGCACTGCGTAACTCGTTAAGACTTTCATGTTCACGGGTATAAACGAGTCTTTTTATTTCCGACCACAAGAAAAAATCCAGGGGCGTTAAGTCCGGGATCGGTGGTGGGCAAGCCACGGGACCGCCGCGCGCCGTGGCATATCCATCGATCACGGAACTGATTGTTTGGGTAAGCACGCACAACACTTGCATAATGAGCCGGGCAGCTGACATAGGGCAATTCTTGCCGGTGCATCATTGTTGTTGATGACGTGAGCTCGACGGAACTTATAGGGATGTTAAGCCATTATTACCGCCATTATAATCGCATTGCTTCGCCGCGGAGCCCGCTCGAAGTACCTACTCCAGAATAGCGTCTTCGTTCTACTGCGAGTCATTCAGGCGCCCTCGACCTTGCGCGTGAGCCGGCACACGGAATTGTCCATGATCGAGAAGGCGCTGGGTTGCAGCCAAGTTGGTAGGGCTTGAAGGTACTTGAGGACTTTCAATCCCTCGTAGCCGGAGCGCCTTTAAATGTTCTGGCCGGGAATACAACCGCCTGGCCTCTTCCAAATTGTAACTGGCAACAGCGTACAGCTAAACCATTGTCAAGTACCTACTCCGCGTTCAAGTACTTATACTGAAGACTCATTTTCGTGGGTTTGTATCGCGTGGCTACGTAAAACGTAAAAAATGCAACCTTTATCGCGCGCGAGTTGCAACAGAACTGGCGGGTGCGGCCGTGCGGGGTGGTTAACGGGGAGCGGCGCGGGCGACGCGACGACGCGAGAGCGCTCGCCGCGCCGGCGCCGCGCAGCCTGCTACTAGGGGTAGGTACGTAATACATTACAGCTGTGTGCGTGGATTGTAGGCAGCGGGCGCCGGGCGCCGCGCCACATCCAATGGGCGGATAACGTGTCTAGGCATGTTTTACCGCTTAGTGTTGTGTGTGTAACATTGAATGACATCGATCGTAGTGATCGTAGTACGTAACATTGAGTGGAGTTATCATGAGTTCTCATCTTTTGTTCGAATATGACATTATTTTTCATAATCAATAAAATAATATATTTTTATTTAAATTAAATTATATTTTAATAGGTTCCATTACTGATATAGAGTCTAAAATTTTCGGTTCCAAAACGACTACAAAATCATCGTGTATATGTAACCCCAGAAAAATGAGGGAATATCCCGGAAATCCCGAAAAAAGAATATCTTACGGGATTCGAATGAAATTTCATACACACATAGTATGTGACCGGGAATAACAAATAGGATATATTTTACCCCAGAAAAATGTAGGAATATCCCGGAAATCCCGGAAAACTAATAACTTCGGGATTCGAATGAAATTTTATACACACATAGTATGTGACCGGGAATAACAAATAGTATATATTTTACCTCAGAAAAATGTGGGAATATCTCGGAAATCCCGAAAAACGAATATCGTACGGGATTTTAATGAAATTTCATACACACATAGTATGTGACGGGAAATAACAAATAGGATACATTTTACCCCAAGATTATGTGGAAATTCCCAGAAAACTTATGTAGGAGACCTACTTACGGGATTTAAATGAAATGTTGGTACACTAATAGTTTGTGATTGGCGCTGGCATATTGAATACTTCTTTTCTCGGAACAAAGCGGGAATTTCTCTAACATTGAGTACTTCTTATCCCATGAATACAATCCGACAACAATTGTGTTACTAAGTCTAGGCGTACGAAGTCGCGGGTAAAAGCTAGTTATTCATAAATGAGATAAAGGTTTTTTTTTTTAATTTTAATAAGTAGTTGAGTTGCTTTGTTCTTAAAAAAGTTTCGATACAAAAAAGATCGTGTTCAATAAATAGTACATATAAATTAATGTACCTATTGCTTGCTCATTTCATGCAACTTCGTATTTAAATAGATAAGTGTATGTGGCTAAAACGCTATCCGCGAAAATCCAAAAAAAAGAAACCTCATTCTCTTAGCCTATGGCCGATCGCCATTATTCGCCATTGTTTAGGAAAACAGCAGATTATTTTTTCCCACCATTTCGAAAAAAAAATCCCAATTCGTTTTCACAGTTGAAATTGTAGTTATTTTCTTGTGTGTTGAAAAACGTCATATGATACACGTGTGTATTGATGATTACCGTCCTCGGCTCTCTTAAAACCCTCACCTAACGGCTCTGGTTTCAATGGCGCCTCAGCGGTAATCACCAACATTACACACTTGTACCATAATGTACTAATATACTATCGATAACTTAGATGTAATATTGCGTGTGACTGGCTCGAGCAGTTGCGTAGTGTTACACACACGGCTAGGAGAGTAGAGTGCACTGCAGTAGTGTATGTGTACAGTGTAGTGTATGTGTGTGTGCGCCCGCAGCGTCGGCGGCGCTGTCCCGCTACACGCCGCACAAGACGGCGGCCGGCGCCTTCCAGCTGGGCGTCACGCGCCGCGACGCCGACGCCGACAGGACCGCAGAGCGTGAGTACCATGCCTTGCTCCTCTACCTGGATCCATGTTCTTTAGTCAATAAGTTATACTCAACTTGATGGATTCTGTCGCTCGAATAAAGTAATGAGACTGCGGACGTGGACGCGTCCGGTACCTACTGTCAGAGTTTGCCACACAAGCATTACCTTTTTCGGGCGCGAGAAATTTGACAATCAGTTGACCTGTCAAATTATGGTATTCCGTGAATAACTGTCAATACATGTTTCTCGTAGCCATAAAATCTGGCAAAAATTTTCGACCGGAAAAATATTAGGTTTGGAATAATGTCGAATGTTCATACAGATTCGGAAAGCCGAGATACGCCTGTGGCGACGTGTACGACCGGCGAGGCGGACGGCGACGCTCGTCCCTGCGGAGCCGACGCCGCGCGCTCCTGGAGCGACGCGCGCTCGCACGCCACCGACCTGCTGTTCTAGTCACACGCTACAGGTATGTGTGTGGTGTGGTGTGGTGTGGGGCGAGGCGCTCCTGGAGCGACGCGCGCTCGCACGCCACCGACCTGCTGTTCTAGTCACACGCTACAGGTATGTGTGTGGTGTGGTGTGGTGTGGGGCGAGGCGCTCCTGGAGCGACGCGCGCTCGCACGCCACCGACCTGCTGTTCTAGTCACACGCTACAGGTATGTGTGTGGTGTGGTGTGGTGTGGGGCGAGGCGCTCCTGGAGCGACGCGCGCTCGCACGCCACCGACCTGCTGTTCTAGTCACACGCTACAGGTATGTGTGTGGTGTGGTGTGGTGTGGTGTGGGGCGAGGCGCTCCTGGAGCGACGCGCGCTCGCACGCCACCGACCTGCTGTTCTAGTCACACGCTACAGGTATGTGTGTGGTGTGGTGTGGTGTGGGGCGAGGCGCTCCTGGAGCGACGCGCGCTCGCACGCCACCGACCTGCTGTTCTAGTCACACGCTACAGGTATGTGTGTGGTGTGGGGCGAGGCGCTCCTGGAGCGACGCGCGCTCGCACGCCACAGACCTGCTGTTCTAGTCACACGCTACAGGTATGTGTGTGGTGTGGGGCGAGGCGCTCCTGGAGCGACGCGCGCTCGCACGCCACCGACCTGCTGTTCTAGTCACACGCTACAGGTATGTGTGTGGTGTGGGGCGAGGCGCTCCTGGAGCGACGCGCGCTCGCACGCCACAGACCTGCTGTTCTAGTCACACGCTACAGGTATGTGTGTGGTGTGGGGCGAGGCGCTCCTGGAGCGACGCGCGCTCGCACGCCACCGACCTGCTGTTCTAGTCACACGCTACAGGTATGTGTGTGGTGTGGTGTGGTGTGGGGCGAGGCGCTCCTGGAGCGACGCGCGCTCGCACGCCACCGACCTGCTGTTCTAGTCACACGCTACAGGTATGTGTGTGGTGTGGTGTGGTGTGGGGCGAGGCGCTCCTGGAGCGACGCGCGCTCGCACGCCACCGACCTGCTGTTCTAGTCACACGCTACAGGTATGTGTGTGGTGTGGTGTGGTGTGGGGCGAGGCGCTCCTGGAGCGACGCGCGCTCGCACGCCACCGACCTGCTGTTCTAGTCACACGCTACAGGTATGTGTGTGGTGTGGGGCGAGGCGCTCCTGGAGCGACGCGCGCTCGCACGCCACAGACCGGCTGTTCTAGTCACACGCTACAGGTATGTGTGTGGTGTGGGGCGAGGCGCTCCTGGAGCGACGCGCGCTCGCACGCCACAGACCTGCTGTTCTAGTCACACGCTACAGGTATGTGTGTGGTGTGGGGCGAGGCGCTCCTGGAGCGACGCGCGCTCGCACGCCACAGACCTGCTGTTCTAGTCACACGCTACAGGTATGTGTGTGGTGTGGTGTGGTGTGGGGCGAGGCGCTCCTGGAGCGACGCGCGCTCGCACGCCACCGACCTGCTGTTCTAGTCACACGCTACAGGTATGTGTGTGGTGTGGTGTGGTGTGGTGTGGGGCGAGGCGCTCCTGGAGCGACGCGCGCTCGCACGCCACCGACCTGCTGTTCTAGTCACACGCTACAGGTATGTGTGTGGTGTGGTGTGGTGTGGTGTGGGGCGAGGCGCTCCTGGAGCGACGCGCGCTCGCACGCCACCGACCTGCTGTTCTAGTCACACGCTACAGGTATGTGTGTGGTGTGGGGTGAGGCGCTCCTGGAGCGACGCGCGCTCGCACGCCACCGACCTGCTGTTCTAGTCACACGCTACAGGTATGTGTGTGGTGTGGTGTGGTGTGGGGCGAGGCGCTCCTGGAGCGACGCGCGCTCGCACGCCACCGACCTGCTGTTCTAGTCACACGCTACAGGTATGTGTGTGGTGTGGTGTGGTGTGGGGCGAGGCGCTCCTGGAGCGACGCGCGCTCGCACGCCACCGACCTGCTGTTCTAGTCACACGCTACAGGTATGTGTGTGGTGTGGGGCGAGGCGCTCCTGGAGCGACGCGCGCTCGCACGCCACAGACCTGCTGTTCTAGTCACACGCTACAGGTATGTGTGTGGTGTGGGGCGAGGCGCTCCTGGAGCGACGCGCGCTCGCACGCCACAGACCTGCTGTTCTAGTCACACGCTACAGGTATGTGTGTGGTGTGGTGTGGTGTGGGGCGAGGCGCTCCTGGAGCGACGCGCGCTCGCACGCCACCGACCTGCTGTTCTAGTCACACGCTACAGGTATGTGTGTGGTGTGGTGTGGTGTGGTGTGGGGCGAGGCGCTCCTGGAGCGACGCGCGCTCGCACGCCACCGACCTGCTGTTCTAGTCACACGCTACAGGTATGTGTGTGGTGTGGTGTGGTGTGGGGCGAGGCGCTCCTGGAGCGACGCGCGCTCGCACGCCACCGACCTGCTGTTCTAGTCACACGCTACAGGTATGTGTGTGGTGTGGGGCGAGGCGCTCCTGGAGCGACGCGCGCTCGCACGCCACAGACCTGCTGTTCTAGTCACACGCTACAGGTATGTGTGTGGTGTGGTGTGGTGTGGGGCGAGGCGCTCCTGGAGCGACGCGCGCTCGCACGCCACCGACCTGCTGTTCTAGTCACACGCTACAGGTATGTGTGTGGTGTGGGGCGAGGCGCTCCTGGAGCGACGCGCGCTCGCACGCCACAGACCTGCTGTTCTAGTCACACGCTACAGGTATGTGTGTGGTGTGGGGCGAGGCGCTCCTGGAGCGACGCGCGCTCGCACGCCACAGACCTGCTGTTCTAGTCACACGCTACAGGTATGTGTGTGGTGTGGTGTGGTGTGGGGCGAGGCGCTCCTGGAGCGACGCGCGCTCGCACGCCACCGACCTGCTGTTCTAGTCACACGCTACAGGTATGTGTGTGGTGTGGTGTGGTGTGGTGTGGGGCGAGGCGCTCCTGGAGCGACGCGCGCTCGCACGCCACCGACCTGCTGTTCTAGTCACACGCTACAGGTATGTGTGTGGTGTGGGGTGAGGCGCTCCTGGAGCGACGCGCGCTCGCACGCCACCGACCTGCTGTTCTAGTCACACGCTACAGGTATGTGTGTGGTGTGGTGTGGTGTGGGGCGAGGCGCTCCTGGAGCGACGCGCGCTCGCACGCCACCGACCTGCTGTTCTAGTCACACGCTACAGGTATGTGTGTGGTGTGGTGTGGTGTGGGGCGAGGCGCTCCTGGAGCGACGCGCGCTCGCACGCCACCGACCTGCTGTTCTAGTCACACGCTACAGGTATGTGTGTGGTGTGGGGCGAGGCGCTCCTGGAGCGACGCGCGCTCGCACGCCACAGACCTGCTGTTCTAGTCACACGCTACAGGTATGTGTGTGGTGTGGTGTGGTGTGGGGCGAGGCGCTCCTGGAGCGACGCGCGCTCGCACGCCACCGACCTGCTGTTCTAGTCACACGCTACAGGTATGTGTGTGGTGTGGGGCGAGGCGCTCCTGGAGCGACGCGCGCTCGCACGCCACAGACCTGCTGTTCTAGTCACACGCTACAGGTATGTGTGTGGTGTGGGGCGAGGCGCTCCTGGAGCGACGCGCGCTCGCACGCCACCGACCTGCTGTTCTAGTCACACGCTACAGGTATGTGTGTGGTGTGGTGTGGTGTGGGGCGAGGCGCTCCTGGAGCGACGCGCGCTCGCACGCCACCGACCTGCTGTTCTAGTCACACGCTACAGGTATGTGTGTGGTGTGGTGTGGTGTGGGGCGAGGCGCTCCTGGAGCGACGCGCGCTCGCACGCCACCGACCTGCTGTTCTAGTCACACGCTACAGGTATGTGTGTGGTGTGGGGCGAGGCGCTCCTGGAGCGACGCGCGCTCGCACGCCACAGACCTGCTGTTCTAGTCACACGCTACAGGTATGTGTGTGGTGTGGGGCGAGGCGCTCCTGGAGCGACGCGCGCTCGCACGCCACAGACCTGCTGTTCTAGTCACACGCTACAGGTATGTGTGTGGTGTGGTGTGGTGTGGGGCGAGGCGCTCCTGGAGCGACGCGCGCTCGCACGCCACCGACCTGCTGTTCTAGTCACACGCTACAGGTATGTGTGTGGTGTGGTGTGGTGTGGTGTGGGGCGAGGCGCTCCTGGAGCGACGCGCGCTCGCACGCCACCGACCTGCTGTTCTAGTCACACGCTACAGGTATGTGTGTGGTGTGGTGTGGTGTGGTGTGGGGCGAGGCGCTCCTGGAGCGACGCGCGCTCGCACGCCACCGACCTGCTGTTCTAGTCACACGCTACAGGTATGTGTGTGGTGTGGTGTGGTGTGGTGTGGGGCGAGGCGCTCCTGGAGCGACGCGCGCTCGCACGCCACCGACCTGCTGTTCTAGTCACACGCTACAGGTATGTGTGTGGTGTGGGGTGAGGCGCTCCTGGAGCGACGCGCGCTCGCACGCCACCGACCTGCTGTTCTAGTCACACGCTACAGGTATGTGTGTGGTGTGGTGTGGTGTGGGGCGAGGCGCTCCTGGAGCGACGCGCGCTCGCACGCCACCGACCTGCTGTTCTAGTCACACGCTACAGGTATGTGTGTGGTGTGGTGTGGTGTGGGGCGAGGCGCTCCTGCAGCGACGCGCGCTCGCACGCCACCGACCTGCTGTTCTAGTCACACGCTACAGGTATGTGTGTGGTGTGGTGTGGTGTGGTGTGGGGCGAGGCGCTCCTGGAGCGACGCGCGCTCGCACGCCACCGACCTGCTGTTCTAGTCACACGCTACAGGTATGTGTGTGGTGTGGGGTGAGGCGCTCCTGGAGCGACGCGCGCTCGCACGCCACCGACCTGCTGTTCTAGTCACACGCTACAGGTATGTGTGTGGTGTGGTGTGGTGTGGGGCGAGGCGCTCCTGGAGCGACGCGCGCTCGCACGCCACCGACCTGCTGTTCTAGTCACACGCTACAGGTATGTGTGTGGTGTGGTGTGGTGTGGGGCGAGGCGCTCCTGGAGCGACGCGCGCTCGCACGCCACCGACCTGCTGTTCTAGTCACACGCTACAGGTATGTGTGTGGTGTGGGGCGAGGCGCTCCTGGAGCGACGCGCGCTCGCACGCCACAGACCTGCTGTTCTAGTCACACGCTACAGGTATGTGTGTGGTGTGGGGCGAGGCGCTCCTGGAGCGACGCGCGCTCGCACGCCACAGACCTGCTGTTCTAGTCACACGCTACAGGTATGTGTGTGGTGTGGTGTGGTGTGGGGCGAGGCGCTCCTGGAGCGACGCGCGCTCGCACGCCACCGACCTGCTGTTCTAGTCACACGCTACAGGTATGTGTGTGGTGTGGTGTGGTGTGGTGTGGGGCGAGGCGCTCCTGGAGCGACGCGCGCTCGCACGCCACCGACCTGCTGTTCTAGTCACACGCTACAGGTATGTGTGTGGTGTGGTGTGGTGTGGGGCGAGGCGCTCCTGGAGCGACGCGCGCTCGCACGCCACCGACCTGCTGTTCTAGTCACACGCTACAGGTATGTGTGTGGTGTGGTGTGGTGTGGGGCGAGGCGCTCCTGGAGCGACGCGCGCTCGCACGCCACCGACCTGCTGTTCTAGTCACACGCTACAGGTATGTGTGTGGTGTGGTGTGGTGTGGGGCGAGGCGCTCCTGGAGCGACGCGCGCTCGCACGCCACCGACCTGCTGTTCTAGTCACACGCTACAGGTATGTGTGTGGTGTGGTGTGGTGTGGTGTGGGGCGAGGCGCTCCTGGAGCGACGCGCGCTCGCACGCCACCGACCTGCTGTTCTAGTCACACGCTACAGGTATGTGTGTGGTGTGGGGTGAGGCGCTCCTGGAGCGACGCGCGCTCGCACGCCACCGACCTGCTGTTCTAGTCACACGCTACAGGTATGTGTGTGGTGTGGTGTGGTGTGGGGCGAGGCGCTCCTGGAGCGACGCGCGCTCGCACGCCACCGACCTGCTGTTCTAGTCACACGCTACAGGTATGTGTGTGGTGTGGTGTGGTGTGGGGCGAGGCGCTCCTGCAGCGACGCGCGCTCGCACGCCACCGACCTGCTGTTCTAGTCACACGCTACAGGTATGTGTGTGGTGTGGTGTGGTGTGGGGCGAGGCGCTCCTGGAGCGACGCGCGCTCGCACGCCACCGACCTGCTGTTCTAGTCACACGCTACAGGTATGTGTGTGGTGTGGTGTGGTGTGGGGCGAGGCGCTCCTGGAGCGACGCGCGCTCGCACGCCACCGACCTGCTGTTCTAGTCACACGCTACAGGTATGTGTGTGGTGTGGTGTGGTGTGGGGCGAGGCGCTCCTGGAGCGACGCGCGCTCGCACGCCACCGACCTGCTGTTCTAGTCACACGCTACAGGTATGTGTGTGGTGTGGTGTGGTGTGGGGCGAGGCGCTCCTGGAGCGACGCGCGCTCGCACGCCACCGACCTGCTGTTCTAGTCACACGCTACAGGTATGTGTGTGGTGTGGTGTGGTGTGGGGCGAGGCGCTCCTGCAGCGACGCGCGCTCGCACGCCACCGACCTGCTGTTCTAGTCACACGCTACAGGTATGTGTGTGGTGTGGTGTGGTGTGGGGCGAGGCGCTCCTGGAGCGACGCGCGCTCGCACGCCACCGACCTGCTGTTCTAGTCACACGCTACAGGTATGTGTGTGGTGTGGTGTGGTGTGGGGCGAGGCGCTCCTGCAGCGACGTGCGCTCGCACGCCACCGACCTGCTGTTCTAGTCACACGCTACAGGTATGTGTGTGGTGTGGTGTGGTGTGGGGCGAGGCGCTCCTGGAGCGACGCGCGCTCGCACGCCACCGACCTGCTGTTCTAGTCACACGCTACAGGTATGTGTGTGGTGTGGTGTGGTGTGGGGCGAGGCGCTCCTGGAGCGACGCGCGCTCGCACGCCACCGACCTGCTGTTCTAGTCACACGCTACAGGTATGTGTGTGGTGTGGTGTGGTGTGGGGCGAGGCGCTCCTGCAGCGACGCGCGCTCGCACGCCACCGACCTGCTGTTCTAGTCACACGCTACAGGTATGTGTGTGGTGTGGTGTGGTGTGGGGCGAGGCGCTCCTGGAGCGACGCGCGCTCGCACGCCACCGACCTGCTGTTCTAGTCACACGCTACAGGTATGTGTGTGGTGTGGTGTGGTGTGGGGCGAGGCGCTCCTGGAGCGACGCGCGCTCGCACGCCACCGACCTGCTGTTCTAGTCACACGCTACAGGTATGTGTGTGGTGTGGTGTGGTGTGGGGCGAGGCGCTCCTGCAGCGACGCGCGCTCGCACGCCACCGACCTGCTGTTCTAGTCACACGCTACAGGTATGTGTGTGGTGTGGTGTGGTGTGGGGCGAGGCGCTCCTGGAGCGACGCGCGCTCGCACGCCACCGACCTGCTGTTCTAGTCACACGCTACAGGTATGTGTGTGGTGTGGTGTGGTGTGGGGCGAGGCGCTCCTGGAGCGACGCGCACTCGCACGCCACAGACCGGCTGTTCTAGTCACACGCTACAGGTATGTGTGTGGTGTGGGGCGAGGCGCTCCTGGAGCGACGCGCGCTCGCACGCCACAGACCGGCTGTTCTAGTCACACGCTACAGGTATGTGTGTGGTGTGGTGTGGGGCGATTCCGATTTCGGTAAAACGAACAGATTTGCAAAAAATTTTGTACATATTAAGTTTGTGATCAGCACTAACAAAGAGTATCTACATCCAAACCTGGAAAAATACGGCAATTTCCTGTAAAATCTAAAAAAACTTGTAAAACTATATTTATAATTGTATCTAGGTCGCCGAGTCGCGGATCCGATGAAAACATCCGTCGTGGTGGTCACCGAAGAAGAAGAGGCACGCGGTGGTGCGGCCCGGCCCCGACCCCGGCCCCAGCCCAGTCCCGGCCCCGGCCCCGTCCCGGCCCCGGCCCCGTCCCGGCCCCGTCCCGGCCCCGGCCCCGGCCCCGTTCCCGGCACCGACCGCGGCCCGGCGCGCTCCGGAACTGACCACAACATGTTTAGTCGTTGCTGCTCAAACTCTGCTCAACTACTGTATGTCCGCTCCTAGGTTAACACAACGAGTCATATCTGTACGTACTTCGGCGATACATGTCATACGGCATTCGACGAATGCAAATGGTCGCTCAGTAACGAAGCTCAACTGATTAGTTATAACGAGTTCAACTTGACATTTAGAGATATTTTGGAGCATTTAAATATGTTTATTTAAATTAACAATGGTGTAGATGTTCTTAGTCTATGGCGGAGCATAGACAAATAGAAAAGCTGCGGGGCGTGTCTCGCGCTGCAGAGTGCAGACACGCTGCTATGTTGTGATCACGTTATACTCATTCCACATGTCATTCCCAAATTTTGTAATAATCTTTTATCGTCAATTTTGTACAGATTTACAAGTTTTTTAGGTATTGAAATATTATAATTCGATAACAAACAATGACAATGTATTATTAGAGAAATAAAACATATTTTTTTATTGTATTTCTTACAAACATGATGTATTTGTAATTAATTGAAATATTATGTGCTACAATGAGCTGTGCCTGCGCTAGAGTTGCGCGCTTCCCTCTCGCTAGCTGCGTGCACCTTGGAGATACCAAATTATGTAACCTAACCATGTATTACTATCTGTATGTACTAGAGTGTATTGTGAGGCTGGTTTTATATGAGCGTAGCACAGCGCTGCCCGGCCTGTGGCCAGGCTACAGCTACAGTGCGCATGCGCATGCACGGCGATGTGCAGTGGAGGAAGCTCTTGTGTCTAGTATAGCACGTTCATGTACGTAGATGTAATGTTTCGTTCGGGCACGCTGTAAGAGTGTCATAATTATTATATATTGTTTGTTCCGCATGCGCCGCTCAGACGCGCTCGCGGAGCTGTGTGAGCTGTGTGAGGTGTGAGCGGCGCATGCGCAGGCCGCCCGGCCGACACTTGCCAATGCTTAGTTATATTTTACTTTACACATATTATGACATTAAGATGATTTATTATTATAGCATTTATTGAAATATGTATGTAGTAATGTAATAATATGCATTTTATTTTTTAAGTAAACTGAGGTGCGAATCGGTGAAATTGATAGTGATTTGTAAGGAAACGTGTACAAAAGAAGTTATTATGTAATCATTACTATGTAGTTGTCGTTAGAAGAAGTCATATGTCGATGAATAATGTATAGCGAGGAGGCCACTGGCGGCGCCTCGCTCGCCGACTCGCCCTCGCCGCATCAACTGACACTAGTGATGCGCTCCTGACTAGTTAGAAAACATTGTGATGTCCCGTGTCGTTTGTGTACAAAGTGGCGCCGCGCCGACCAGTCACTGCGCTGCGTGCTACGTTACTCGTATTGTATATCCATTATGTATTTGATCGTGAATTGCAATAAAAATATATATAGAAGTCAACTCAGTCACGTTTTATTAAACACCGTTCCAGATAGACAGCACAAGTGTTATACACGGGGTCATTTGAGTTCGTAGGCGGGCGGCATCTCGTCCATGTACGCGTACGTGACGTCAGAGCTGACCCGCAGCGACTCCCGCAGCGAGCGCTCCGTCGCGAACTGCAGCAGGTACGAGATGGACCCCGCCTGCACGCAACCAACACTATCAGCTGTCTACCTCAAATACCAATTAGGGTTAATCACTTTTTCCATGGGTTTTCATCAAAAAGTCGTTTCAAGGAACAGAATTACTGATAAGTAAAGACGCCAGCACATCAAGCTACCCCAATCTGTCAAATTTCTTATAGATTTTCAACTTTAATGCAAAGTTATGGTTCATTTTCAATTGGGAAAATTTGACAGATTTGGATAGCTTGACCTGCTGGCGTCTGTACATTAACTTTTGAGTCAAAAATAAATCAATGCCTCAAAATATCTCATCTCGCATTCCCGCGGTTGAAATCAGTGCCGCGTGAGATCCTTAATCCGGTATCGCCATGGCGAGGCAACGCGCGCGGCAACGTGATGAGGCTCGCAGTGTCCATAGGTTCCCCGCTTAAGAGTCTGCTGTACTCCTGATGGCATAAGTTAGATAGGTACCTTAGCACCGCTCGAGCTGGATTTGCGCGTGCCGCCCACGGACTGCTGGCCCGGCAGCTCCTCGGAGCAGCGGTCGTTGAGGCACAGCGTTGCCGAAAAGTCTCGTAGTGCACCCACCGACCACCGCGCCCACGTCATATCCTGCACCAACAAACGTTACTCGACCATAATATGTATGTGCTCAGCAGGGGCTGACGGCAAAAATCTTAACTTACACGTGCGAATATAGAGCCTGTAATGGCGTAGGGAGACTGCGCCATCGCCCACACGAGGGCATCATTGTCGCGGTCGGGGAAGCCGCACACGGCCAGCACGGGCCCGCGCAGCTCGTCGCGCATGAGCTCGTGCGTGGGCTCGGGCACCAAGTACACCGTGGGCTCCACGAAGTAGCCCACCTCGGGCTCGGCGCGCCCGCCGCACACGCGCCGCACTGACCGGTCTGACGCTGCGCGCTCCAGGAAGCAACACACCTAACGGCATACATGCTGTTTAAATCCAAGAAAATACGCACAGAGGAGATTTTATATACAGATTATTTGAAATCAAAATCAAAATAGTTTTATTTTCATATAAACCATATACAGGCACTTATAAAATGTCGAGTCTAGGTGCACTTGAAAACGATACTAGGTCTACTTACCGACGGAGAGTTATAGTAGATATCTACCATTACTACAACTTGTACTACTGTCGTCAACAAGTCAATTGTAAGCTGTGTAGGAGAAATTAAAATTATAGAACTAATTGTAATCATTGTCATTCATGGGTATAACCCACAAAATTCCCTCCCGGATTAGTATAACCTTCACATTCCCAAATAACCCTGCATATCCATTCCTTCATGATTGCTCGTATGACGAAACTATTCACCTTGTCATAAGCGTCCTGCGACGCAAGCGCAGACATGAAACATCTGTAGTCCAGCGGGTGGCACACAACGAGCGACTGAACTACGTTCGCCAGCGCTTGCGTGAACCGATCTAACACCGACTCCGCCACGAACACCCGCGAGCATGATAACGACTTCTGTCCTGCCATCTCGAAGGCGGCGCGTACCGTGCATGCCACTGCATTGGCCAGGTTCGCTGACGAGTGTACCACGTGAAAGTTCTTTCCACTGCCGGTGCCAACGATACGCGGAAACCGAGCATACTTTTCTACACGCCCACCGACTGTTCGCCAAATATGCTCGAGAGTGTGAGTCGTGCCACCAAACGAAATACCCGCTAGATCCGAATTCGAGCACACCGCGTCCAGGAAACGATGCTCCTCTGCCGGCACGAAGTTAATAACGCCGGGAGGTAGCCCCGCGCACAACAGACACTCGAGTACGCGGTAGCAGGCGAGCACCGAGTAGTCGCTCGGCTTCCATACGACACAATTTCCTATGATAGCTGGCATGATCGCTAATTGTGCGGCTTGAGCGAGCGAATTGTAGGGAGTGATTGCTGCCCAGAATCCTTCAAGGCCATGGTACTGGTTGCGATTAATAGCGTTTTGACCGCCGTCGATCACGCACCTGCTCCTCGTGAGCTCTCGCATATAGTAGCATCCGAACCGTAAGTAATCGATCAGTTGGCACATATTGAGCTCCGCCTGGATGGCCGTCATGCCCTGGCCGATCATAGCGGCGGCGATGACACGTTGGCGATACACACCAGCGAGGAGATCGGTAGCACGCTCTAGAACTGCGCAGCGGTCATCGACCGACGTACGCTCCCAGTTCGGCTGGCAGGCGGTGGCCGTATCCATGGCCTGCGTAATGGTTTCCGGCCACGCGCGATGATAGTACGCAGCGATAAGCCGGTGGTCAAAAGGCATAGCCTGCACGCAGCAATCGCCGGAAGTAGTTTTCTCGGGCCCGATAATAAGAGGTATTGTTTCAGGGTTGTGGCACAGCGCGGTGAGCTCGTGCGTGAGACAGGCTCGCTCCTGGGTGCCAATGCAATGCTCAAGCACGCGCTCGTTCCGCGGCGCACTCGGGTACACGGAGCACTGCGGCGGCAGCGCCGACACGGTGCGTGCCGTCCGCGCCGCGCGCGCCATCAGCCGCACCTGCACCACGCCGCACAGCTGGCATACCACGCGCAACTCTACTTTTAAGGACACCACTCGCAACATTTTTGGTACTTATTTAATTAGACTGAAAATTTTGAATTTATCCACCAGAATGACTGTTTTCTAAATCAATCAAAAACTTAGGTTATCTGTGGTCAACAAGTTGTCAGAAGCTAATAAGATCTCTATCGCGGTGTTTAGTGATCACAGTGGGCCTTCAATCCACGGTTACTAAGCCCCCCCGCCGCGACCAGGCGAGAACCCAATTTCAAATCAGGCAATCAAAATTGTAAAGAAAGAGACAGGTAGGTATTTAAATTGGTACTTAATAATAATATCGAGATAAAAATTCTCATTCGAAAAGCATTGTAGAATGAATGGTAGGTATAAATAAGCTACGCCGTATTCTCTTCCTGATTGTTTAATAATAGTATACAGTAACGGTCAAACCATTGAAATTTAAAAAATGAATTATTAAATTATTCTAGTAAAAAGACTTTTTTGACTTTCTTGAATTGAATCGTAAGTTTATTTTTCGTTTCGTAGAAAGCCCAAGTACAAGTGCGTACTTGTACTTGGACATGATAATATACTGATGACATTTCGATTTTCGATTGAGAGCATGTAAAACAAACAAACAACCACTTTAATCAAATTTCAGAAACAAATCAAAAATGAAATCCGAAGATTCCGAATTCCATTAAATATAAATTTCTTTGTTCGGGAAATCCCCAAAAATGGTAGGTAAGTTTTAACAGAAGGTTATTCCCCAAAATATATCGTTTGCCCGTCGAACCACGTTTGAGCAATAATTATTTAAGTAATCCCCGTAAAAGGTAAAAGAATAGGGATGCCAAGTTGGTTAAAAATATCATTTAAAACATCGGTGGAAATTTCTTGAGATTCTATTCCGGTAGGAGACGCGCCAAATGGGTAGAAATACCGAAAAATCTATAGGTTCGAGACCATTGGAGTCCAATTCAGAACTCAGTAGTCCAATGATTAGACTGCTGAGTTCTGACTACCACGGCCATGGGTTTCGTGACCTTCGACCCAAACACGACGGTATGAGAATGCCATTGGCGTAAAACATGGCAGAATGAATGTAAGAGAAACAGAGATGACAATATTTCAATCACACTTGCGATTCTTACAAACATCTATTCTCGCCAGTGCTGCCATTTTAGCGCTTTCGGCGCTTTAACTAGCGTAATTTTAGGGTAATCAACTCCCATTATTAACAGTTGACTCCTAGCGGAAAATCTAGCGCTTAACCGAAATGGTTGTTAAATTATAAAATACTTATTATTTATTACCATTTCAATGTAATATTTATGGTTCTGGGGCTCTTCAAACATTTCCAACTGGCGACGCAAGGGATGACGATTCGATTGACCAAAAAATTACTGCTAGGTATAGTTTTATCGTAATTTCAAGTACCTATCGTTTGAACGATTGTTTACTTAAGCACGCGAGGCACGGTATTGGAATTAAAACATCAAATATTTTGAATTGACTGACTTCTTTATTAAATTAACAAACAACAATGAGACAAAAAATAATTTAAATTCATCAACCGAAACGTCAACGTCCTTTGCGTCGTGAGTTGAAAATGTTTGAAGAGCCTCAGAACCATAAATATGACATTGAAATGGTAATAAATAATAAGTAATTTGTAATAAAATATAACAACCACATTTTCCGCTAGGAGTCAATTGCTAATACTGGGAGTTGATAACCCTAAAATTCCGCTAGCGCTAGCGCCGAAAGCACTAAAATGGCAGCACTGGCTGACAGCCCTGATTCTCGCACACTGCACAGTTTGATTCTCGCGCGTCGCGCATTGGTACTATATTTTATTGTATTATATACACTAGTACGTAGTAGACCGTAGACGTACTGCAGAATATCCGCAAGATTACGTACATTTTTTTGTATATTCACTAATGTCAGCTGGCGCTGACCCTGACAGGCTTTAGACAAAGAAAGTATTACAAAAATAAAAGCAAAATGGCACAAAGACAACGATAAATACATACCTAATTCCTATTTTAAAATTACAAAGAAATAAGACGAAACATCTAGACATAAATATTTCGAAGCCATTTCGTTTTGTTATAAAATGTGATGGAACGGTGAAGGTCGCAGCTTCTGTGGAAACGAATATCGACGTCAGTCAGTGAGTGACCGTATGTCTGTGCAATATTAGTCTTGTTGTGTTTGTGAACGACAAGGTTTACGTAACAGTCGCTACTGACAGTAGCAACTACAGAAGAAATCACAGTTATATCCCGAAAATAATCAGCTGATCGGCTAAATATGTTGACCATATGTACGAGGACGATTCGTGGAGGGCGCGCGCTTAGCGAACGCGCGCTCTCTAGCATCGTCGAGCTGCCCAAGTTTCAAGACTTCGGCGTGCAGAACGAGCCTGTGCTGGAGTACCGGGAGGGCAGCAGCGAGCGCGCCGCGCTGTCTAAGGAGCTAAAGGAGGTCGCTGCCGTAACCGAGGAGGTGCCCATCGTTATTGGCGGAGAGAATATCAGGGACGGCGAGCCGCGCTACCAGGTGATGCCGCACGATCATTCCAAGAAAATCGCCAAGTTCTATTATGCAAGTGAAAAAACCATTCAAAAGGCTATACAGGTATCTGTTGACGCTCAGGTGCGCTGGGACCGCACCCCGATGCAGGAACGAATCCGTATTTGGCAGAATGCTGCTGATCTGATGGCTGGAGCTCACAGACAAAAACTCAATGCTGCCACCATGCTGGGCCAGTCAAAGAGTGTAATCCAAGCTGAAATTGATTCTGCTGCAGAACTCATTGACTTCTTTAGATTCAATATATACTTCTTAAAAGAAAATTCTAAATATCAACCTATTTCAGAAAATCCCTCAGTTACAAGAAATTCACTTAGGTTCCGAGGTATTGATGGCTTCATAGCAGCAATCAGTCCATTCAACTTTACCGCTATTGGTGGTAACTTGGCCTACACACCGGCTCTCATGGGAAATGGTGTTGTATGGAAACCATCAGACACAGCTCTTTTATCAAATTGGAGGATCTTTAACATCATGCGTGAAGCAGGGCTACCTGATGGGATAGTTAACTTTGTTCCTGCAGACGGACCAACTTTTGGACGCACCATTACATCTTCTTCTCACCTAGCTGGTGTTAACTTTACTGGATCAGTGCCCACATTTAATTGGCTTTGGAATGAAGTTGGTAAAAATCTCAGTCGCTATCATAATTATCCCAGGCTGATTGGTGAGTGTGGAGGAAAGAATTACCACTTTGTGCATCCATCAGCTGATATCCAAACAGTTGTTACTGCCACAATCCGCTCAGCATTTGAATACTGTGGTCAAAAGTGTTCAGCCTGCTCAAGAATTTATGTTCCTAAATCTCTTGCTGAGCCTATTAAGAATGGCTTAATTCAAGAATGTGCTAAATTAAAGATTGGTGACCCATCAGACTTCAAAGTATTTGCAGCTGCAGTCATAGATGACAAGGCTTTCAATAGAATCTCTGGTTATATCAAAAATGCCAAGAAGAATCCTAAAAACAAAATAATAGCTGGAGGTGAATTTGATAACAGCAAGGGATATTTTGTTAAACCCACTATTATTGAGACCACTGACCCTCATGATAAGCTTATGGTTGAAGAGATCTTTGGTCCTTTGCTCACTATGTATGTGTATGATGATGGTGCAGTTGACAAAACTATGAAACTCATCGGTTCCTCAACCAAATTTGCACTGACAGGTGCAGTGTTTGCGATGGATAAAACCTTCCTGCAGAGGGCTCTGGAGGAACTTAAGATGACAGCAGGCAACTTCTATCTTAATGACAAGTCGACAGGATCAGTGGTGGGTCAGCAACCATTTGGCGGCGGCCGCATGTCCGGCACTAACGACAAAGCGGGCGGGCCCGGTTACGTCATGCGCTGGACGACACCTCAGTCTATCAAGGAAACATTTGTACCCCTGCGCGACATCGACTATCCCTACATGAGAGATTAAAAGTTGTCAATAAACAGATTTGTGTAATGTAAGATTGACATAATGGATTTATCAGTACAATATGTTAACAAGAACTACATACATATTTAATAATAATTATTATTATCCTAGATAAGATTCCTTAATAATTAGATGTTATAATATTCTTCTCAAGCCGTTTTAAATATTTAAAATAATTACAGTACTAGAATACTAGGTAGAAGACACTAGAACACTGGATGTGTATAATTAATAATAATAATAAGAGATGTGTTCAGTGAGTGTCGTGAATTGTGTTATAGGTATACTCTGCTTATACTTACCTATTATGTGAGGTAGAAACGCTTATCGAGTAGTTGAGGTAGGTAGAAGATCTGATGGTCGTTTGATGACATGATGTAACTACATGTGTATTTGAAAATTAATAAACTAATGGCGTCTCGCCTCGCCTACTATCGGCCTGTGACTGTCTCTTATCTGATTATATTATTTGCTCTGTACTACTATCAGTTAGACTGTTATTAATAATTATATTGTTATGCTTTATTTTCAACTTTGCCTTCTCACTCGATTGCATTTATTTTATATTTTTTATGCTATCTTGCACACAGCTTTATCTCATTGTTATTTTTGATATAACCATGTTATTAAATATGTAAATTTGTTCGTCATTTCAGGTGCTAGTTCCTGTTACTTGTTTGTATGACTAAGTTTGGTCTTTAATTCCAATAAATATAATTATGACTATGTACTTTGTTTTAGTACCTATTAAATACTAATATAGTATTTGACCTACATGTAGTTAAGTTCAAGTTAGGTTCCATCACCTCAACCCCAAACCCTCCTATACTTACACTTCAACACACTAGTAGGTACCTACGTGGTGCGGCACTAGTCTTCATGACAGGATTCGGTATGGTCCAAAGATTTAAATCTGGTACCTATAGTCAGGCATATCTTCATATACAGGGTGTAACAGGAGGGGTGGATCATGGTACGTCAATTAGTCAAACCCATGTTTATTCCGCGATATTCAATGGTTCCAAAGTTATTGAGATTTTTGTGAAATGAGTAAAATACCGGAATTCAGTAAAAAAGTCGTCACTAGATACTAGACCTGCTGACATGATTTTTTTTTCTAGAAGTAGTTCAAAAGTGGGGCTTAGTGATTACGATACCGATTTGAGTCTTAATCCTATCATATTGAAATAAATAAATAATTTCATCATTTATCTTTCAAGGCCTCTCCTAGTGAAAAAAAAATACTTGAAATTATTTTTTCTAGTAGGTACATACCTATTTTAAAAACTACTCACATTCATGGATAGTACTTACTTAAACCCGTTTACTTATTTAATTCCGCTACTGCCAGAGTATCGCGAATACTAAACGAAAAAAATAAAATAACGAAAAATGTACGCAAATGGCACAGGTGCCTTAAATCAATTTTTTTTAAAACAGATAACATAACTATGTCAAAATTACAAGTTCGTGATTGGTTAATTGGAGGTGTATTATTTTACAAGCTCGTCCGGTCGTCCAGTCGTCCCATGGTCTCGCGACTGTTACTTTAGTCGTTTAGTGTCAATTTAAGGGCAGGAGTCTTCAACAGACAGCTGATGGGATTATGGGACCAATCGGGTTAGATAGGTTTCTCTGTTTACGGGGTTAGACTATGGACACGGGTAGACTTCCCGTGACCATGGACGCTATAAAGGGTCCGAAACGTCGGGATTAATAATATCAATATTATCGCGATAAAATCCGTAAAAAGTAGTTTTATTTTATGTAATCTAAATAATGGTCGCCGTCATCAAAAACGACGAGGTCTATAATAAAAAGTAGGTAGGTACCTACATACCTATATATATATATATATATAGGTATATATATCAGGTCTCGTATTTTTTTTAAGACGATTAGCAAATTCACATAATTTAAGTATATATATATATATATATACCTGATATTTGTACATATTCGGGCCTAAGATGAGATGTTTTGAATCAGTAAATAGTTGTGTGTTGAGCATAATTATAACGAAACTTTGTCCACCACTTTTTCAATACACTTCTAAACCCTGAGCACCTGTGATCATGCGCGTAAGAGCTCAGGCGGAGAGAGGAGAATATAATTATCAGGAGGAGAAATAAGCGTCTCAGGCCTCAGTCTCAGTTCTCACCTCTCAATTTTCAAAATGTATTGAACACTGCTTGACCTGGGAATCGAACCAGGCCACCAGGCTATTGAGGTAGTTAGTAAAAAAAAGTATGTAGGTAGGTATTATATAGGAAAAATAATAATTTGCTGTTTTTTTTTTAACCTATATGATCCCACTGCTGAGCAAAGGTCTCCCCCATCTCCTTCCACTGATCTCTGTTCAGCGCTATCTGAGGCCAGTCTGTCCGGAAAGCGTCCAAATCGTCCCGCCAGCGTTTTCTGGGCCTTCCTCGGCGTCGACGGCCGTCTTCTGACAACCATTGGGTTACGATATTGGCCCATCTCTCCGGGTGCATCCGGGATACATGACCCGCCCAATCCCACTTAAATGCAGCGGTCTTCCTATCCACATCAGCGATGCCAGTTTTTGAGCGCAGCTCGGTGTTACGGACTCGGTCTGTTATTTTAACTCCGAGAGGACACTACGCTCCATCGCTCTTTGGCAGACCTTGAGTTTGGACTTCTGAGACTCGGTCAGTGACCACGTTTGGGCACCATAGGTTAAGATAGGCAGGATACACGTGTCGATTAATTGGCGTTTTAGCGACAATGGTAGGTTGCCCTTCATCAACTCCTTCATGGACCAGTAGCTTCTCCAAGCATTATCGACGCGGGGCTGAATTTCTTTGTCTTGCCGGTTTTCAAAGGAGACTAATTGGCCCAAGTAGGTATATTCATCGACATATTGTATATCCTGTCCATCCAACCTAATTTTGTGCCTAGTGTCGTTGGTCGTGTCTTTGACCGATTCATCATGAGTCCAACCTCAAGGCTGAGGGGGCAAAAAGGACAATGTCGTCGGCAAAACGCAGGTTAGTTAACCTGCGTTCGCCAACTACTATACCCTTATTCACCCACAAGTCTGAGATTTTTTTAAATATCTCTTCTAATGTGCTGGTGAATAATATAGGAGAAAGCGGGTCGCCTTTCTTTACACCTTTTTGTATGATGAATTGTGGTCCTGATGAATTTAGTTTAATTCTGGCTGTGCTATTGCTATAGGTATATGAACTGGATGAGATCGATGTAGGATTTGTCTATTTTTGTCGAATTTTTCCTTCACATACTGAATTTACGTCTTTATGGTGACGTCAGTAACACCTATTGAAATGCAAGTTTTTGCTTTTCAACCGACACAACTTACTTTACAGTTAGTTCAATGTCGAACGATGCCACCTTACCTTCTAACAAATAAATTCAAAATTAACATAATAATTCATTAATATTGACAATGGTGACACAAATAAATAAATTTAAATTGATTGATTACATAGTAAAAGATTTCACGTTTTCAATGAAGTAGTTAAAAATAAAATAAAAAACAATAATTTAACAATAATAATAGGTCTACATTCAATAAAAATTAAAATAGATATTCCAGATTACAGACATTTCAGATGAAATTAGTTTAAAAAATCACAATTTAAAATGATTCCAATAAAAAATCATTTACATCATAATATGCTTTACTTACTAATAAATATTTTACTTTCCTTTTAAATGATTCTATGCTTAGCTCTTTCCAGCAATTGGGAAGCTTATTGTAAATGATAGGAGCCATACAAAAACACTCCTGCGCATAAGTGCAGTCCGAGACCTATGTTGACAGAGTTTACTATTATCACGTCATTTCTAGGTAACAGGTCTGCCATCCGGGGAAATTTAATAGATTAGGATTTGTCTTTACAAAAATAGCGATTTCAAAAATATAAATTGTCGGTAAAGTCAAGATTTTGTGGCTAATGAAAAATGGCTTGCAGCTATCAGTCATTTGTAATATACATATAATCTAAATATGGATCTAAGGCATAGACAGAGTGGTCGCTTGGAGCAACAACAATCTTCTACAGTTCAAAAACATCTAAGTGTGTGGCAATCACATTCTCACGTGCACGCACACCCATCCGTCATAGTTATACGGTGCACGAGGTACCAATGGTTAGGATCGCAGAAGTAACGAATTTGGGAGTACGTTTTACCACTGAGCTACGTTTCGGAATCATTAGTTACGATCTGCAAAGGAGCATAGTAACTTGGGCTTTGTGCTCCGCATGGTTAAAGGCTTTACTAATATTCAAGCTAATATGGCAATATATAATAGTTTACTATGGAGCAATTTAGAATGTAATGCAGTTATCTGGGCTCCACATGAAACTAAGTATGATGATACCCTCCAGACCGATTTCGGTCACGGCGACTGCTTCATCTCCTTGTCGATAGTTGTCGCTCGTGTGCCCTCATATGACTGCAATAGCCAATCTTCTTTAAGAAGGTCCGTGAGCATTGCGGACATGTGAGCACACCATTATTGTAATTGTAACTGATCACTGATCACCACAGGTGGTCGGGCTTTCAGTTCGTCGCCCCATAGTGTCGAGTTCAGACCGACGCAGCTCCTCAAAGTCAAAAACTTTCTTTTTGACCAGAGCCCTCCAATCCGAACGCGAGGCTGCTAGTCTTTCCCACTGCGAGGGCTCGATGTCACATTTTTTCATGTGACGTTTTTGCACGTCTTTATATCGGAGGAACTGACCGCCTTATTTCCGTTTACCCTCCTTCAGTTCGGAATAAAAGATGCGCTTAGCCACTCACTCCTTCGCCATACGTGAGACAGACCGCACCATCGAAGCTGTCGCCGCATTAAGTAGGCCTCAATGCCCCCAACATTGGCTCGTCGCAGCACTTCGGTGTTCCGCACACGATCAGACCATCGGATCTTAAGTATTTAGATATTAGATCTTAAGTATTTGTAGACGACCTCTGTGGTCTAGCGGTTCGAGTGCCTGACTGCCGATCATGGGGTCGTGGGTTCGATTCCCACAGGACACAAATATTTGTGTGGATAAAACATGAGTATTTCTGTTTGTCTGGATGTTTCTTATGTATTATAAGTATGTATTTACAAAAAAAAAAGTATATAAGTATTATATCCATTGTCTAGTAGTCATAGTACAAGCTCTGCTTAGTTTGGGACTAGATGGTGTTGTGTGAAATGTCCCAAATATTATATTATATTATTATATATTTTCCGTACTAACTACTACTACTAACTGCCTCATTAGTCTAGTGGTCCTAAGCGCGACTGCTACGCTAGAGGTCCTGGGTTCGATCCCCAGGTCGAGCAAAGTGTTATTGGGTTTTTCTATGAAATTCTCAGTAGCAGCTCGGAGTCTGGATTTGTGCCCGGTTAATGGCAATAGGCTCGCCCCCTATTACATGGGACCTAAACATACCGGCGAAATGTGGGTGTACATTAGTACACCTCTGCCTAACCCTTCGGGGAATACAGGCGTGATGGTATGTATGTATATATTTTCCGTAAACATTTGAGGTGGAACTGGTCTAATGTGCGAATATGCCGACGATACATAGTCCATGTCTCAGCGGAGTACAAGATGTTAGGTAACACTATTCGGGTTTAAGAAACTTTATTCTCATAAAGAATTTCATTCACTTACATGAGAACACTATATACATTTACAGCATTTGCCGAGCGGCGTAATCAGAGAAAAAAAACAATTCACAATAATAGTAGCAAGTGTAAAAAAATAATAATTAAAAGAACTGCTAGACTGAGGGTATATGTAAATACTTTTTGTAACATTGCAGTTCTGTGATCGTCAATACACGGATCAAGCGTAACTAGATGTGGTATGTTTTGTGAGCGTAGTGTAGTTAAAGTAGTTGTGTCATTTATTGACAACGTAATGTTTTAACAACTTTTTAAAATGTGACATGGTTTTTGCTTCTTTTATGTTTTTAGGTAACATATTATATATTTTGGCACCATCATACATTATACTTTTTTTGCCATAGTTTGTCCGAGGTTTTAATAGTTACTACTACTAGTACTATTGCGATATAAACTGATATTTTTGTAGCCAGTTTAAGGTCATGAGATCGGAAAACTTTGGCATCCAGCTTGCCGAATGCTGCCGCAGCAGCACTGATTCTGCCGTTGATCTCAGCATCAAGGTCGCACTTTGATGTGATAGTGCTGCCCAGATAACGAAATTTATTGACCTGTTTCAGTGTGTCCTCACCGAGGTTCATGTTCAGTATCTCATGATCAGGACCGTTAATATCTAAGGACATTATCTCCGTCTTCTTGCCATTTATCTTCAAGCCAAATTTTAGGCAAACGTCGTGAAAATCGGACATCAGTTGTTGCAGGCCACCTGGGGATTCCGTGACAAAACATAGATCATCTGCATACATGATCTCAGTGATCAGTGCATATGATACTTTAGTGCGGGCCTTAAGTCTGGCTAGATTGAAAAGATTGCCATCGGTGTGAAAACGAATGCGAACTCCTTCGGATGATATTTGCAAGGTCTCTCGAACTGCGACTGCAAAGTACAACGCGAACAGTGTAGGTGCTAGAACGCATCCTTGATTCACCCCACAGGTAACGGGAAAGTAGTCTGACTGATTGCCATCAACAGTGACACAGCATGCCATGTCATCATGCAGGAGTCTCAGGAGCCTAACAATTTTTTCCGTGCACCCCAACTTTTCCAGTATTATCCAGAGGGCTTCTCGAGGCACACTGTCGAAAGCCTTCGCAAGGTTCTCTGCTCTTTTCCTGCAGTTGCCGCAATGAGAAAATTGCCTCACAGGTGCCACGGTTAGGTCGGAAGCCATACTGGGTTTCCGGCAGAATCTTTTCTGATAGATTACTTAGGCGGTTCAGTAAAACTCTGGCAAAAATCTTTCCAGGGACTGACAAAAGTGAAATACCGCGGTAAGAGTCGCAGTCGGAACGGTCGCCCTTGCTCTTATAAAGGGCACAGATGCGGGACAGCTTAAAGTCTGTCGGAACACGTTCCGTTTCCCATATAAGAACAAAAAGCTCCCAAATGACCGAATGCACCTCGCCACCGCCATATTTGATCAGTTCTCATAAAGTCAATGCCAGCCGCGCGCTTATTTTGCTGTTGTTTAATGGCAAGAACGATCTCATCACATGATAGTGGCTCATCCAGCTGATTTACTACGGGTAATTGAGGCATCGATCTGATGTGTTGCAGATCAGCTGTTCGATCCACATTCAGTAATGTGTTAAAATGCTCGGCCCATCGCTTCAACATATCTTCTTTTGATTCTAGAAGGTCTTTGCGGATGGCAAAGACCTTCTAGAATCACAGTCTATGGATATAGACTTTAAAGGAACCCTCAATGAATGTTTTGTACCAATCAGTTTTCGAACTTCACTGTAAAACTCTCCAAGCTTGTTACTGTCGGCGAGCCACGTCATGTACCGAGCTTTTTCTTGCCACCATCGGTTTTTTATTTCCCTAGCAAGTTTTCGCAGCTCTAGGTCACTTCTTTTGATCTCTGTGTTGCTTACACCTTGCTTCTTTCCGCTATATTTCCTCAGAAGAGCACGATGTTTGCCAATTGCATTACTGAGAACCTCATCATGCTCATCAAACCAATCCTCGTTCTTTCGGACTTTCAGACCCAGTACATTGAGCTGTGTCTAAAATATGAGAAGATAAAGCTCTCCATCTTGCTTCAGCATCCCCCCTGCTATTATCTATGGATGGGTAGCGTACTAGCTAAGGTTTCTGCAAACTTTTGTCTAGTCTCTAGACTCTGAAGCTTATCTACGTTTAAACACGCAAGCTTCTCTCTTCCTGATCTACGAGGACGACGTAGGCAGATATACAATTTAATGACGACAAGCCGGTGGTCAGTCCAACAGTGGGCTCCCCGCATTTATTTATTTATTTAAACTTTATGACATAAAAATGTACATTGGCGGACTTAATGCCTTAGGCATTCTCTACCAGTCAACCATAGGGTGGTGCAGATAAAAAGTGGCAGGTGCAAAAAAACAATGGAAACATACTTAACCTAAATAACTTATAACATATATTTACATACAGAACCTTAATAAATATATACATATCTAATACATATACAAATGCCTGATACAGTTATTGAGAAGTCTGTCGAGCTTATCAAGCAAATCAGCATTGAGATCATAGTAGCAGACATCCCCATAGTCAATGATAGGGTATATCAAAGTTTGCACAAGCATTGTTTTCATCCTGGATGGTAAAAAGTTCTTTAACCGATAAAGAGATCGCAGTGAACTCGTAACTCTTTGGCTTACATTAGTAACCTGAGTCTGCCAGCTAAGAGTAGAATCGAGGTGTAAGCCAAGGTTCTTAACACTGGGGCTAAACGGGATAATTGTTCCATCAAATACGATAGGTTCAAGAGACGTCAGAATAATTTTGCTCAACATTCGGGAACTACCAATAACTATCGCCTGGCACTTATTAGGATTTACAGACACACCAAATCTACGAGACCAATCATTGATGGTTTCCAAATCTCTATTTAATACACCAATAGCACTTGATAAACTTTCCAATCGCGATTGAGCATACAATTGTAGGTCATCGGCATATAGATGATACGCGCACCGAAGGCAATGAGTGATAGAGTTTATGAAAATAGAGAATAATAATGGAGAAAGAATACCACCCTGAGGAACGCCAGCAGTTAGGTTACACCAGCGTGACGATGCGTCATCGACTCGAACCGACTGCTGACGCCCTCGAAGATAAGAAGTGAACCAATCCAGTACCTCGGAAGAAACCATAAGGTGTGAGAGCATAGATAGGAGAATATCATGACTGACAGCATTAAAGGCATTAGAAAAGTCAATAAGTACCAACACTGTGACTTTCGTATCTTCTAAACCCTGTCTAATGTCACCAGTTACTTTAAGGAGCGCAGAGACTGTACTATGACCGGGCCTAAAACCAGACTGAAAAGGACTGATAAGGTTGTGTTGTTGAACAAACCCAGACAATTGCTTGTGGACACAGGCCTCAAGTACTTTAGAGAGGAATGGGAGAATCGATATGGGTCTAAAATGATTCGGGAGGAGAGGATTGGATATTTTGGGGAGGGGACGGACATAAGCCTTACACTTACACCACAGGGAAGGAAATTGACAAGACTCAATGGAGAAATTTATAATATGTGTAATTGAAGGGAGTAGATAGTCCAAAATGGGGAAAATCATACTACGACTGATGTTGTCACAACCCACAGCTTTGGATTTGAGAACGGATGACTTTATTTATTTCTCCCAAGGTTACTGGAGAAAAGTGAAAATGATCAATATCCGGACGAGTAAGGCCAGCAATATAGCTTACTGTACTAATAATGGTTTGGCGATCCAAAGTGACTGTAGTTGAGAAATGATTATTGATATCATCCAAATTGTGTTAGGTAAAACCACACTACTGGACTTACCAACACCCAAAGTCCCAAGGAACTTCCAAATATCAGCCGGAGAGGAAGATGTAACATTTCCAAGGATATGGCGGCGTTTAGCGTTGCGTACCATCTGGTTACACCGATTCCTAGCTACCCTAAATAGATCCTAATTCTCCTCAGTTCGTTCCTTTTTAAATTTACGAAAGGCATTACGCGGTTTATTTGGACTTGGGAAATGTCTTTTTGTCGTACGATTGCGTAATCAATCAAGTGCCAGTGCTTTGATCGTGGGTGCATCCACGTAGTCTTGTGTTTGGCGCGAAGTCGGAACATAGTGTTTGTAATGGCCAGATCAAATTGAGCACAAAGACTAAGCAACAATCGACCGTTACTGTTCATGCTGCCTATTGCGTGTCTGCCTAAAACTTTAGGCCAGGCTTCATAGTCTCGCCCGACCCTGGCATTGAAATTGCCCAGTAGTAAGATCTATTCACTGGGACGTACGCTTTCGAGAAAATGTGTAAACTCCTCGTAAAATTTATCCTTGATGTCATCAGACTTGTCCAGCGTCGGAGCATAGACACTGATGACATTAAGATAGTTGCCATGTTCAAGATGCATGCGCAATGTGGTCACGCGATCAGAAATATGTACAGGACACTCCTGAAGACCCCTCAAAAGATGATTTTTGATAGCAATAGCAAAGCCAACGCCAGATCGCCTCGGTTCGGAGGTAGCAGTACCTTTCCATAAGAATGTGTACCCGCCGCCATGTTCCACCCGCTCACCCTCGTCAGCAAGACGTGTTTCGCTGAGAGCAGCTATATCTACATTATAGCGGTGAAATTCTCGAGCTACAATGGCGGTTTTACGCTCAGGACAGGCGTTGGTATCACTATCCAGGAGTGTCCGTACGTTCCACGCGCCGAACGTCATATCTTTGGATGCTGTTTTTGATTTATGTTTATATGTGTTGCGTCGACCACGTCAAAATAGATGCAGAGGCAGCCGTGGTTACTACCATCTCTTAGGTTGGGGTGAACATTTCTTTAGGACACCTTTTCTAGTCCCCTCCCTGACTGAGCAAAGAAAGCTGTGCCTCCCTAAATAGGGCTGCTTTGTCACCCCGAGTGCTGCCGAATCCATTCTGTCACCCCCAGTGCAGAACGAAAGCGACCACGGCGTATATACATACACCATCAGGGCCACCCATGTGCAGGCATCAGACAAAGCCTGGTTCGCACCAAACCTGACCTCTCTACTTCAATCCATCGCCACGGGACTTTTCTATCTCGGGAGTCCATTTTCGGAAGTAGTCCGGTGCGCAGGAGATATTAAGGTGCATAAGTGTTCGCGCAGACACAAATGCACGCACCCGTCCTCCCCCTCCTAACTCTAGTGGAACGGAGATTACGACAAGAGGAGGGTTTGGATGATGTGTCTAGCCGACGGTACTATACGCTCTCTACCATCGCCCTTGGCCTTCCACAATTGCCTTGCTGTTCCGCCAAGTCCACCAAACCCGTTGCATATCTGCTGTGGGTTGCCATCTATCTATCCATCTATCTAATACACTCGATTGTACAAATCGAATGCATGGCAGTTTAACGTCATACCCAGGACGAAAACTAAGTATAGTCTTATGATGGAGCGAGTACAAAATAAATTCATATGATACATTTATATGAGGCAATACGGGGTTTATCCATAATATCCGTTGATGTATTCAACTATTTTTATTTTGGGTATGGTGGGATACAGGAGGCAACTCGCACTAGCAACCCTATATCTTTAAAATAATAAGTGGAAGGTTGGGTTTATCTATATGTCCCAGATAAGTAGGTACGTGTCCCGGCGTCGTCGTCGGCCGCGGTTGCTAGCTCGCTTGCACTAACTTGCTGCACGAGGCACCGCTGTGCGGAGTACACGTACTCCGCACTCTCAACCTCCTGGCTAATGATGTAGACATATTCTGTTGAGCTCTGAGTGAATTCACTAGGATAGCTACATCTTATCTTATTTAAATTTTTTACAAAATTTAAATTATTTACGTGTTTTGCATGGTGGGTTATGATTGCTCAACCTATTCTTATTTATTGCAAGCATGTATAATATCTGTGTGTCTGCTGTTTTTTGAACACATATTATTTAATATAACATATTATTGGTGACAGAACTACCCTATTGTTTCAGATGTTGGGTAAGGAGGTACCAAAATGTCTCACACTAACAATAATAAAAGAAACAGGACACGACTAGGCTCGCTTGACTCATCCATACATAACAATTATTCGGAGGAGATACCTACTGCAGTTGGCTGTTGATTTGGTAAAATATAAAAAAGTTTAAGAGTTTCGTTTCTAATTACGATGTTACATTTTGTTCACATTTAAATAAAACTAATAATATCTAGGTAGGTACTTAGAGATAATTAAAAAGTTGGATTACTGTTGTAATGTAATCTTATTTTATTGAATTGATTGGTCAACTGACAATCCTGACGATATTCCCATATAGCCGAAAACTCCATTATTCTTAAGAGGCCGGCGGAGCGAGCGCGCAACTTCGACACGAGGCGAATGCAAAAATACGTCTAAATATTGTTTTCTCTGTCGGACTAAAGTGGGCGTAGCCAAAATATTCATACCTAGTGACATGTGGCTTTTAGCTGAGAATTTAATTCTCTAATATTTCTCTAACAATTTATGACGTGTTCAATAAATGTGATATTTTTTAATTTTTTTTTGGTTAATCGGTAGGTAATGTCGAGAACTAGAATGCATTTTAAAGAAATTTCTTTACGAGGGTTACATCGTCAGATATCACATACCTACCGGCTTATTTCCGCGGATTTCGCGATCACGTTCGAGGGCCAAGGTGGGTAGATCGGTGCTAGCCAGCGGCTTAGTTACCTATTTCGTGTTAGTTTTTCTCAATACCAACCAATTTCCCAAACACCTTGACTAACATGCCAATTGGTAGGTCATTGTAATGTTTCTAACTTCAAGAAAAAGAAAGATAGTAGATAGGGAAACATGTAGCTTTTAGCTGAGAATTTAATTCTCTAATATTTGTAACAATTTATGACGTGTTCAATAAATGTGATATTTTTTAATTTTTTTTTGGTTAATCGGTAGGTAATGTCGAGAACTAGAATGCATTTTAAAGAAATTTCTTTACGAGGGTTACATCGTCAGATATCACATACCTACCTGCTTATTTCCGCGGATTTCGCGATCACGTTCGAGGACCAAGGTGGGTAGATCGGTGCTAGCCAGCGGCTTAGTTACCTATTTCGTGTTAGTTTTTCTCAATACCAACCAATTTCCCAATTACCATTCCAATTTACCTTGACTAACATGTCAATTGGTAGGTCATTGTAATGTTTCTAACTTCAAGAAAAAGAAAGATAGTGGATAGGGAAATATACCTACTTATGAGTTTATTGATACAATTTCGTAACTACCTATGTAAGTATACTTTATTCATACCTATTACTAAACTACAAAAATATAAAAACAATTAAACAAATCATGTCGTGTGTGTGACGGTGACCATATTATTTTATCGATAAGTAGGTAGGTACCTACCTATTTTAAATTTTACAATGTGAGCGATGAAAAAGAATCCGCTAAGGAACTCCGTGGACACTAATTTAAAATAAGCTAGCTGATGCCCACAGTTTCACTCGCAGCCCAAAATGGATGTACTTATAAATTTATTAAGTACACTTACATCCATTGTGGGCTGCGAGTTAGTTAATTTTGTTATTAATTATGTCCTTACTAATTAGGTACTTAGGTACCTATGTACTATAGTAACTGTATCAATTTATATTAGACATTTTTATATCTGTAATAAAAATAATGCCTTGGCAATTGCGCGGTTACCTACCTAATAACTTATCTATCTATTATGCATTATAATATCGATCTGAGAGGGCCCGAAAAGATACTTACCTACTGTCAACTTTTTGAGTACCTAAGTATTTATTATATTATCAGTAGGTATTTGATTCTATAAGTAGGTATTCCATCATCGTGACGTGTTGGTGCATTATGTGAACTAGTAGGTATTTAATTCGAGGAGTATTTCTTCATCATCATAACACGCCGATTGATCATAGTTATTATTAAAACATTCCACTAATCTAAAAGTAATAAAAACACATACAATTTCAATTTAAAATTAAATTTTTAAATTTAAATTCAATAAAAAATGCGTGTTATTTATGTATTACAAACTATTTACAGAAAAATACTTTCATCTGCTACGACACGCCACTTTTACTACTCGGGAGGAAGGTAAACAACAACTTTTGTAAAAAAAATAGTGTCCTATGTTTTTTACATTTTGACAGCACTATCGGCTTCAACACCCTCGAAAACCATGAAAACGATACCCATGACTAAAAAGTTGCAATTTACTGCAGCCGCTATCTTGGATTTACATTTTGACCGCATTGTCGGCTTCAACACCCTCGAAAACCATGAAAACGACACCCATGATAAAAAAGATGATAATCAATTGTAGCCACCATCTTGGATTAACATTTTGACAGCACTATCGGTTTCAACACCCTTAAAAACCATGAAAACGACACCCATAACAAAAAGTTGATAATTTATTGCAACCGCCATCTTGGATTGACATTTGGACAGAACTATCTGTTTCAACACTCTCAAAAACCATGAAAACGACACCCATAACGAAAAAGTTGATAATTTATTGCAGCCGCCATCTTGGATTGACATTTTGACAGCACTATGGGTTTTAACACCCTAGAAAACCATGAAAACGACACCCATGACGAAAAAGTTGAAAATTTATTCCAACCGCCATTTTGCCCGTACTATCGGTTTCATCACCCTCGAAAACCATGAAAACGACACCCATAACGAAAAAGTTGATAATTTATGGCAGCTGCCATCATGGATTGACATTTTGACAGCACTATCGGTTTCAACACCCGCGAAAACCATGAAAACGACACCCATGACGAAAAAGTTGATAATTTATTCGAACCTATCTTGGATCGGCTTCAACACCCTCGAAAACCATGAAAACGACACCCATGACGAAAAAGTTGTAATTTACTGCAGCCGCCATTTTGACAAACAATAACTAAATCATTCTAACCTTTCAAAATCAGCAAGAAGTTTAAAATATGATAGCTCTGCTTTGATGAAGCCGAGTCAGTTTTTTATGAAATAATAAATATATAATATAATATTTATTATTATTATTATTCCTATTCTGTGGCCTAGCTATCACAGTCGTGCACCTACGTTTAGTGAAGCTGTATATGGGTGTAGGTAAGTACCTACCTACCTATGTAGACCATAGCTACTCGGGTAAGGAAGTATCTACTGTGTAAAATCCCTGTTTTTCAACAAAGATAAACTAGTACCTACCTATCTTAGTAAGCACCTAGGCACTGTAGAGACCGTTGCAAGGAGATTGCATTACTATATACGTATGTATAGTTACCTAGTAATAGCCTTGTAGGTATCTACAAGGCCATTATAATAATATCTACATTGGCCGGTAACAGTAAGGACTACAAACAAATATTCAAATATTTGACAAGTAGAGTAGACTTATATAGTCTATACAAAAAAGTTGAACTATAATCATTCTGTACCATAACGATCGAGTCCGGTGCCTTATTGTAGTTAGGTACTTACTCTTGGATTCATTCAACCTTTGGGAAAACATTATTAAAAAAATATACTAACGGCAAACAATCCAACTCGTAATAAAATTCACGTTACGTCTTCGTCAAACACGAACACTAACGAACTGCATCGCCCGACGGGCAGCAGGCCACACCCCCCGCTTAGAACGCACGAGAGAGCAATATTTTCCTTCAAAATTTGGGCTATATTGCGTGGCGTGCCGTAATTAAACATTTTATAAATTAAAAGTTCATAGTATAATAATTTTCTGATGTTTTAATGATTATTTATAATATAATCTGTGTTCAAGAGACGAAAAGAGTTCAAATATAGTTGTTTTTAGTATTAAATCAATGAGCGGAAGACCGGACGAAAAATCGTAAAAATATCAAGATTTACATTCGCCTATATTTATTTCCATTGAAGTATTTTGGACAAAATGGTACCGTAGGAACCTAGATTAAAGGTATCCGAATCCAAATAATAGCACAAGTTAATAAAATTGTGTTTGAATTATGAATTATATGGATATTACGTTTGTATGGGCAATTCACGCTCCGCCGGACCCTTAAAGCATCTTTCATCATCATATCAGCCTATTGGCATCCACTACTGAACGTAGGCCTCCCCCAAAAAGCGCCAACTTTGAAGCATATTTACATAGTAATAATTCATTTCTAATAAAAATCTACGGCCTTTAATTGGCAATACTAGGTACCTCTACAGAATTTGACCCTTTAATTAATCAGAATGCAAAAAACAAATCAGCTTTATCTTCCTAGCACTTTATAGCGTAATGCATGAAGTTATACTATACCTTCATGGCGTAAAGTTGCCAGAAACGTGTTATTTTTACCTGGTGAATATTTTTTGTCACCTTCGCCGATTCAGTTAATAAAAAGTTATTATAAATTTAAAATGTAATTACATTTTAAATATTGATTTCTACAATTATAGACTAATTTTCGTAGACAGAGGAAACTATCTTCCTCTGTCTACGCTAATTTTGCATATGACTTATTAAGTTGACTTGTTAATTATAGGCGCCTTCAATTTTTCCAGACTCTTTTTTGTTGAGCTATGCTACCTCATATTTTTCTTTCTCTCTCTTCTCTTCTTCTCTTTACTCGGTCTGGGAGAACGGTGTAAGTCATAGAATTTTGTACTTTTTAATTTTATTACAGAAAAAAATAAAGGGGAACTGTTCTCATAGTTATGAATAACTTTGACTGTGGGACGGTAGGACCCAGCTCTGACATCTCGAAAGAAATCATTTTTTACATAGATTAGTCATGTTGATTTAACTAAACTAAGCTCTTCTCATGTAAGTCTGACATGACAATGATATAAATTAATTATAAATCAATCAATCAATCAAAATCAAGTCCTATTGCTCTCTCTTGCTATCTCCATACTATTGCTAATACATTCTTTTTGTATAGTTGGATAATTTAACTCGGCTTTGTTTAATGGTCGGCTAGCATAGGCAATAGGCCTCCTATATTTCTTACATAGAACCGAACCAATAGCTATAAAAAAATAATAAATAAATTCAGATTTTGCCCTAAATTTTAAGACACTTATTTATTACTATTCTATGTCTGGACTTTAAAAGAGATTATGTTTCTCTCAGTTTTATTCGGCGTTTCTTCTCAGAGGTCGTCAATTAGGAAATGCCGGAGCCATATAGCTTAAAAAAGTATGTAAAATATTGACTTGTAGTGTCTTTAAAAGATCTATTTACAGAAATATTATAAACGTGTGAAACACCTGGCATTTTTTTTTTTCAAAAATTAGGTGATGAAAACTATAACCTGAAAGTGCATCTATCTAGTTACTTTTTGTTGAGCAACGTTTCACGATAACAAAAAGTTATGTATTGTTAGTAAACGTTGCCGTGACAGTTGAAGAATGTTAAGTTGTTAACTAATATTATCGTGTTGCATTCCGTTGCTCCACAAAAGTAACTGCGGTGTGGATGAACCATAAGCACTCACCGAGCAAGGCTCAAAAAATATGTATCCAGGGCTTAAGAAATTTAAAAAGTCATCTAGCACAGATTATATGTTATGTTTTTATCAGTACAGTAGAATGCAATGTTTCTAGAATAAAGTGGAATTTTACATGAATTATTGAGGTTACTGTTGTCTAAAGTGTTCAGCTTCAGTATCCTCAACGCATAAAATAACTCAATAAAATGTCTAATGTTTTCGGGTTGATTGTCTCTGGGCGTCTTGTAAGTAGAAATCGTCATTAAATAGTTATTTAGTGGCTAGTAATGTCCAAATTGTATGTGGTATATGGGTTCTCTAACAGGTACAGACGGACTTTGCTGCATTGTCGGACACACAGTTTCTGATTACTATATCGGAGGCAGACAATATTAACCACGCGGTGGTGTTCTTAACGGGCGTGGCGCCGCTGCCGGCGGGCACCGTCGGCATGGTGTACTGGAGCTGGCCCGACCCTGCTGCGCCGCCCAACTGGCAGCTTCTCGGACACATTTCTAACACTAAGCCCTCGGCTATATTCAAAATAGGAACCTTGAAAAAGCTACATGAATTATCTAGTAAGATTCTTTGATTAACCGTGTCTTAGATTCATTCGAAACTTAGCCTTTTTTAAAATTGTTGCTTTACCCACTTTTCTCCTTATGGTTCACAGGTGAAAATAAATTCATAAGTGCATTTGGGCAACAGCAGATATGCCACAATGCCCAAATTGGAATAGCTATTGAACCTGAATCTAATGTTCAACTCCTGGCCTCCTCAGTTGTAAGTATTCATTATCATGTAAAGCATTGTTTGCCCCACATCATTGTCATTATAATTTATATAGAACTCCTCCTAGTGGTGGTAATGATAATGCACCAAAATTGTTTCAGGCACAGCAACAAAACAATTACATAACATTTGCTCAGAAGATGCTAGAGCATCTGGTGAACTTTGTGGCATCATTCTCAGTGACACAGGACCAGATGACACCCACACCTGGTGTGTCATACATACCACTCAACACACTACACACATGGTACCAGAACTTTGAGAGGAGGCTACAACAAAATCCCAACTTTTGGAAAAATTAACCATCCTTTTAAATATATAATAATTATTTGGTTTTTAACAAATAAAAAGAGATTGAAAGAAAGTCATATTTGTGAAATGTTCTCAATAGGTCCATTTCTCTTAACATCTGATTCTATTGTCCAATAACTACATTATGGGTAACAAATAACCATTTAAAATCTACAGCAGTGCATTAACCATTGAAAAAGCCAATAATACAAACATGACCATCTGCAAATCAGACATTAAGAGAAACAGACTAGCAATGGGTTGTTTGTTGAATCAACAAACTAGTTGAATCATCCATTGATCTCCTGTCAACATATCCACATTAACTGCATATGAATCAACTAGTTGAATTTGTCAACAACATACACATATACATACTTCTTAATTAATACATTGAATCCAATAATAAAATAGGAATCACAGTGTTAAATATATTTAATGAAACAAAGCATAAGCATAATGTTAAAAATAATGTCAACTTGCAACCCGTTCAGGTTACATTAGTAGCATGTTAACTTGTTGACAAATTTAACTAGTTGACGAATGTAAATCAACATTAAGGATAAAACCATCAACAACCCATAGCTAAAACAGACCTTTTGAGATTGAGAATTTGCAAATATGAATTCTTTTCAATTTGACATACTGCTTCAAAACCTATTTATAAGACAGTATATTCAATAACAATGCTCTTGCTCTATGTTTAAAGTGTAACATAATATTAAATTACTATCACGTGGCTGCAATATACAGGTGTCGCAGAACGTGACGATAAGCCAGTTGATTGTCACCTTCTGGAACACCCTGTATAGTGAATTAGTATTAAAGTACACATGCTACCATAAGGTAAATGCGACAAATGAGTAAAAAATATGTTCATTATCTATGACAAGTTAATGTATGTCCTGGTTTGTAGATGTTATTTTTGGGTGTTTCCTGTGGAAACAAAGAAATCTCACACCTTAAGCCACTACTTTTTTATTTCACAAACTAAAACTGGTAAGAAAGTGCTTTAGCAGCCATTTAACGAAGTGCCATCTCTTCCTGGTACTTCGAGAAGAAAAGACACTAAAATTCTGAATTTGGGAATTTATTAAAGGTGGTCTGAGATTTGAGTTAAAATTTTCCAGTGTCTGATATGAAAATATGTAGCCTTTACTCACCAGTTTCAAAGCTATAGGTACTTTATTTTTGGTTGGTACTAGTTCTCCTGTAGCGACTTAGTATCTCAAAAAGGAATAATTACCCTTGCCCAGATGAAGGTTAGCTGGATCTAGCTCAAAAAGGGCTAGTAGCAACATGTCTCTTTAATGCTATGTGGTATCTGTGACACTCTGGAAGTGATCAGATAGTTATAATCAGCAATACCAGTAAAACAATATCTTTTAGATGTTTGTTCCTTAGATTTAAAGACTGCTTAAGAATAACATTTTTTAATAAAGTATTTTTAAATCAAGTGATTTAATTTTGTCTTTAATCCTATATGCATTAGACAGTAGTTTCTGCAATTAAATGAATTTTAATTTAATTATATTTTCAAAATTAAAATCAATTTTTGTAACTTATTTCGCCTTTATTTAAAGTGGTTGTTTACAATGAGGTAACATAAAAATATTCTTCTGAACACAAAACAAAGGCACACAAGTCATGTAAAAACGTTTAATAAATATACAAGATGTTAAAAAAATAACTAAGAATTTCATGCTTTTTCTCGGTATCGAAATTAGACTATAACATGACTTTATTTTTTACAACAACTAGTACAGTACGCATATTTAATAATTCGTGTGTAAAGAAAATTATTGCATATCTTTTTAAGGATAGTTATTATTTTTCCTTGTGATATTTTTTCTGATATAATTCTAAACAATAATGTTCTTAGTATTTTTTTAAGACCTTAGATAGTCATATAGTAAGCTTTGCTGATCGTTGCGCGCTTCAACATTTTATTCTATTTTGTACTTGATATGTAACTTAGTAAGTAAATTTTACTCTGAGATCCCCATTAAAACTAATCAACAATAAAAACTTATATATCGACGCACTCTAACGTCGCTAACAATACGCAAGGCACTCATGTGGTTGTATGATTGTTCATACATACATACATAATTATGTAAACTCACTCCTTTATCTCATAGAGGTAGGCAGAAACTAAAGATTGTCGTATGATTGTTCACTGTTAACCATATATAATAAATAACAGCTCGCTGTTCAAACTAGGACTGTTATGAATTTAAATAATTCCACTCATTCGATCTGGCAAGAAGGTGTGCGCCAGCGCGTTTCGACAGTGTGGTCGCGCGACAGGGCGCATCTGCTAGGAAGGGGTGCGCCAGGGCAGCTTCGCGGGGTCGTAGTGCGTTAGGGCGCATCTGCTAGGAAGGGGTGCGCCAGGGCAGCTTCGCGGGGTCGTAGTGCGTTAGGGCGCATCTGCTAGGAAGGGGTGCGCCAGGGCAGCTTCGCGGGGTCGTAGTGCGTTAGGGCGCATCTGCTAGGAAGGGGTGCGCCAGGGCAGCTTCGCGGGGTCGTAGTGCGTTAGGGCGCATCTGCTAGGAAGGGGTGCGCCAGGGCAGCTTCGCGGGGTCGTAGTGCGTTAGGGCGCATCTGCTAGGAAGGGGTGCGCCAGGGCAGCTTCGCGGGGTCGTAGTGCGTTAGGGCGCATCTGCTAGGAAGGGGTGCGCCAGGGCAGCTTCGCGGGGTCGTAGTGCGTTAGGGCGCATCTGCTAGGAAGGGGTGCGCCAGGGCAGCTTCGCGGGGTCGTAGTGCGTTAGGGCGCATCTGCTAGGAAGGGGTGCGCCAGGGCAGCTTCGCGGGGTCGTAGTGCGTTAGGGCGCATCTGCTAGGAAGGGGTGCGCCAGGGCAGCTTCGCGGGGTCGTAGTGCGTTAGGGCGCATCTGCTAGGAAGGGGTGCGCCAGGGCAGCTTCGCGGGGTCGTAGTGCGTTAGGGCGCATCTGCTAGGAAGGGGTGCGCCAGGGCAGCTTCGCGGGGTCGTAGTGCGTTAGGGCGCATCTGCTAGGAAGGGGTGCGCCAGGGCAGCTTCGCGGGGTCGTAGTGCGTTAGGGCGCATCTGCTAGGAAGGGGTGCGCCAGGGCAGCTTCGCGGGGTCGTAGTGCGTTAGGGCGCATCTGCTAGGAAGGGGTGCGCCAGGGCAGCTTCGCGGGGTCGTAGTGCGTTAGGGCGCATCTGCTAGGAAGGGGTGCGCCAGGGCAGCTTCGCGGGGTCGTAGTGCGTTAGGGCGCATCTGCTAGGAAGGGGTGCGCCAGGGCAGCGTGCGCGGATAGGCGCGCGCGGGGGTCGGGCGCCAGCAGCCGCACCGCCAGCGCGAAAGCCGCGTCCGGGAAGCCCGCCACGCGCCTCGCCGGGTCGAAGTCCTCCGCCTAATAAAATAACACCTATTGTTAGTTCGAATCTGTGTCGACCGCTGAGCTACTGCATATGCTGAAATTTTTCGTCAGCTTTCTCTTAATTCTTAAATGGTGTTCTGTATTTTTTTTCTAATAGTGGCTGTAGTCCACTGCGTTCCCCTAATATGAGTCGGCAGTAGGGTATAGAATCGGGAAATCCCGGTCCTATTTAGTTACTGAAGAACCGAGAATTCAAAAAGCATTCCGGGAATTTCGGGATTTTCGGGACTCAAAAAATCATTTTTAAATATACTTGTCAATTATTTTAAACAGACTGGACTCAGATTTTGGCTATTTTTATAAAGAACTATATGCTTCATAATCCGTAGAACCAATTCTATCAGTTTACGATCCTAGAGCGCCCCCTATTGAGTACCAGAACACGGAAATCTTACCACCTATTTTGATATGAAAGCAGATAAGTCTCCTAGAGAAGATGGAATCACGGTGGAACTGCTTCGAGCAGGTGGTGAACCAATTGAAAAGATTCTCGTAAAACTTTTTAATAGGGTTATGTATGACGTCCGTACTCACGCCATAGCCACCATAATTCACAAAAAGGGTGACGTCAAAGTTAAACAATTACCGTCATTAGTTTACTTTCTCAGATATATGTATAAGCTCTTCGTCAAGATCACTTATCGGTTTATCCGTGAGCTGAATAAAGCCAACAAGCCAACCCATCGAACAGGCCGGTTTAGGAGCGAATACTGGACCATCGATCACAACCATACCGTAAAACAATTGATGGAGAAGTGTCACGAATATAACCGATCCCTTTGCATGGCCTTCGTAGACTACGAAAAATCTGAGGCTTTTGATAGTGTTGAAGAATAGACTTTGTTTCACGATCTCCATCGCTGCCAAATCGATTTCCGATGTGAATATGCTCCGGGAGCTAGACACCTCAGCCACTCTACAGGTGGTGCTTGTCTTGACCAAACCCGTACCGATCAAGCGGGAAGTGAGGCAGGCCGACACCATTTCGCCGAAACTTTTCATTGCAGTCCTTGAAGACGTCATGAAAAATTTAGATTGGGGTCATCTACGTGTTTAACATCACGGTGTCTACCTGTCCCACTTAAGACTTGGAGATTGTGCTTTTCGCGGAAAATTTTTAGGATATGCAGATAATGCTTCAAACAAAATCTCTACGATTCCTCTTTACGTGTTGGACTTAGGATGAATATGATCAAGACAAAGATCATGGCAAACATCTTTAACAGTTCAAATTTTGCTGTTAAAGTTGGAAATGAATAGCTTGAACTAGTTGACCGTTATACTTATCTTAGCCATATTCTTTCCTTTGGTAAAAAGCTTCGACAAGAGCAGATATCGAGAACAATACTTGAGTAGGCTGCATTTGGCAAATTGGACGACATACTAAAATCCACAAAATTTCCATAATGTCTGAAGACCCGCCTCTACAACCAGTGTGTTCTGCCCACTACGACATACGGTGCTGAGACATGGACGCTCACACAGGAGATGGTGTACAGGTTCAGAGTTGCTCAAGGAGCGTCCTATGCTTGGTATTTAAGACTGACAGATCGAGGTCTAAAAAGATCGAATTATTAGAATAAATACTCTACCTTAAAGTTATCATAAAAACTAAAAAAGAAACAATATAGTACGGAAACTTCCGAAAGTCCCGGTTTTTCCCGGTTCTTTATACGTACATTCCCAAAAATCTCGGTTCCTCTTAATAGAACCGGTTCTCGATTCCCTAGTCGGTAGACTACATGCATCTTTCAGGTATGCAAATTTCCTCGTGATGTTTTCCTTCACCACAAACGAGTGATACGATTAAAATTATTAATACGCACATGATTTAAATCGAACTCGAGACCTTTGACTTGGTAGTCAAATGGTCATATCACTAAGGTATCACTGCTGTGCGTGTAGATAAATGAATACTGTGTTTATGTTAGTAGTAGTACTCTTAAGGTTCGTTTAGCTTGCAATATGTACCTTCTTCGTGTCATCACGACACAGGCACTGATCCCTCGGCAGGCGGCAGCGAGCGCAGGCGGGCACTGGCGGCCTGCCCGCCGGGGGCTGGCCGGGGGGCCCGGGCGGGGCGGGATGCCCGGGCGGGGCCGGATGCCCAGGCGGGGCGGGGGGCGACCCCCGTAGGCGCGCCGCCAGCTTGCGCAAGCACAGCCCGCGCCGCACCGACGACGATACTACACGCCGCCCTGCACGCGTACATATCATTCAGCAAACTCACTAAACTGACACTATTTATTTTTTTAAGGATTCAAGAGGATTTAACCGGACTCGAAGGCACCGTATGCCTTCAGCTGGCTACAGCTGGATCCGGATTTCGATTATTTAGAGATAAATTTAAAGGTACTGCTCGAAAAAGGGACCTTAGGAGAATGGTCTATGAGAGTAATATTCAGTAGAAAGATCTTATAACCTAGCGATTCAGCCGCACGCTGCAGCGGCTCCGTGCCCAGGAGGTCAGCGAGCTCGGCCAGCGCCGCCACGTCATCCGCCGCGCGGAAGAATGGGTAGCGAGCTGTCAGCGCACTAGCCAGCACCACGCCCGCCGCCCACACGTCCACGGCCGTGGTCTGGTGCGGGTACTTGAGCAGCACCTCGGGCGGGCGGAAGCCCTGCGTGCCGGCGCGGGGCGCGCGGGGCGGGGCTCGCGCCGCGCATGCGCCGCACACGCCGGCCGCGCCCGCGCACGCGCACCCGCTGGGCCCGGCGCCCGGCCCCCCGCCTGGCCCCCCGCCCGGCCCCCCGCGTGGGGCTGTAGCAGCGACGGGCCCGCCGATGCTGAGATCTAACGCCACTCTCTTTGCAGCAGACGACGATTCCTCCTAGAAGTGATTTTAAATTTATGTTCCCCACAATAACACTGAACCTAAATACCCCATCATTAAATCTTAGATCATACCTCTTCACGAGTTCGCTTGCGTACGCCGCTGGAGTGTGCAGGGGGTGGGGCGACAAGCGCATCTTCGGGCGCAGGACACAATCGCTGCGCCAACCCAAAGTCTACCAGGAGATACCTAAACATGTAGGTAATGTTATCATTTATATCTATGCTATGTATGTATGTACGAACACTACAATAACAGTAGGTTAGTGAAACATAATGTCGTAGTTTGTATACATACCGTCTGTTCTCGCGGTCGTACAGGAAATTACTGGGCTTGACGTCGCGGTGTATGACGCCGAACGAGTGCACATGCCGCAGCGCGATCATAAGCGCGCGCATGTACTCGCGCAGCTCACCGGCATCCATCTCACCTACATACTCCTGTCAATATGGGTATCATCTGATTTTCACTATACTGCACTTTTGATTTAGTCATGCTTTAATCTTGCATACATCAATAATTGACGCATGCATTTCAGTTTAAATAGTAAAAAGAGACTTACTGAAAATTTCCTATGGGGTATATAGGGCATGATAAAAACGATAGTGTCTAAATTGCGAAGGCACAGCTCCACTCCTATCACATGGTGTTTGCCTCTGCAAAATAAGTATACTGTATATATCGTAAAAGAGAGAATTTTTCTTTTTAATAAACATTTTTAATTTTATATATGTACCTATACATATTATTATGTATAAGAGATATAATTACCCAATGTCTTGCAAGCAGCGAAGTTCATGTTCTATTCTGGCTGGGTGTGCAGTTGGCACCAGGTGTTTGATAGCAAACCATCTCTTTTCTGAATCAGACAGAGTGGCATGCTGCTTCAATGAACCAAGGTACACTGAACTAAATGTGCCCTCTCCAATCTTCCGGTGTACTTCAAATATTCGGTCCAATCTTGGTAGTTTGTTCAATAATTCTTTTATTTGAAATTCTAAAAATGTAAAATAATGAAGTAATTAGTCTATAAGAGGCCAGCCAAGTTCAGAAACAAAAAAGGTGACATAGCACTTAGCAGTAGTGTGTTACAGAACCATGTCTTTTGGCCTTTATTTGTAGTGTGAAGAATCATCATGGATACTTTGCCACTTGACGAGGCAATAGTCGAGCAGTGAATGTTGGACTCATGCTGACTCAATACAGCACTTGCCATCCCTTGCAGTAGTCACAGGCCTGGGCAGGGCCATCTTAGTCCACATACCCTTGGATATAAACACACACAGGGACTGAGTTACACCAGACCAGTGACAAATTAGTGAAGACAATAGAAAAATAATTGTTTCAATGAATATTGAATACCTACTGTTTTAATGAATTAATCAGTGAGTGACTGAATGGCATTTTGCTTTAATATACATAGAAGTTTTTAGCCATGGATTAGTATGGTATTAGTATTACCTATTTGTGAGCAGCATTTGACACAGCATTCTTTTATAGACATACATTTTGCATTCAATGTTGCATTTCTTTGTTGGTATTCTTCAACTAAATGAGTAATGCATCCCAGAAAATACTACTATTTATTTTTTAATTCAAATGTACACATACATTTTATGTGTAGTATGATGAATTCAACAAAAACTTTGTAAAAATAAGTAGCACAATATCCCTGAACATGATGATGTGGTTAAAACAGCTGGAAGATCTTAGAATAGACTGGTGCAGGAGAGAGAATATTGGAGTGTTGGAGGAGGCCTTTGCTAAAGGGCACACAGAATAAAAACAAACCTATATAAAATTAAAAAAAAATGTATACTTAATTATGTTTTAAAAAGGCTATAAATAAATAAATAAAATAGGTAAATCCCTGAACATAATATGACTTTTTTTATACCACCTTAGGATCATGATGGTAAGCAGTAGTAAGCAGAGCACTGGCAACAAAATGGCAAAAAGTCTACATGAAAGCTAATGGTGTTTTGATATACCTAGTTCTTAAAATGGTACACTGTAATTCATCATTTTTGATGAATTCTACAAGAGAATCTAGTGAACTGTCACATAAAAATATCCCATGTCAAGAAGAATAATACATGTACAAGAAAAACAATACCAGGATTGGCTATAATTACTGCCAACACAAGAAGTAACATGTTACAAAATAATAAAAAAAATGGGTTAGTTTGATGTACCTAAATAAAGTCTAATGCACTTTCCAATAAATGCTAATACCTATGTCAGGTCTAAATTTGGGCAGAGTGCCTTCACAGTCTGAATTAATTTTACTATAGTTTTTATTTCTGTGGATGACTGAGATTTTCACAATGGCATCTGAAGACATAGCTTAATCGAGAGGAGACCCATGCCCAGCAGTGGGACAGTGTATAGGTACTGTCCCACTGCTGGGCATGATGGTGGGGTTGGTGATGTGTGAAGACTGCCAAACCACTAGCTAGGTTTGTGGACTATAGCCTCTCATTCTGAAAGGAGGTTCAGAGGGGCGCCTTAGAGGAACCTGTGCCCAGCTGTGCGACGGTAAATGGGTTGATGATGATTGCGTTTATTTACATTGGTGATTATTGTGTAAGCCTAACCTCAAAGTGTAAAATTGTAAAAAAACGACATATATTTTGATGTGTGTTATTGTTAATGAACACTTACTTTCAGCGTCATCTTTTGAATTTGCAGATTGATCCTCATTTTTCTTTTTAAGGATTTCGTTAAGTCCATATTTACGTGTTTGTAAGACTTCCTTTTGAACTTTAACTTCTATACCTCTAATTCTAGACATCACTGATAAATATTTACATTATTTAAAATCAACGTTGTTTGTTTACTTTTACAATCTGGAAATCAAATGAAAATGAACAATAATCGAATTGAAGACATACTTTTTCACTCACATCATCACATCACAATCATCACACATCACACGAGCGACGAGCTTCTTCTTTATTGATATGATCTATGAAGGATCTATGCTTCTTTTATTGTATGATTTTGATTTCGTAATTCGTAACATATTGCAATCATAAAGTGTCAATAATCGATTAATCGATTATTTGTATAATCAACCATAATCGATTGTGTGTGGCGTATCGGCACGCCTCTAATAGTTCAACTATTTGTTGTCTTTAGTTGAACGACTAAAAAAATACCACAGAGATTGTCTGTGGATGGGGGCGGAGCGTGCTTGCTTCGGATCGCGCGCTCGCTCTCTCCGCTTCCGGCCGTCAATCGACTCAGACGCATGTCGCGTTGCCCGAGCCGACCGTAATGGCCGCTTGTTAATATTGTGTAGTTGCGTAGACATTGTTCTCTGTCTACGTGTAGTTGATTAGTGAAATTAAAATAATTACACACACACACCAGCGAGTATCATTTCCCGGCTAGGAGTAGGCCGATCCCGAAATACTCCACAAGGTGATTTATGAAATCGATTATAATAAATAATCGTCAAAATTACTAAGATCAGAAATCTACACTATTTACTAACCACAGCAGATTGTACTTGGCACATAATATATTAAAGGTGTATAATAATAGTAGCCAAGTCTCTTTTTGCACTTACGACACAAATATTGATTAATAAAATAAACTTAGTTTTAATTGAGTAGGTTAATTTTTTCTTGTACCGCTAATTAATATATTTTAATTATATACAATTATATTCAGGCCTTATTAACACCTTTTGAATTTCTGCTACTAACACACTATTGCAAATGTATGTAATTATTGACTACAAGGTTTTGCAACCAGTGTCTTAACTGTCACTGTCTTAATTTCGTTTTCAGTACAAGATTTATAGAACGTTTTATCTTTAACTTGTGTTGTTTATAGTTCGTTACATTATGTTAGAATTTTAGATTATATCAATCAATCAATATAACTTTGCGGAAATACAATAACTAACCTACGAGAATATTTAAAGAGATTGCTTATCATTGTTGAAGATCAACCTATGCCATGCCAGCCACGTTTGAACGCGCTAATGTAAGTTCAATTCTATACTAGCTGTGCTTCTTGCAGGACACCGCTAGTAACAAATAATTAAAAACATATTAATGTGTGTTATGAAGAAATATATAAGTAGGTTTGTTTTTTATTTCTTAATGTTGGCTAACTATTATTACTGTAACTGACTGTTCAAAATTGTGAATAATACAAATTTTGTTGTTTTATAATTTACTAGCAGCTGTGGCTGTGACTTCACCCGCGTGGAATAATGACTCTGCAGCATTTTAAATATTTTAGGCTAATTATTTTGCAATTTAGGGTAATTTTCTTTCAAAATTTGAATGTCGTATTTATTTATATCTATTCAAAAGCCTAAAAAGTAAGTTTCAAGCTTCTAGCTTTAAAATTGTTGTAATTTCCATATAAACTTTTATCCCCTATTTCAACCCCTTACAGCCTTTTTTCGCATTAAAAAGTCTCCTACGTTCTTTGAGGAAATATTTTTGGTTGCTATTGTTGTCTAATTTTGTGATTTTTTCATAATAAAACATTGATTATATAATTTATTAACGTAGTTTTACTTATTTACCGTAATTTTGGCCAATTTGAATGTAGTTACAAAACTGTAGATAATCGATTAATAATCGATAATTAATCGATTAATCGATTACGCTTTTGACACAATCAATTAATTGATAATGAATTTAATCGATTATCAACATTACTATTATAAAGCTTTATTTAAGGCTATGCACGAGCATCAACTTCAACATTCATTGATTCATTCAACACAACTATATCTGAAGACTTTAAAAGGATTAACTTTACACGGATAATATGAAACTAATGAATTTTCCTGGAATTGATTACTAAGGATAAATACTAATGATTTAAAATGGAATTAGGTACATACTTATATATGGATACATATAAAATTAATGAATTTTATTGGATTTCCTTAAATAAATTATGGATTACATACTGTAAACTGGATCTACCTCAATAAAAATGCAAACTGATGACTAGGCAGTATGGTCTCAGACCTTAGCCTGTTTCGTAAGGAACAAATTTAAAAAAAATCAACACCCTCTGTCTACGACACAACTCTTTTAAATTTTATTTCGTGATCATGGATATAAGCCCTTCAGTCAAAAATAAGTTTAAAAATCAAGTAAAATAATTTAATAGTAACTGTTCTGTGTGTGTACGTGTGTATTATGGATGCATCAAGTAATATTTAACGAATGTTAGATACTATTGTCTCGAAACTAAAACATTGAAAATTATATTTATCGATATTTAAAGAACCATTACCAATACTAGTGATGTTGATAATCGATTACTCGGATTGAAACAGGTAAAATTATCTTAATTATCTCAAAGGTATACTTATATTAACTCACTCAAATAATCAATAATCATCAATGAATGAAGCTAAAGATTTATTTACCTTTGCTTCCTGTCATCTCAATGCTGTGACAGTAATGTTGTTAATCGATTATGGATGATTGGATATCAACATCACTAACCGATATGATAATTTACATCTACGAATTAATTGAAATTGATCATATCGATATCGATTATTTCATTTTTTTAAATAACAATAATTATGTTACTGCAATGTTTCCAACCGTTCCGTTCCTTATATTGTTATAAAAGTTTTTTTAGGGCCGCTAATAACGAACATTCTGATAACGTTGCATTGCATCCTCCTCCGTAATATTTCCTGTTTCAGTCATTGTCAATAATTTCACATGATTGTCAAATTACGCTGTCAGTGTCAGTCACTACATTTTCCTTTCATTCATATTTCATTTCATTTTAGTGTTGGGTAGGACACGACTTGAAAAAGAGTTTGTAAGAGTAGCCTCTTTTTTGCACTGAGCCAGTACAATGTCCCACTTCAAATGAGGCGAGGTGTACTGAAGCTCGGTGATACATTTGAAGTTACGAGTACTGATGAGTACAAATATGACATTTGATGTTATTGCAGTACAATTACAGTCTGTCTGAACTGATTGATGACATATTAATCGCAAAGTAATATGAAACGATTACCATAGTAAATATGGTTTGTAAGTAGGTAAATAAACAAATATAATTTAAAGTATAATAAAATACTATATGACTAATTAATGAAAATACTGTTGAACTGTAATATCAAATATTTCCCTCACTTGAGACCTGAAACGCGCACACGTAATGTTCGTTCATTGTAGAATGACGAGTAATTTTAATTTGTATAGCATGCGTCTCGCTCTCTCTGTCCTCGTCCTATAGCTTTACGCAGAGTTTCATTTCATTCATAGTTTCCTAAAATCCTAATTACAGTTTTCACTTCACTTGCTTTCAATGGAAAATAATTAATTTATGGTTTTCGTACTTACTATTTGAATTACTTTAGTTAATACTACAACAATAGAAACAAACAAGATATTATTCTCATTTAAGCAACGGAAAAGAGAACTGTGAATCATGTTTTCAGGAAAACACACCTTCACATTGTCTTCAATAAGATTGGTTAGTTCATTATTATTCTCTAACGATGCGACAATTTAAGCCCGAATAGTTTCTTGTCTAGTTATACGACTTCAGAATAACACCTAGTTCTTACGTATTATATACTTATATTGATGACCTATATTTGCAGGTAAAATACGCTACCAAAGCCCCAAAGCCGGAGATTCCAAAGAATCCTTTAGCATCAATTTACTCGGCAACGAGTCAGAAAGAAAATGGTGTTGTTTATGACAAAAAGCCATTCAAACTAACCCTAGAAGCAGGGAAGACTTATCACTGGTGCCTTTGCGGGCGATCCAAATCACAGCCCTTGTGTGATGGTACACATAAGGATATCTACCTTAAAGTGACACAGAGGTAAAACAAGACACTTAATTATTATTTTCTCCGAGGTTTTTGTTTAACTGCAAAAGTATCAATAACATCATCAAAGTTTAAAGATCAGGCCATAGAATTCTCATTTGACAGAATAGCCAAGTTCTTGCGCCCCACGGCTGGTGGCCTCATCTGGCCTGGTGCTTGTGGCATTTTGCCAGCCCTGCCACCCTATAGTTACGCCACTGCCACAAAGTATTATAATAGTAACAGAAATTACAGATTGTTACTAACCTATACCAGGTTTCCAGAAACTTATTTTACAAACCTATACTTACTATTTTTATTTTTTAATTATTCAAAATATATAACTTGTATTTTTCCAGGCCTGTGAGATTTACTGTGGAAAAGACTAAAGATTACTGGCTATGTAACTGTAAACAAACAAAAAATAGGCCTTTCTGTGATGGTGCACACAAACAGAAGGATGTGCAAGAGGCGGGCACCGTCAGACTGTAGACCAGTGGATGTAAACACAATTAGCACTACAATAGAAAATGTTTAACATTGGATATTTTAGTTTCATAGTTACTGTTTGTTTACTTATATAGTTTACTTTGTGTAAGTGCATCAATGTCAATCAATGATATTCATTGTGTATAATGTAGAGTATTGTTGTAGCTGTAGCTAAAAAGATAGTATATGTATATTAAAAAAGTATACTTATACTGAATATTTATATTACAAATGCATGTTTACTGTAGCAGTTAAAGTGGTAACCTCACCACAAGCCTTGTCCTAGATGTTGTGGATTCAATTCCCACCTGGGACAAATCTTTGTGTGATCCTGTTTCTTAGTGCATGCTAGGCCTAAAAGCCAATCCACACAGCACTAACTTGCAGACATGTAAATTGCGCATAAATCAAAAGTCACATAATATTATGACAGAATAGTTTTTTTTTTTTTCATTTTTGGTTTGTTGTAGAAAGGCTCAAAATTGTTTACAAGCCCCATACACACGGTGTTTGGTGTGTCATACACACGGTGGTTGGTGTGTCACACACACACCAACTTGAGGGAGTTGACTTCTCAGTCTCCTCCATCCTCCAAACTTTTTTCTCCCCATTCTCCATATTATAATACATACTAATCTTCCCATTTCCAGTATCTCTGCTCCATTCATTATAATTATCTTCAAGCAACTAATAATTTTATTGTCTTCTTCAATAATTTATAAATATTCTTGGACAATTTTACATAGCACTATCTAGTTCCAAACTAAGCAGAGCTTGTACTATGGGTACTGACAATGGATGTAATACTTATAGACTTTTGATTTGTAAATACATACTTAAATTACATAACAAACACCCAGACAAACACTTAATGTTCATCACATAAATATTTGTGCACTATGGGAATCTAACCCATGACCTTGTGCTCAGCAGTCCGACTCGCGGACCACTAGACCACAGACGCCCATGTCTTACTCACGCTCACCACTGTGAATTTCTTGATTCTAACTTCTTTGTGCAATTTACTATTAAGAGATTTTCTGACTTTTAAAATCAGTGTTAAACTTGTTGGATAAAACATTGCTAGATTCATCTCATCTCTAGTAGGTATTTTAAATTTATGTAATATCTGAGGAAGTAAATGATATTTATTTCTTTTATTTTACAAGTCAATATTTTATATTTTACTTTTTTTTTTAACTAGATGGCTCTGGCATTTCCTAACTGACGACATCTGAGAAGAAAAGCCAAAACAAATTCAGAGAATCATAGTCTCTTTTACAGTCCAGACATAGAATAGTAACAAATATGTGTCTTACAATATAGGGCAAAGTCTAGGGGCATCAGTCATTGTGTAGCTCAACCATAATTTCATCAGTCATTGTGTAGCTCACACACACACAAGCTCAGACCGCTGCTCAGGCAACTGAAGGGCACAATATAATTTTTAAATCAATATAATTATGCAACATCAATGGCTGCACGACTCTAAATTTATAAGTCAATTTATAGTTGTTTGAGCATTAATAACCTTCACCTCTCGCCTCTTGCTCTAAGTGTCTCTGCATCACCCAAAGGAAGTGTGGTAGAAAAAGTGCCTAGTGGCCCTAAGACTACCTTTGTTTACTGAATAAATAAAAGATACTTCAATAATATACATAATATTGAATCTAAAATATGACCTAATATTCCAAATTTCCCTTTGGACCACTGGTCTGGAACATCCTGTATAACTATAATATTATGTAATGTAGATTCAAGAAACGAATATAAAATAAATAATATTATGTAATATAGTGTTCTCCTTACTAATGAGTAATTATGTTCACTATTAGTACTCTTTGGAGTACCTACAAGGCCTGTTTTTTTCGGATGTAAAAATTCCTCATTAGGATCGCGAATCGTCATGACTCTGTTATTCTGTCGCTCTCTAAAAGCTTACAGGATCAAAAGGATTCAAAATGTGTAGCTAGGTATGACTGTCCACTCATGCGTCAGTCCAATAGGACCCCTATTACCCCTATTAGTTGGCTTGGCAACGCTGAATACACGGCTAATACAAGGCAGCTGGCAGTGACTGGGATGAGGAAAGCCGAACGTCGGGCTTTGTGGCGTTCACTAGGAGAGGCCTACGTCCAGCAGTGGACGAATATGATGATGATGAAGCCAACTAAACAAGTTCTGATTTGTCTAAAGTACCTACTCGTTTTATTCAGTTTCCCCTTTCACCTACCCTACCACCTACCTTTCTACGTATTTTCTAGTCTGGGTCTTTTTTACCCGACTGCGCAACGTAAAGGAGGGTCATATGTTTATCAGCCTGTGTTCTATGTTTGTTTCTTTGTGACACTCTAGAGACCAAAGGTTCCGTGCCTCGGAGAGCACGTAAAGCCATCTGTCCGGGTTGTCATACGAACACCTATGATAATCGTTAGTGGTAGTCAACAGCACAAAAAGCCTGACAACCAGTCTATTCTTACCTAAGAATAGACTGGTTGTCAGGCTTTTTGTCTTTATTTGTTGATGTAGTTTGAACGAGTTCAGTTCGTTCACTATATATGAGCAGTTCATATGAACGAATCACTCAGTTACTCAACTCTAGCCGCATCTGGTTAGACTGGAAGCCGACCCCAATATAGTAGGGAAAAGGCTCGGACGGAGAAAGAGAAGACGTAACTAAAGAGTAGAGGAGACGAAATGCGTAGGCTGATTGTGAATGATTCATTTATTTCTTACGGCAATCGAGTTACATATGTTGACGACGTCTGTGGTCTAGTGGTTCGAGTGCCGGATTGCTGATCATTGGGTCGTGGGTTCGATTCCCATAGGACACTAATGTTTGTGTGGGTAAAACATGAATGAAAGAATGATGTATTTGTTTGTCTGGGTGTCTCTTATGTATTTTAAGTAGTATCCTTAAGTAGTAGGCCTTCGAGACGTCGAGAAAACAGGCATAAATAGGTACTCCTATTGGAGTAGTACCTGACAGTTTGCTTCAGACACAAGATAGCTGATTCAGTACAGTCCCGGTTTAAAACCAAATTTATTGTCATCAATGTTTACATACCGATCAAGCTGTATTAAGCAAACTGTCAAGAACCTTAGCAAGCACTGTGGCTAGTGAGATTGGCCTATAGTTGCTCGTGTCGCTTCGGTCACCGGTTTTATTCTTTACATCAAGCTACCACAATAAAATTTGTCAAATTCTTTTGTTTGAATTTCAACTTTAATACAAAACGATAGGGTCTCTAATCAATTGGGAAAATTTGACAGTTTTGGATGTCTTGACCTGCTGGCGTCTGTACACTACATTGACCCAGGACCCTATATTGTATTATAGAGGTCAGTGGTATTCAGAGGTCATTCTTATTCGAGTCTCTAGAAGGAACCGAACTTTACATTTTATTTAAAAAAAACAAACGAGTATTTGAGTGAAATCAATATCGAGTTATATTTGTTAAGTCACTCGCTTATCGCTCGCAGAGACCAACAGGTTTAATCCTGCACGTAGGTACGCGTAAAAGATGGTTATAATAATAATAATATTTTGGGACATTTTTACACAGCACCATCTAGTCCCAAACACAGACTACTAAGAGATGTCCCAAACTAAGCAGAGCTTGTACATACATACTATGGGTACTAGACAATGGATATAAAATAATAAAACGTAAATACTTTTTTTTTGTAAATGTCTGAGAAGCAGGCGTACTAATAATATTGTATGATTTTAATTTAATTTATATTATTTATCAATTACATTATTATAAATACCTCATATTTTAATTAAATTGGATATGAATAATAATACATAAATGATCTAAAAAGGGATTGAAATAAATGAATATTTGAATTTGATGTGCTGGCCTCTCTGTACATACTAGTCATACTATCTGAAAAACACCGAAAATGACAAAAAAAAAAAAACAAACTGTCAGTCAGTGTCCACGGTGGGTGTTGGTTATCTGTCAACTGTCAAGTGTCAATCAGCGTTGTGACGTGACGACTGACGGTGAGTGAGGCATTTTTCCATCCTTCCTATCAACCAATGATTTAAATATTCATTTCTCGAATATAGTGTCTCTGTTCACACGTTGCCACTACTGTACCATCGCGATTTGTGCTTATTCAGTTATAGATTGTTTAGTGTGGTGTACGTCAGCACCGGTAGACTATATTGCTGCCCTCGACTAAAAGAATAAAAAGTTTTGCCTGACGGAAGGACCAACGATGGAGGAGCAGCCGAAGTTGTTCACGCGCGAGGAGCTCAAGTCGCGCTGTACACGCAATGACGCGGTACTTATAATTCACAACGAAGTGTACGACGTCACCAGCTTCCTCGCAGAGGTCAGTTTTTATACCTTTTACCCAATTAAAATTAGGCGATATGTAAGATTGTGCCCATTCGGACAATATGATTTGTTAAAAAGGTTAGCTGAAGCTGTAGTGATATACTTCAATTATTTTGTTTATTTCAAGAGTTAATTTGTTGGTATTTTATGAAATCATGATCAAATTATCCTCATTTAGTCAGATTTAATGTTTATGTACTAATACAATAGATCTTGTTAAACTATTTTGTCAGATTTAATGTTTACTAATTAATACATTAGATCTGATTAATTTGAGAATAATTTGTCGATGTCTAAATTAAAAACAAAGGACATAGTTACTTTACCATGTACTGCTATTCACACCCATTTGATTTCAATTTGAGTGAGTGTGTATTCTTAAGTACCAGAAAATATTGAAAGTTACATCTGTGTTAAGTGCCAGACTGCTGATCACAAGTATCAGCAGTCTGATACTGGACTTCATCATCTTGATGACACTTGTCATCATCTTGTCTAATTTCCACAGGACACAAATATTTATGGGGACATAAATTTTTGTGTTTGTCTGGGGGTTTCTTTTGTATTTTTTTTTCTTTTATACCACTAAAGTGGCAGACAAGCATACTGCCCACCTGACGGTAAGTAGTTACCATAGCCGATAGACACTTGTAACACCAGGGCTATCACTTGGGCGTTGCCAACCTGTAAAAATGAGTCAAAGTCCCCCCACTGCCAACACAATGTTTCCTAGTGGATCACTGGCAACCTTGCTCACCGTAAGGATCACAACATATCTCAAAGTAGTGTTATTTCACTTCAATTTTCTGCAAGACGTAGTTCCCCAGTCAAGCAGCTCCAATTTGAGTGGAATTACTCCCACTATGCCATATCTCTCTTAAAATTGTTCGACGAGGAAACATTGTGTTGATAGTGGGGGGACTGCCAACCTAACTATTACTGTTTCGTTTTACAGGGTCGGCAACGCACTAGTGACACCCCTGGTGTTGCAAGCGTCTATAGGCTAAGGTAACCGCATACCATCAGGTGGGCCGTATGCTTGTTTGCTAACTTAGTAGTATATAAAAAAAAATGTATTTATTGTATCTTACAAAAATAGTATATGGGCAATCATTATATTCATTGCCTAGTACCTACCAATAGTACAGAGGCCAGCACATCAAGCTACCACAGTCTGTCAAATTTCTTTGATTGATTTTCAACTTTAACACAAAACACTAAGGTTCATATTCAATTGGGAAAATATGACAGATTTGGATAGGTTGACCTGCTGGCGTCTGTACAAGCTCTCCTTAGTTTGGCACTAGATGGTGCCATATAAAATAGTTATTTTAAACTAGCCATGTCCATTGCAGGCCCCAGTGCTACCTGCATTGATCTTATATTTCCTGATCCCCTGGAAAATTCTCAATTTTTAAAATAAAATTTGGAATTGAATGGAATTAAAGCGAAATATTACATGTCAAAATAGCCATTGTTGTCTTATAATTTATGATAAACTTATTATTACTCAGGTAGCAGACCATTTTTTTTTTCTCAAATATCCTATATTATCAGTTTTGCAGTTGCCTCACAAGTTTAAGAAGAAGAATGCACAGTGTGTTATTTAAACTCGATTTTTGTGACATCATGAAAGACACCAATTGTTCATAAATCATTTCTAGTATCCGAGTTCAACTCTGCCTTCAATACGTTTTTCAATTGATTAAAAATAAATAAAAGTTTTGAAATAAAACTACTTTTTACGGGTTTTATCGCGTATATTGATATTATTAATCCCGACGTTTCGGACCCTTTACAGCGTCCATGGTCACGGGTAGACTGAGGTGGTGGGCGTCTTGATGATATAATTACTGACAGCTACCCTACATTTTTTATTGTTACGTGATCAATGACATTTATTACTAATTATTAATTAAAACTAGACGGAGCCGGCATTTCCTAGCTGACGACCTACAAGTTTTGTCATGAAAACCGAAAATAATGTTTTATTTAAAAAATGGAACTATTGTAACGATGGTTTTACGTATCGTTACATGGAACTCGATTTTTAGTTCGGATTTCTACCACATTCGTTTTTTTCGGATCAATTAGCTGTTTTCTAGGTTGACTATCATAAATATATTAAAAAGTCATCTGTCAAAACTTTGACAACTTCACTCTACGACCTCTTGCGACAATGGCCTGATCTTGTTTTTTTGAAATATATTCAATTTATTTATAATCCGGCTATTAATGCCGCGATTTGCCTTAGAAGTGCATTTATGGATTTAAATTAAAGCCTAAAGGCTACATCTATAGTGATGGTTCCATATTTTATTGGTGAGTCGAATATTTTTTATTAGAAATGTGTCCGTTACATTCGATCTTGGAAACTTTGTTTCAATGTTCTACATATCGCATTTATATATTGTTTCAGGCATAATTTAGCCGTTTTATCCACATAATGGTGGAATTATAATTTGTTTTTGGTTCGGAAAACTGTAAGCGATTGTGATTTACATGACCACGTTTCGACATACACTTTTTATCTTTTTAATTCTAACCCAGGCTTATTTCTTTACAGCCTCGGCGTTTTTCACCAGAGTTTAAGTTTTTGACCAGACTTATGTTTTTCACCACGACATATTTTTTCTCCAGATTTAAGTTTTTACCAGAGCTTAAATTTTTCACCATGATTTATATTTTTCATTAGGACGTATTTTTATAAGTACTTCAATAATTCGTATGTATATTTTCCTCTTACTTATTACTTTTTAACGTCCTCGTCTGCGTCACGCCTCGCCGGGATGTCAGGAGGGAGGCAAATATATTAAAGTACCTATATTATAAAAAATCTAGTGAGATGCAATAATATCAATAATATCCATAATGTAGTAAGTACTATTATTTTTATAGTTAAAATTTAAGCCTTTGTGTTAAATTGTTGTGCAGCCTACAGGCAAATTATAAGACAAACAAAAGAGCATAGGCCTTTTATTTGTATCCTCCCACCGGCAGATTAATTGTTCAATCTCTCCGTTGGTTAGTATCCGGTAGCATATCTTTTACAGGAGTGAGTTTCTGGCGCCCGAGTTTATTATTTCTTTTATTTTGAAACTCACTAATACATATCACACACCAACAAAATAAAATACTTTATATTATTTTTTATTACACTATGTATTCCACTTTTTATTAATTTCATTAGTTGTGCATACAGTACTTGTGTAGTTTTTCATAATGCGTATATTACGAAACTGACATTTTATATGTATATCAATTAAAAGTCGTATCGAAGTCAGAGTTGAACTCGGATAGGTACTATATAGATACAATAAACTATCGATTACTTGAATAAAAATACTTTTTACGGACTTTATCGCGTTATTAATCCCGACGTCCGAGCCAACTATGTTGGGGGCAACTTCTAATCTATCCAGATGCGGCTGAATCAGTATTTAACCCCGACGGAAAAACGACGGGGTGTTATAAGTTTGACGTGTTTGTCTGTGTGTGGGTGTGTCTGTCTGTGGCATTGTAGCTCCCGAACGGATGAACCGATTTTGATTTTGTTTTGTTTTTGTTTGAAAGGTCAGTGGAGTGTTCTCAGCTATGTTTGATGAAAATCGGTCCAAGATAGCTGCCAGCATAAAATGGCGGATTACATATTTTTTCACAACTCCCTCAATATCGGTATCAAATGAAAAGGCTTGACTAGTAGAATACTAGTATACACTATAATAAAATTCAAATCATGTAGGCATTTTTAAAATTTCAATGTTATTACACGAAGCGATTGGTTGTCAAGCCTTTTGGGCATCTGACTACGACTAACTTTTTGCTTTTCACTGTTCGCATGTCTCCGATGGGGGCTCGATGTGCTAAGAATGGTCTAGCATCCACAGTGCGACCGTGGCTAGCGTAGCATAACCTTGCTGATCGGTTGATCAGAATAGTTATAACTTAACCACGAGCCACTTATTAAGAGCAGTATAACATAAACAAACAATAATTGAATCATTACGTACAAGTACAATATACATCGCTAAAAGCCGTCACGCAAAGCCGTCCCGGTTGCCATACGAAACTCAGAAAGTCCGTATTTCCCAGAAATTGAGGTGCTGAAGTCTGATGGCAGTCATCAGCCCATAATACTGTCCCACGGTTGGGCACGGGTCTAGTCTCAAAATGAGAGGGATTAGGCTATAGTCCACCACGCCACATACGCCGCGCGCCATCGAGTAAATCTCTATAGGCATGCAGGTTTCGTCACGATGTTTTCCTTCACCGTTTAAGCGAGTGATATTAATATTAATACGCACATAATTTTGAAAAGTCAGATGTACGTACAGAGGCCAGCACATCAAGCTACCATAATCAGTCAAATTTCTTTGATTGATTTTCAACTTTAACACAAAACTATAAGGTTCATATTCAATTGGGAAAATTTTACAGTTTTGGATAGGTTGATCTGCTGGCGACTGTACCTTGGATTCGAACTCGAGACCTTTGACTTGGCAGTCCAATGGTCACATCATTAGGCTATCACTGCTTTTGGTGCACTGCTGATGGGAGTCGCTTCGTGTAAAATACTGATATTCAGCCGCCGCATCAGGTTAGACTGGAAGCAGACGCAACAAGGAGTCATGATGGCAAGGAGGATGATGATTGTTTGTAGTATAGATTGACCAATTATCACATGATTCAACCATAACTAAATAATGTAGACTGATGAAAAAAAAGCCAACATTTTGCGTTGCAGATTCATGTGCAAACAAGTGTTGTTCAACATTTAAGAAACAACTAGCAAGCTGGTAAAAAATATAAATTATAAGTAAATACCTACATACCTACCTATATCTACGTGTGGAGAAATATCGTTATAGTATAGAAAAAAGTGGAAAGTGTTATATGTGGAACATTTTTATACAACTAACAATACATAAGTATATTATTTATTATACATTGTAATCATACGCCAGTTGATGTAATAGGAATGAGGAATGGGAGAGATAATTTGTCCCCGGCACCTGACTTGCAATGATACACCCCCTGTATACATAATACAGGGGGTGTATCATTGTCAAACGATGGGTGACTTCAATACCTATCGATATGACCCTCATGAACATTCCGCGATATTCAATGGTATCAAAGTTATTGAGATTTTTGTGGAATTTGAGAAAAAAATAATACACATTTACAATACCGATTTGAGTCATAACCCTATCATATTGAAATAAAAAAAATATTCTTCATAAACGTTTAGCGCTTTCAAGGCCTCTAGTGAAAAAAGTACTTGTTTTTTTTTAAACATTTTAAAAATTACTCGAATTCATGGATAACTTATTCCGAAAAATTCATTCCGCTACTGCCAGAGTATTAAAATGAAAAATGAACGCAAATGGATGGTGCCATAAATCAGTATTTTTATTATTCATGTCAAACTTAAATTTAAAAAATAAATCAAGGTGTTTCAGCAAATCTACGCTATGTAAGTAACATTAGGAGTAATTTTACAGAATAGACTATTTGACAATGCGAAAAATAAAGTGTCAATTACTGTTATCAGTATAAATTAAGAGTTTAAAAATGGTTTTTTATAAACGTAACTTGAAAATAATATCTAATTTATTTAAAAATCCGTAAATAAAAAATGCATTTTTTTAACGTTTGTCACGTGACACAAAACGCTCCTGATTGGTCGAGTTTGTGATGACGTCACAAGCTTGGAAACCTCGTTTGCGTACTTGCGTCTACTTGTGATTTATCAGCTTTCTAAACTGTTTTAATAAGATTTTCTGTATTATTCATTGTTTTTCTGTGATTTATTCGCAATATTTTACAAATTCTGTCAAGTACTTTTACCATGGACAACGATTTTGTAAAAGCCGACAGCAGAAACCTGCCCCAAGTCGACGCAATCATGGTCGGATTGTTTTTCAAAAATAATTCCGACTTTTATACTTCGGAGCTAAAAAATGTGAAAACAGCAAAGTAATTATACTAACACTTAAGCGGTAACTTAAATTATATCATAAGAAAGTGAAATAATGATGAACTTCTACATCGAACTTATATAGGATATATATATTATAGTCGGGATCTTTTAGTAAATACTTATTGAAATCATAAGACTCTGTAGCTACACTTTTTAACTAATATTATGGAAAACAGCAGAAATATTCGAAGTGATTTGCAAGACATTCTGTTATAAACATTAGAGGTATTATAACCTCAAATCAATAACGAAAATATTTAGATTCAGAATGTAATTAATTATTACAAAATTTATATAATATGTTTACTTACATCGAAATGGTCTTCACAGAAGAAAATATTTGTACTATTCGCTATGTCATTAGGATCCCTGCGAGAAAGTTTCAACTTTCGGCGTACTTCGACATTCTTTGGAACACTTACAAATAGTTTTTCCGGAGTTTTTATCGACGTATTTGTACATTTTGGAACTGCACACCATTTGTAACTCATTTTGTCACTTATTTCACTGATAAAATTTAAATCCCATCGCACTTTCGATTTTTGTTTGCAACAAATGTATGTGGTTGATATGTACCACAGATCAGAATACAGGCGTGTGACGTCACCGACCCCATTGTAGCGCCATATTGTCAAAGTAGCGTTTTAGCGCGCTATTTAAATATTGAATTTTTAATTTGATATTTTTCAGCAAATATGTACCAGAATTAAAAAAAACAACTTTTACTGGGTTCCTTAAACTCTACTACATAATATAAAATGGATTTTAAAAACCTGTCAAATAGTCTAATGGGATGAGAATTAAACAAAGACAGTTTGTTTTAAGTTTTTTTTTTTATTTGCAAACCAATAGCATTAACAAAAAAACATATAGAACAGTTATTAGCTAGGCATAGCCTACTCCATCTTGTTACGTCTTGTATAATATGTATAATATTGATAAAACTATATAGGTACATAATCAATAGTAACCCAGAAGTCTTATCACATGGTGAAGGAAGATAAGAACTAACTCCTATCATTAATATATAATAAAATGCGCTCTGATAATTAATAAAACAACCATTGCAGTGATTTTACACATAACCATTATGATTAGAGAACCTACCTATATTATTGCGATAGTTTTACAATTAAAAGGGAGGGATACCGCTCTATATTATAGTTAATGCGTTCCTTGCGAAGTATACGCGGTGTAGCTAAAAGTAAGGTCAACAGGCATCTTCTGGGTATGCAGGGTATGCTCGCTCCATCGTAGACCAAGACCAAGCCCGTTATTGAAAAAAAAAAAACGTGATGGGGTTCTTCAAAAAGGTCAAGTGCGTTTTGCTCGTAACCGGCGTATGTGTATATGACAGGTTGTATGAATATGGACGAAGCGAAGGAAGTAAGTATGCAAGAATCGTAGCAAGGGGCGTAGGGTACATTAAAAGTGGAAAATTCTTTGTTGAAAATCACGGGGATCTAAAATCTTTATGTACTTCACTATCACTACATAGTATAAAACAAAGTCGCTTTCTCGGTCCCTATAACCCTATGTATGCTTAAATCTTTAAAACTACGCAACGGATTTTGATGCGTTTTTTTTAATAGATAGAGTGATTGAAGAGAAAGTTTTATATGTATAATACATGTATATTGCACCCGTGCGAAGCGGGGGCGGGTCGCTAGTATATAATAAAATCAGTCTGGATTTATTAAAGGTACTTACCTAATATATTATGTATATTTAATCTTCACAGCCTACATTCTCTGTTCGACCTCATTACATTCCTTTTGCCATTTGGAATGTTAATAACAGGAGCTCAGTGAATATCAGATGGAATTTCTCATTTTGTGGTGAAGTATGAAGAACGGAATGCAGGCTGGGCGCCGAGTGCCGCCCGCCCTCTTTTAATCGCGACCTGCATAGCCATTATCTGCTAGTATCGCCTACTGGACGCTTTCATCTCGTATAATAACCATTTAGTCATTCTGCTCTCAGAATCGGATTGCACTCCAGTGGAAATATGTACGATTTTACAACAGTCTGAGGTTACTAAGACTATTACTGTAAACGACGTACATCCGATACATTGGGTTCTCGGGTAAATGCGTAAAGAACCTATATTTTATTTCTCAATTTGAATTTTTTGTCGGTATCAAATGTCTCCCCTATGAATGAATGAAGATTATTTGCTCGGATTGTTCCCTCTAATGACAAAAATAAGATTAAGTTTTTGTCTCATCGTCATCAACCCTTAAACGGTCCCACTGCTGGGCACGGGTCTCCTCTCAGATTGAAAGGGATTAGGCGGGGCGATCCATTGAATCAAAATCGAAAAACGCTGCAAAAAAACTTGGCATCCAGGTGAGACGATACTTCACAAGGGAACAGATTCTAATTCCGTGCAAAGCTCAAATCAGACCCTGCGTGAAGTACTTTGGATTCGCTAGACAGGTGTGGTCGGAGGATAATAGGAAATGATGACCTCACGACTAAAAAGGTGCTGTGCCTGTCAGTTTTCTACAGGTTGTTTCACGGGGAATGCGCACAAGATCTTCATGACCTTATTCTACCATTACTTTATTCCATCGGATCACTAGGCGTCGTGAGGGTCTCCATGTATATGTCGTGGACATTCTACCTTGCCGCATGAAGCGTTTCTCTTCATCATTTCTAGTGCACATAGCGAAGCTGTGGAATTCTCTTTCGGCGACAATGTTCCTTGTCGGCTGTCACCTACAACATGGGTCTTTTCAAGGCCAGAGTGAATTGGCATCTTCTAAGTAACCGCGGTCCATCATAGACCACATGTACTTACCATCAAGTGAGATTATGGTCAAGCGCAAACCCATCCATGAAATCATAATACATCCATAAAATAATCATTAAAACACGTATACATAGAGAAAGAATACTGATGCTCTCTTTTGTATCTCTGTGTTTCTCTGTATATATGTCTGAACTTCACGCCAATACAGCTGGATTTGCAATAATATCTAGGTATCTTATCAAAGAGCGGGTTTACAGATAAGAGTTATACATTGTCACGCATTACAGGACAAGTAATAAAGGATTTAGTTTGGGCTCCAATATGAGTAGTACACATGTGTTCATGAGATATTTTACTAAATAGGTATATTTACCTACCTAATAAGGGACAATCATGAGATAGTACTGTTTGCAGATGACACATCATTATTATTCAAACTCAAGCGTCAACAAATCGTCACAGACGATGTAAACAGTGCTCTCTCAAAGGTGGTGCATTGGTTTAATACTAATAATCTAGTTTTGAATGAAAAGAAAACTAAATGCATAAAGTTTACAACACCTAACGTAAGACAGGTGAAAACCAGTGTTCTTATTAATAGCGAAGAGTTGGACCTTGTGGACACCACCGTATTTCTAGGTGTCACTTTAGATTCTAGACTTCAGTGGGGCCCACATATAGATAAATTGTCGAAAAAGCTTAGCTCTGCAGCATACGCCGTCAAAAAAATACGTAGCTTGACTGATGTAGATACAGCGCGCCTTGTTTATTTTAGTTATTTTCATAGTGTGATGTCGTACGGCATTCTGTTGTGGGGGAATGCGGCTGACATACAAACTATTTTTGTGCTGCAGAAAAGAGCCATTCGATCGATTTACAATTTAAGTCCCAGATATTCACTGAGGGATAAATTTAAGGAGATTAATGTTATGACTGTTGCATCACAGTATATTTATGAGAATGTATTATATGCACACAAGAATATTGATCTCTTTAAAAAACGTAGTGATACACAATGTTAATACCAGGAACAAAAATAAATTTATTGTACCTGCAACGAGGCTCCAGAAGATAAGTAATTCGTTCAAATGCCAATGTATACGCTTCTACAATAAAATCCCAAGCAACAGTCAAAAACTTAGTCTTAACAAATTTAAATCAATTGTTAAGCAGAAATTGTGTCTTAAAGGATACTATTCAATAAGAGATTATACAGATGACAAATATGCTTGGGATTGAACTGTTCTAATGAACTAGGCTTTCGATGCTTTAATATTCTATTATTCTGACATTTCTTTGTTTTATTTTATTTATTTTTTTGAAATTGAAAGATTATTCAGATTAATATTGTAAAAACATGAATTTATCGTAAAGTATGAGAGTCGTGCAGCCATTGATGTTGCATATATTGATAAGCAATAAAATGACTTAAAATTACATTGTGCCCTTCAGTTGCCTAGCGGTCTGAGCTTGTCATGCTCACTAAAATGTCCTGCTGATGGTGGCGTTGCGTGTCGGGTCGTTCTATTCCCTACAACATGGTTGAGTCAAACGACGCCGATACACACGTCATACTCGTGAACGGGTGCCGTCTGTCGGGGCTGGTCAGCTCTTACTGTCAGTGGCAATCTCTTTATTTATTTATTTAAATTTTTCTGTTTAGTAGTCTATATTAATTTGAAAGTACACATCAAACTGCATTGTTCTCATGTAAGTCTGACAATTATTTATATTATTTTGATATTAGCAGACATTACTGCAATAATTACTGTGTTTATATTTTTTCTTATTATTTAATAATGTTTAACTCAATACAATGTAAATGTGAGTACTTTGTAGGCTAAATATACATACTCAGCTTTGAACAGTCTGGTGGCTTTGAGCCTTTTTTATATGGCCTACGCAAATGTTTCTCTGATCTGGTATCGTCGTGCGACGGATTGTTGAGCTCCCTAAATTATGGTTGAGCTACACAATGACTGATGCATGCGTGCCGTCAGTTGGGACTGGTCTACTCAAAGCCGCTATGGCTCTTTCTTCAAAAGGCCATCTCAGACGTTGCCCTACATTGTAAGACACATATTTGTTACCACTATTCTATGTCTGGACTTTAAAAGAGACTATGATTCTCTGAGTTTGTTTCGGCGTTTCTTCTCAGAGGTCGTCAGCTAGGAAATGCCGGAGCCATCTAGCTTTAAAAAAAAATGTTTATTATTGACTTGTAAAAGTGTCTTTAAAAGATCTATTTACAGAAATAAATATCATTTATATCATTCATTTATATCATTTACCTATAAAGCGAAATATTTAGGTACTACTCGCTGATTATTCATGAAATTTCAGAAACTATTAAGCCTACGAACTTTTGGCATGTTTGCAAGGTTCCTTACATTACATCGTATAGGCATCAGGTAATATAAACATGGAAATTTCTTACGGGATTGGGATTTTATTTTATTCAATAGGTACAGTAACAGACTACAGACCAATAGGTACACACACCATGCACAATTATGTTCAGCAGTACACAATATTTAAATCAGTCCCGATGTACCAAATCAATACGATACGGGTGACGCCGCGGGGCACAGCGAATAATAAAATAATAACATGTGGGGACTAAGTTGAGCAGAACTGCAGCAGACACAAAGCCATTACGACTGAGCTATTAAAATTGTACAATGGATATATTTACTTAGTAGGACTTTGAACCCTCTTTGTGATAGTTCATCTCACAAGTCAATGTTTTAACAATGGAGATTGTCTTGTTTGTGTATTATGTTATCCGTAAAATGATCGCATCTCTTTGACTTCTGTCCCCGACTCTACTTTTTATTTCTGGATGCTTGTGACGGGATCACGGACGTTTGTTTGGTTATCAGATAACGACATAAATTACTTTAAATTGAAAAACTGCAGTGTTTTAATAAAAATATAACAACATCCCCATTGCCCTTTATGAATAGGTAATGGATCGACGCAGTTATGAGACGCAATAATAGAATAAAAATAATATAGTAGGTAGGAGTAAAGTAGGCTTTGTAACTGGTTGCTGCTACAAATACAGGTAGGTATTTCCATATATTTACCAAACCGGATAAACTGATATAACTACCTGAATGTTATGCAGTATTTGGCGCGGCAGAACATAATAGTTCTGGAGATCCCGGGATCATTTTGGGGCACCAGTGTGGAGACGAAGGAGGACTCCAACCAGACAGGCGCGTGTTTTACCTGTGGGTCGTAATCGTAGTCGTCTACTTTTGGTTGAAGAGGCATTACATCTCGTCCGATCAACTATGTTCGAAACGCGCAATTAACAGTTTTTAATTCAGTGGTAGTAGTGCGAAATTGGGCACTTTATTGATGAATGCCGGCAATAATGAGGCCTCTTCGATTTGACCCGTCTTCCAGTTCCTTCCTGACTGTTCTGTGCGTGCCACAAATTAACTGTTTTTATTTAGTACTTACGCATATTGAGTTTCCAACCCGAAACTTTTCATAACTGGCGAGTGCTAGATACATCTAATTTTAAACTTACTGCTGTACTTAGGTATATTACTGCGGCGTTAACAAATATAGGTAATTAGATTACAAGTCCAAATTGCGGTCAACGTTTCATTACTTACACTTTAATTAGTATTATTTGAGTTACGATTAGTAAGACCATAAGTAGTCAAACATTTAAACAAGCTCGTGCTATCAATGTTTCCTTTGTATTTTATGTGTCAGTCTAATATTGTACAGAATTATATACTAAGGAATGTCCTGACGGACAGACTGACTGACATCATCGCACAGCCTAAACTAGGAACCATCAACTAGGATCCATTTATTAAAAATGCATTAGTTGCGTTACAAAACAGAGGTTATAAATTATGGAAATGATTCGAGAATGATTCATACAAAACACCCTCACGTCACGAGGCTACATTATGGGTATGAAGCAAGAGACATGTCATTGGAATAAAGACTAAATCAGCATTGCGTAAAATATATAATTTAGTCATATAAATTACTTTATTAGTTAAAAAAGTTATGTAAATTAGATACTAAATTCAATATACTAGAAAAAATGTTGCTTTTATCCCCAGCACCCTGGGGGTGAAGAGGTGCTACTAGAGAAGGGAGGACAGGATGCCACAGAGCCCTTCGAGGATGTCAGCCACAGCTCCGACGCCAGGTAAACGCGTGTTTTGTTTCCACACAACATTGACAACAAGGTCTTCTCATACACTACCCTCTTCTAACGACTCATTACTCCAAGAATAAAATAATAGTTCTTAGGTATGGGTTTGGACAAATCAGAAATGGGGAGATTCGTAAAAGAACCAAAGTTGCCGATAAGCTGCAGTGACAGTGGGCGGGGCTCATAGCTCGTAGAACTGATGACCAGGCACCGGAAAACGCAGCAGCGTGTAACCGGTCCCTGTGGAAGTCTATGGGGTGTACGTTACCCCAGCAGGAAAGTAGCTCCCAGAGTGATATAAGTGGAACGTATAATTAGTGCGTTTTCTTCTGTAAATGTGCACCACATAAAAAATTTGTGCGCTTTGTCGTATTTGTCGTATGTTGAATTTTCCCGTCGAAGTTATGACACCATCGTTTTGAGTTTTAGCAATATTATTCAATAACGCACGAATGTACACTTTTGAAACTTTTTATGGTTATTACAAGCGTCAAGAAGGACCGAATACAGTTTTTAGCTAGTTTATAAGTTTTCTCATTTAGGCGCTGCGACATCATTTTCGGTTTTCAAAAAAGCGCTATTACTCGAAAATAATAAATGTTTTCGTAAATCTAATTCTGTCACAAATACGCACAAATAAAGAGCTACTCGTGTATGTTTACTCCACAGGCGCACATACAAAAGTTTTAGAGATACACGATTTTGCAAAACGTTACTCTAGCAGGAAACGCAATATCTAGAAAACCTGAAGACGCACAAATTATATTTTTGGCGCACATTTATGCACAAATATAAGCTCACTGTCCATACACAATATTTCTCTTTCCGATCATTCGTTCAGAATTTTCTTGCTGGAGTAACATTACCCCAGCAGGAATCGTTTTTTCCGTTTTTTTTTTCCAAAACGACAAAGCGCACAATTTTTTTATGTGGCGCACATTTACAGCAGATTACGCACTAATTATACGTTCCACTCATATCGCTCTAGGAGCTACTTTCCTGCTGGGGTAACGTACACGTCTATGGGGAAGGCCTTTGTTCAGCTGTGGACCTGCTGTGGCTGATAATGATGATTGGTTTGGACAATAAACCCATTTTGTCCAATGGGATGCGTGGAATCTATATTTTTAGTATGTAATGATAATGTCTAACGCTAATTGATATCTGAAACTTTATCTCTAATGTACATAACCTACCTTAGGTACCTAAGTCGCCGTAGGGGGCCGGTGAGGCGGCCCGCCACTGCCGGGTCTGCGGACGAATGCTACAGCCTACAGCGCTCCCGTAGTCCCGGCATTAAAGTGGTGACGCGAAACGCCGAGGTTGGTTTTAGTTGGTAGATCGCTCTTATCAGAGCGGAGTCCGACACACCCCACCGCTCTCCCCGGAGTGGTGGGTAGTGCATAAAGCATTTCCAACCCCGTCAAAAAAAAAAAAAAAAGGTACCTAAGTCGTAGGTAATTTATATTCAGTGGACTTGCATTTTTTTAAATTAGAATAGAATATTCTTTATTGCAAGTCATAAATAAAAGCCAACTATTTACAAGTTTATAAATCATAGAATGGTATGTACCTACAATGGGCCTTATCGCTCTAAGTAAGTGATATTTTACATACAACCTTTGGATGGACTCGAAAGAAACGGAAAAGTAGATAGGTACCTACTTCACATAAAAGCTAATATCTTAGACCTAATCTAGTAAAATATTAATTTTACTACCTATATTCTGTCCAATAACATGAGAAGATGTTTTAGGCTCTGTCTATCATTCACATTTCGAGCACCAGTGCATACTAGCTCAGAGTGTTAAATTATAGTTCAACACATTGTTTAATTTCTGATAAGTAACTTGTTTCTTATTGGAATGGTGCTCGTTAACTAGTTATGGTATGTTCACAGGTCACTGATGAAGAAGTACAAGATTGGCGAGTTGGTGGAGGCGGATCGCGTGCAAACAAAGAACGCATTCGCACCGCAGTGGAGCAACGACCAGGCGCAGGAGCAGGGCAAGTGCGTAGTCGCATAGTACCACCCACCACCACCACCACCACCACCACGACCACGAACCACACATCACACACACGCGTGTATTGACACACATGCACACGAGATAGTGTTGTTAAACATGTAAACGAATCATTAAGTAGAAAAAAAATACGAATATGCGTGTCGTGTAGGCACTTCAAATGTATAGATGTGTATAAGGCAAAGCCAAAAAAAAATGCTATTCATGCTTATGAAGATAATTATCGTGTTTACATTCTTTACAATATTATTACGCTAGTAATAACATTACTTAGCATAATATAACACAGACATAGTTTCATAATATTTGACGATGTTATGCGATGCTTTTGTAGACAGTCAATAGGTATTTTAAATTTTACACATTTAGGACACAATTGGGTAGAACATAATTATTACACATGTTCCAAGTTGCAGGTAATCAAATGCACTCTCACAGTCCTTATACCTATATGTATGTTTCTGCCACAAACTGTTTACTGTAACTGTAAAAATTCATTGTCACCTTCTTTTAGTCAATAAGTTAGTAAACAGAACAAGTCCGCTATCATTTTCATTCGTATTTTATATCATTACTAGCTGACCCCGCAAACATTGTTTTGCCATAAAAAAATATTGGGGTGGGTCACCCTTATCATTTAGGGGTATGATAAATAGATGTTGGCCGATTCTCAGACCTCCCCGATATGCACACAAAATTTCATACAAATCGGTCCAGCCGTTTCGGAGGAGTACGGTAACTAACATTGTGACATGGAAATTTTATATATTAGATTTGTGTAGGTACATACATCATTATTTTTTGTTCAATAATTCAAAGTACAGGGTCAATAAGATTTTGGTGAGATTTTATTGGACAGTCTGCTATTTTCAATGATATAAATTTTATTGTAGTCACATTCAAAATGAATAAGGAATATAATTAATTCCCATATCACTGTGATAAGTGACTTCTGCAATTAATGTTAATTTCTGAATCAACTATATTTTATCGCTAGAATACCATTGGCAGGACACGTGTATCAACCACTATAAACAGTACCTACTAATCGTTTATCGCGCGTCACGAGAGCTAAGCTCATCGGCCAGCGCCGTTGCGTCATTGTCTCATCGTAACTTGTTCGTTAGCCACCAGAGGCGCACTTAGGCATGGCTCTGTGTAGCGACCTAGCGACTACTGTACACCTTTCACCTAAGTAAGCTCTTACATGGCACAAGTAAACGATTGTGATTATAAAGATCTGTTAAGCTTTCCTACTAAAATCTCATGCAGAGCTCGATAGTTATTTTGTGCTTAGAATTTATTCGCTCATAGACATGATCTCTATACAAATTCCATTATTTTTAGAAAAGTGTTTGTTTTAGTCATTGCACAATATTGTTCATTTTAAACTTTTAAGAGATATGTATATATATTATTATAATTATCTATTGAAGACGGTTGGCGTCGTCACTCGGTGCTCTTTATTTTATTAATCTTGTTATGGCTTAACTGTATTGTAATTATTGATTAACTATTAAAGTGCATAATATTACATCCGCCTCATTATTTCATAATATGATCCTCTTTATTTGGTTTTGCTACACAGACCCATTTATTTTTATTTAGTACTCATTATAGTCTGTAGTTTTGTTTGGTACACGTATAATAAATAGAACAATAACATTACTGTCATAAAATTGCTGTCATTTTGCATTAACATTGTGTGGCAGTGTCGGGGTCTTTGTATGCCGCTACTTGCGTAACTGATGTTAACACCTAGTTACATACTACGGTAACTAGGTAGGTACTTACAAAAAATATGACGTCAATAGTTTTTGTGGGTAACACCTACCAATGGATGGATGATATCGTAGTAATAACAGGTAAGTGCTATTATTACACGGCTATCATCCATCCTCTGGCCGCAGTTATTACTGACCTTGGCACTGAACACATGATATTGTCATCATAAGTCGAGACGGACGAACCCTGATAACCATCTAGTACATCATGGAGTTGGTATCATTAACAAATACGCCAGATAAAATAATATTCTATACATAACATCATTTGCTGGGGACAAATATTAAATAATAAAATTTCACAATGGAGCAAGGAAATAATTTTTGTATGATGTATTTGTTAGCATTTTTCTGCTCAGATAAATGAATTAACACAACTGATAATTTCAACCTTTGACTAAACTACATGAGTTACATAATTATACCTATACATTTACATGCACATAGTATAATAAAGTATATGTATGCACTACTATTATCTTGAGGCCGAGGAGCTAAATATAGAATTATTAACTTTGCAATCGTAAAATAACAATATATAATTGACTCACTTTACGATCGTCGGAGTTCGACCAAGTTTGTCTACATATGCCTCATTCCCAGTAGTGTATGTTGTCCCTGAAGGCACACGAAGTGCACCTGTAAGTTGCGACCACGCTGCAACCTCTATACTTATAGCTTACCTAATGACAAATGAACACAGATAACGTGTAGAAGCTCATACCGTCACGACTATTCCCCGAAGGGTTCATCGGTATGTTTAGGTTCCACGTAATAAGAGGCGAGCCTATTGCCACTAATCTGGCACAATATATCCTAACCCCAATAGAAAAACCCAATAACACTGGTCGACATGGGTCGAACCGGACTACTACATTATTGAGACGTGCATATAATTTGGTGAACCTTGACTAACACTTACGCGCCGCCGCTCATCGGTGATCGTGTGGAGCCATAACTATTACCCTACCCATGTAATTGCATTAGCACGTATTAGCATGATGTGTTGGTGTGCAGCACGTGGACGTCGTGGCTGACGCCGCTGCTGCTGGGCGTGGCCGCCACCGTCCTGTACCGGTACCTGTTCGCGTAGGCAGCCGACCGCGGCTCCGCGACACCGCGCCACCAGCCGCCACCAGCCGCCACGCCACGCCAAGCCACGCCACGGACACCACACGCAGACGTGCCGCACACAGAACACTTACAATAGCTCTTACACATTTGTACTATAGATAAGGTAAATAAAGTGAGCAATATCGTCCAAGACAACGATTTCAATTGAGTAAGTAAATACTTAGTCATAGCGTGTCATCATAATTATTATGACATAACACTAGGTATACTTACACATAGTGCAAGGCGTTAGTTTCATTAATTAGCGGCGCTTATTTAACCCTTAACCAGGCTATGGATTGAGCATTTCCCACGTAGATTTTTTAATATTTTTAACAGGTTTTGGTAAAAAATCTACCCACAATCTGTCAAAAACGCCAACATAGAAATGTTACCAATGATAACACATAAAAAAAGTGGAACGAAACGCAAATGTCACTTTTGCAGCCATTTCATCTGTGGTCAGCCTCTGAACGAACATTTTTGTGACAAGTGCACCGTATTTTTAAACATTATGGCGAATCGGAGAAAGGAAAGTCGTACGATTTTTTGATATGTTGTAGAATTTGAGTTTTGCTAGTGATTTGTGCATAATTTATAGGTAAAAACTTCTAAAATATCATAATATAACGAAATAAAATATGTGGGGAACCATATGACCTAAGCCCTAATTTTTGTGGGAGTTATTATGCCCATTGCCCGGTGAATTGAAAACTTTACTTTATAATAGGTTTTTGCCGCGGGTTTTATTTAGGATTTACTGACGGTCATTTATCAAAATATAAAATGTGGGTAGTGGTAAACTTTGTTCGTCATTATTTGTCAGTCTATTTTAGTTATTCTTTGTTATTCAGATAATGAACGATCAACAGCTAGAAAGCATACTAAGCGAAATGTTTTCATCGGAGGAAGAAGAAGATGAAGACCCATATGTAGATTATGTCCCTAGACAGGCAATGGGAATATGTTTTCCCACATGTTTTTTTTCAGGTATTCAGCAAATTTTCTAAATATAATTGATAAAATCTCATATCAAACGTTATAACTCATCTAAATCTACAAAAAAAAACATTATTTCTGCACGATTTGTCCGAGGCCTGGTAAAGGGTTAATGATAGGTAAGTAGGTACGTTGGATTGGGAGATATGAGTGAATTTTGAATTTTCGGTGCGCTCGTTCTATTGTAGACCGATCTTTCTAAAGGATCGACTCCTGCTTTCCGTCGAGAGCAAGAGTCGATCCTTTAATTTATTTTTAAAAGGATCTGCTGTCTGAATAGAGCAATATCCGAGTGTGGCTTATCAGTTATGATGCATGGACGCGGTGGAAAGTCTTTTGTCACCAACCTAGCTAACTCCAAATAATTCTTTACATACTACTACACAAAAATAAACACGCTGAACCCTCCGGGGAATGTATGGTGAACAGTGTTAGTCTGAAATAGGTCAACCCATAATGTAGGGACCATAAAGATAAATATAATAGGCAATTTATAAATAGGAAAATATATACTGTATTTTAAATACATAAAAGAAATACGAACAACGGAATCAATGTGCCTGGTGCGGTACGGATGACATTTCGCGTAGAACTGTGGGATATTGGGGTTGAAATGCGCGGTAGACTTTGCTAGGCTGCTACAGTTTAAATATATGTATCTAGAGGCAATTTTTAAAACAATTTCATTTTAATAGGGGGGGTGCCAGTAGTTATAATTTTTTTTAATGCGTTTTTGAACCGCAGCAAGTAGTGGTAGGTAATCATGCACCAATTTCACAATAATCGAGAGAGTGCGAAATGTTAAATTGTACTGTTCTACTGGTAGTCGATCTTCCACTAAATGTTTTGAACTGCTATAATTGTCCTGAATATAAAACGAGAGGAATTATTTTCTACCACTAAAAGTATAAATCTATAGATATACAGATCCATGGATATATTTTACTTTCAGCGGATTTCAAAATTTCGGTACCTAAGGTCATCTAAACGTTAATGCTAAATGAAAAACTCTAGGCTGATGAAGTCCGGGGATGTACGTAAAGTGGGGGCCTCTTAACCATAGGTACATCAGCGCTAGTCCATTTCCATGTTAGTCCGCACCTGCAAATTTATCTATTGTGCATAAAGCTTGAATATTTAATGCAAATAGGGCTAATGACCTCTAATATATTTTGATATTTTTACAATATTGATAAATATGAACACACGCTACTTTAACATTAGTTTCTCTGGCGATTGTACAAAATATTATACCAATACATTATGAAATTTAATAAAATGTTATTTCTACATATGTAAGGTTATTACTAAATGCAATAATTATTATACAAACTGTGTCGGACCTAATAATGAACTACATTGTTACATGTATATCTACCTAATAATGAAAGGAATTTTATTTATAAATCAAAATAATTTAAGGTAAATAATTATATACTAGAAGGGTTATGCCTTGCGATGCTATATCTAATTAATATTAAACTGGAGAATTTAGGATGCTGCTTTGATAAAACTGATATTGTAATCATTTATTAGAACATATACTTATTTACACGCAGTGTGCCAACTGCTTACAGCAGTAGGTACTGCAAAAAGCATTTATATAAAATACTTTGTTATGCTTCGGTATGATTGTAGAGGTAGTTTAGTGGGTAAAAAAATATATACACATTGAATTCATGGCAATTCGAATAGACAATATTCGTAACATTATTAAAACATTATTGTAATTTCTAAGTAGATTGTTTAGTCAAATTTGTAATGACTGAATTTAACAAAATATATATCTTATTACCTACAGCCAGCCCCTATTGTAATATAATGCCATCTTGCATTAAGATGCAAGATCTACTACCTAGGTGGCTAGGTAAGCCTAGGTAGTAGTGTTGATAAGATTTAATATGACTCGGCAAATAAATAAAAAGGTAAATACTATATTAATGAGTTAAATACCCTAAAGTTAAACTCCCTTTTATTACGAGTACGAGTACGTAATGCGTGGCGGAGTCCTTCCAGTAAGTAGGTACAACAAGTAAAAATATCTAATTACTTTTACTAAACGACTAACCTCTTGATTCAACTACGATGCCAGTATGCAGTTACTAAATCCATAGTTAGATATAGGATGTTATGACTACTAATATTATATAAATATGTAAATGTAAGCGAAAAATGGTTTTTACTTTTTCTAGTTACGTGTGAGAAAAATTTTGCTATTTACTATAACATTATATGCAGGGATATAACGTGGCGACCCTCCGTTTGGTGTTTAGTTAAATATTTTGAAATAAAATTTTATAATTTGCTTGTAATCAGGGTAGTAGCTATTATTATTGGGTATAATATAATATACATGCTTTGAATACATTACTGAATAGAACCCCTATTCAGTAATGTTACAGAGTTAGCAGCCTATTATTAGTTGTGCAGAGGTTTTTAAATAAATATTTATTACGAATGGATAAGGGTACATTTAGGTGCTGATTTTATATATTTAACTTCTATTCTTAAATAAACACTTAGCTAGAGATATTTTATGTGTTTATGATGTCAATTAATAATTTAATATTGTTTACCATGACCATACCTAATAATTATTAAGTCCATTGTGTATTAGTTATTATTTGTGGACCTCTAATGGTTAATTCATGCACAAAATGTATATTTTGATAATGCTATCTGCTTGTTGACTGTACACATGCATTAACTACAACCCAACACCATGTTATCCAGTATTGATTGGAGACAGAAAAGGAATATTTATTATTTAAATTAATAGAGGTCCATTTGTGTACAGTCTTGCGAATGTGGTGTGCTCTATATTATACAGTTGTGATCTACTAATTGTAATCATAACACATCATAATATCATATTTTGTGTAAACAATTATAATATTGTTGTCCTCAGAAATTCAGTAGCCTTGTTTTATTTGTTTATAGAATAGTATGAAATAAAATTTCTAAGTTTAAGCATAAACTTGTTCTTTTTTTTTAATTATATTTTATATAAACAAAATTTGTATTCTATGTTTTATTTCATTAGAACCTTTTACAAAGAAAATAATTAACATTGGATGGCAGCCTTTAATACTTAATATACTAATACCACATATAACTTAAACTAGATAAAATTTAAAAACAAAATTATCAAAGATATTTTTATAGTATTGCATAGGTCATGCAATACTATAAAAATATTTAATTATAACAAGAAACACATATTGCCGAGCCCTCCAACCTGAAAAGAATAAAAAATATATGATGTAATATTGCTTTATTATAATTAAAATTATATAGGTACTTACATTATTTACAAGACTCTTCAAAATAATACTTAAGTACATATTTACAAAATATACTTAAAAATATATTAAAAAAAATATTCAATATAAATTAGCCAGTGCCCAACAGTGTTCTGTTTTTAAAACCAGAATATGGCTGCCTAATATGCTAGTTATTCTTAAGAATTTACTTCCAAACGTTTGCCATTTATTCGCTGTTGTCACAACACTGTCTGCAGTGTTGTGACAACAGCAAGCCTTTGCTCTGGCAAAGGCTTCCTGAAAATTAACTGCTGCATAATCAAAAATATGGGACATTCCTCGTCCTGTGTTGGTGAAATGTCATAACTCATAAGTGTTATGGTATGGTATTATTTTAAATACAAATACCCAGAACTTCTAGCAAAAGGTCATACAAATACATTTTATTTGCCAAAAGGCAAGAGGTGAAAGAACTACTAAATAGGAATTGATAATGAAGAACTTCATAATAATACTGTTGCAACTAGTATTCCACCATCCACAAGTTGAATAGTTATGAATTCTAATAATTATTATGCATAATACCAAGGATGTTTGACATTTTATCATGAGTGCTTACCCAAGCATAGTGCAATGTTGACAGTGTGGTCGCTCACAGTGCACACAAATGTGCTGACAGCCACAGCACAGGGTCACATCACAGTAAGCACACTGGGATTCTGTACCTCCGCCACACCTGCAGTCTTTTACTTCTAACTTATTGTGTACCTACAAAAAACAAAGACCTTAACTAAGTTACTAAAACTAAGTGTATATTTGATGAACCAAACTTAATATGACAATTTGTAAAAGTGTACTTTTTAAACAAACTTCAAAGTTTTTAAATAAACTTCATCTTCTATATGAGTACTAATAAATATGTTTATTAGTACTCAAATAGAAGATGAAGTTTATTTACTTCTTTCAAAAAGTACAATTTTACAAATTGTCATAATAAGTTTGAGTACTAAGGTATTACCAGGTATTTACCTTAGTACTCAAACAGAAGATGTAACAGTTTCTTACCATATTACCTGAATGCAATAATACTCCATCTTTACCAATGTACAATTGTTTCATTCTGTCTCTTTTATTTGTGATACTCAACGCGTCATTACTTTGGCCTATGACAACTTCTTTCTTCAAATTCTGCGCGCCTTTAAATAAAAGTAGCAAAGTCTTCGCTAAGAAAAAAAAACAAATAATACTGTAATTGTATCCTACAGGGGGAAAGTAAATTTTGGGCGCTAGTCCAAGTCAAATATTTTATTTCAACTAAGTAGACCATTAAAATAGTACTTAGGAAAAGTCAAAACTAGTTGCAATGTTCCAAAAAGTGGGTTATATGGAGAACAAACCGGCAAGAAAATCCTTATCTAGATATTTTTTTAGTAGCTTACCGTAAACTTTTTTCAGTCGGTCCTCATTATTATTAAATTGCTTCATTCCCACGTGGACTTTGCTTTGTGGGACAAAGTCTTCGATAAACGGATTTGCTCTTTTTGCCATTTAATTTAAGAATTAAGTAACCTTCACAAATTACGATTTTATTTTTACTTTTATTTTGTATTACTGATTTCCAACAAATCTCTCATAAAATTTAGATGATTATACGATTTTACACTGTCAAATTGACAGTGACACTTGACAATCGACAAATGAATGGCAATAGTGGCACTGAATGTTTTATTCAAAATTCAAAGGAGAACTATTTCGAAGAATATTAAATGCGATTCAAATAAGAATAAGAACGTCTATGACTTCGAATAATCGCGATCTGTCAAAAAAGTACAGCTTGCAAAGAAAATTAATTTTCTTCTTTTGAAATTATAAAAGTTTATATATTTATATGCATTAATACCAAATCGAACCTCTGCGATTTAATAAAAATGCACAAACTGCCAAAGAACTATATTATACACAATATTTTAAACTCGCATGGCTTTGTAGTTAAGCTGCCACCCTACAATTTATGATAGAAATCCAATTGAATATGACTGACACTTGATTAGCGTAGGGTGGCTGACAATAATGTTCAACAATTACAAAGCCAAATTGAGAACGTAACATTGGAAACTATTGATTTAATTACCCGTGATGATTGTCAAAAATAAAATAAATTAACCACGTCAAATGAATCGAAAATAAATATAAAAAAGGGAAATATTTCAAGATGACAATAACTTTAGTTTTATTATAAACACGGGTAATAAAATATCTAATTTTCTTTAAAATAACAGTCGGTGAAATATTTTAAATACCTATAAAATATTATTTCATAAATGTCTGTTTTGCTCACCCTACCTATCTGGTTAGAATTGACAGCTATGTATGACGTCACAAGACGGCTGGAGGTCAGTTCTATTCATATTTGAAACGCCTAATAATGTGTCTTAGGATGACGTGAAAGTTTTCAAAGAAATAAAACAGAATTTTTCAATGATGTAACCTTTACCTACATAATTCATAGGTTTCTCTTTACTAATACGTAGTATCACTCAATAACATGTGCATAGCCGGCATTGTTTCTGAATTTCCTAAAAGAGAGTATTGTTTTTTGTTTTTTATGTTCATTGTTGCTGTTCCTTGCATTGCTGTTGACTGTAGACTCACAATTCAATTACTCATAGTAGTAGCAGCATAATTATTATTATAATTATATATGTAGATAAAAGTATTACAAAAATAAATAAGTACACATTTTATTTTAACAACTGTTATATTAGGAATCTCCTTTATCGTGAGTACCCACAATTTATTCATATAAAGGTGGTATTCTCCGACGCGATGCAAGTGTAGTCCCTTGATAAAGTACAGATCAAAGTAGACAGTACTCTGTGGTAAACAGAGACAAGCTCCGTTTCGATGTCTCTGTCTGTACAGGACAGTACCATATTAGACAGTATTTATTAGTATAGTATCCTGTTTAAGAAATATATTCACGGTCTTGTTTTTTTTATTATTAATATTCTGTTTTTTTATTTTATTATTTTAATACATTAGGTATTTTAATTTAATTAGGTAATTTAATTTAATTAGCTTTATTTTTTACACCTTAGTATTTAAATTTCTGCACATGTATTGTATAGTGACGTATACTATATATTTAGGAGTAAAAAAAGAAATTAGAATGGCTACACTGCCAACAGGGCACCTTCGATCGGTGGGTTGCTGTCAACAAATTCTTATAAAATATTTATAAACTCGATTCTATAATAGACGCAGTTAATCTTAATACGGCATTATAATCACGGCTCATGTACTAGTAAAAGTATTAAGTTCAGTGTAGTGACAACATCTGGTGCGATAGTGAAAGTGTTTCTGTAGCCCTTCATTCCATTCTATGATAGTGACGGGGCTGTTAGTTGCAGCCGTAGCATATGTGAGCGGAGTCCTTGCGAATGTTATGTAAGCGGTGGTAGTTAACGGCATGTCTTGGATGAAGCGGCCTCAGGGTGGTGCGGCGGCACCGCCAGGAGCTGAGCGCCAGTCCTACGCCGCACCCCAGACACAGGTGAGCCGTGCAGGTTATCTTCTCAAGACGTAAACAATGACGTGGACCAACCATACCGATCTGCAACACTTGTCATATGATTGTCACATAAACATTCTCTTTTACTAAAGAATATTTTTTGTAATCTGCTAGTAATTTATTTTCTTAATTTGGATTACAGTATCAGGTTGGTAATCAATTATTGTTTTATGCCAATGTCCCATATTGTTTTATGCTGCTACTCTAAGATGAGGGTCTGCCCTTAAGGCAACTTGACATAAGGGATATATACTAACATAATAATTAACACCCATGATACAGCCTTAGCAATTTAGTTACAGAGGGAGTGATATCAACTATACAATTTTGTCATTGCAGCCTTTTGGGAATCAACAGAACATGTACCCAAATTATCAAGGAGGAACAACAGGAAATGTGCAACCACAACAGTTCTGGCCACCCCAGCAACAGCCCCAGTTCAACCAGCAGTATGGCCAGGTGTATCAGCAGCAAGACTATCCTCCTAATGCTAATCAGTTCTATCAGCAGCCAAATGCAAATCAGTTCAACCAAAACTACACAAGCCAAGGTTTAAACAGCACTCAACAACAAAGTTATTACCAGAACCAAGGACCACAACAACAGGTTTTCCCACAGAACAAACCTAATGCCGACAGCTGGGAAGATAATTGGGACTGGGGTTGGGAAGAATCGGCTAAACAAGCACAGAAGGCGTCCCAAAATGCCATCCAGCAGCCTGCTCCACCTCCTCAACAGGTGTTCAACAATGCTAATGTGATAGAGGAGAGCTTTGCTACAACTGACAGTTGGAACTGGTCTATGGATGACAAGAAAGGAAGTAAACATCCTCCCATGGTGCCTCAAAATAATGATAATAAGGAACCACTCAAACTACCAGAGTCAAACCCTCTTGTAGAACATAGCACAGTGCCTGTACCTAGTGGCCCTTCAAGTGTTAGTAATATATCTGCACAACATGAGGAAATCCGGACATTAAATGATAGAGAGGTAATCAAGGAAAAATTACCTAATCTAGCATTAGGAAAACGGTTTCATTTAGATAATTTAACACCTCAGTGGTCCATTGAATCACAAATGTCACAAGAATCAAGTGATGGTCTTCATACACAATCTGAAGGAACTTATAGAAGTGAAAACCAATCAAGAAACTCTAGTAAAGGCAGTCCAGGGTTAAATACAGATAACTCTAACTTTAATTATACACAAACTGGTTTAGAAGAGGGCTATCCTCAAAATAGTGAATGGTCAAGGCCCTCTGATGAACCAACTTTAACTGATAGCATTCAGAGTAACAGCAGACGTGAGAGTCATGATGAGCTGTCTAGATCTATGCACGAGATGAGCTTGAACAATGTTGATAATTCTTCAACAGAATTATTAAATTTAGGTCATGAGGCAGACCCTAGTAGCCAGGAATATGTTTCGGCAATTGAACCACTACCTGCAGTATCACCGTCTAATTTCCCTGCACCTGTTCCACCCAGTCTCCCTCCACCATCATTGTCTTCAACTATGCCACCTCCTCCACCAGTCTCGTCTGTGTCTTTACCTCCTCCAACATCCTCGTCTACTGCATTGTCAGCACCACCCCCTAATTTTCCTCCATCAACATCAAATCAAAATCCATTCAAAATGAATGCAGGTCCATTCTCTCACAAAACAATAGCTAAAGTATCAACAAGTGCTACGGCTGTCCAAGCATTCCCACCTCAAACATCTAGTACAAATCTGACATCACCTGCAGTTGTTAGCAAAGTGTCTCAACACAACAGAGTTCCCATAGGATTCGAGGCAAACTTGGAAACAACCCCAGATAATTCAGAACGGCCGGATCAGCCGCAAGTGTCGGCGTTTAGGCCAATAATGGTTTCACAAGTTCCCGATAATATGGAAGTGGCGCCGAGGAATGATAGAAATGAATATCTGCAAACAGCACATTTGTCTGGTAGTGACTATGGTGAAAATACGGATTTTAGTAGAGGTGCTCCACCACCTGGCTTGCGACGAATGGTAGTTGGCCAGCAGGAGTCTGAATACAACCAGAACCTGAACATTTCTGGTGATGAACCTCCTCCAGGTTTGTCTAGAATGGTACCGGGACAACAGAATGAAGCAGAGAATGCGTACAATCAATCGGGTGACAATTTTCTAGATCGCCTCATTGATGGACAGCCAACTGACAGTGGCGCTCGACCTTACCGACAGGCTGACGGTCAACAAACTTCAGATAATTATACACAATCTGCAACTACCAGGGTCCCAGAAAGGCGACCAATTGGTCTTGACAGAATGGTGCCAGGTGAACCAAGTAATGACGATTACCCTCAATATCAGAGTTCTAACTACGGTGGTGCTAATGAACAACGCGTAGTGACGGGATTAGACCATGAATTTTCTATACCGACCGATACAGGACCACCTGACGTGAGAGAGCAAAACGTAGATGGTTCTGATTACACTGAGCAGAGCTCTAGAAACCCGCCGAGAAATATAATTGGTGCGAGGGAGTCCAGTAACGATGCGACGCCGGATTTCAGCGCGCCACCGGACGAGCATCAGAGGGAACTGACCATGGAGGGTGAGAATCTGCAAGATTTGAGCATCATTTCATCAACGGAATTGACGTATTCACGAGAGCAGGTGCTAGATGGCGCCGACGTTACTTTGACGGACGTGGGTACGGACCGAAAGACAGATTTATCTGATTCGATAGACCATGCAGCGACTAGTTCGAGAAGACAGTCCCTAAATAAAGTAATCAGTTCTGGGGAGGATTCTGAGAGAGATAGAGCATTTAAATCATCGCCAAGGAGGGATAGAGACAAGCACAAATCGACGAGAGACAGAGACCAAAAGCGAGATAGAGACCGTGACAGGGAGCGAGATAGGGACCGGGAAAGGGAACGAGACAAAGATAGGGAGCGTGACAAAGACGGCAGGTATTCCCGCGGGGACCGGAAGTACGACCCCGACAGAAGATCTGTGAGGGAAGACCGGCGTGGAGACAGAGACCGACGAGAGCGAGACGGCTACACTCGCGACCGACGGGAGCGGGAGGGGAGCCCTGATGCACGGCGGCACCGGCGCAGCAATCGTAGCCACCGGTATGAGACTGAAGACACCGACTACTATAGCGACAGGGAGAGAGATCGAAGGTCAGTTGAACAACCTTTAACACAAATGTTTGCCTAAGTGATGCTTAGATTTTTAATTTTGCATGTTAACTGTAATTGTTTTAGGCGTCACCGAGAAGGTTCGTACACATCGTCTAAGCCGCCTCGGCCGGACGATAGCGAGCGACGCTACGGTGACGAGCGAGACCGTAGCAAGCGGTACCACACAATAGAGCGAGAGAGACGATACGACGACGACCGCGATCGGCGTGAACGGCGGCGCGGTGACCGCTACCGCGACCGGTACGAGCGCGCGTACCGTGACATCGACCCGACCAGGAAATACGGCAATCTAAGGTTACAGCGCGACAAGGAGGATCCCAGAAGAGGCGAGTCAATTCAATTTATTTTCGAGTAATTTCGACATCGTCATCTTTAAAGTGGGTAGTTTCCTACAATCATTAATTTTTCTTACCCTGTAACCCTAGGTCCGACTACCCTAGGTAGAGCGCATTTAGGGCAGTGAATCTTTACAAATCGTTACAATTCGTTAAGACATGGTTAACATACTTCGTTGGTCTTCTCTTTTTTACTTAGTTTTACTTTTTCATTTACATAATTATGATTTTATTTATGTTTTATTTAATGAATTAGCATCTAGAGTAATAATATGTTCAACACTCGAATTGGCACCTGACTATTCTGCAATTATTAAATTTAAAATTTATGTAAATAGCGCTTGCGATCGAATTCTATTATATCCCTTATTATGTTTATATATAACTTTTTTGTGTAATGTTCGACGAACTGACTGACGAATATTATATTTATTTTGCAGTTGTGACATTCTCGAGCGATGCAAAAACTAATGATAGTTGTACGAAACAAGGTACAAACAACGCTACTTTTTGTGCCATGCGGTGAATGACGTCGCACAGTGCGCACGCGCCAGATTTGTTCAAGTAATATACAGGTTGACTTTAAATTCATTAGCGACCTTTCGGCCTAAGTATCTTGTCTAAGTTCATAGATCAGGTTGCCAATTAAAACTATTGCCTTAATGATTATTTTTTTTAAATATTCATGTTTTGTGTAATAAGTACCTTGTAAATATACTTGGGTTAATAGGATGTGAATAATGAAAACGTCAACCAGTATATATTATAATGCTAACTCGTAAACAATTTTTTTTAATATCGGCGCGTGAGTACCTACAGTATGCATGCCACATGTTTGGAACTGTATTTATAACACATTTCTACATACATACTTAATTTCATTTGCTTATAAAATATTACAATTGGCTAAATCTTATTAGATTGGCTTAATAATCATAATTAATGAGTTGTGTAGACTGATCAAACTGAGTTTGTTACCAAAAAATTATGATTATATGACAATCGACTTATCAACATATTATCAAAAGTGGATTAGTAACTAATGAATGACATTCTGTTTCCCTGTGTTCGGGCACCTACACTCTCAGACATATTAATGATCATCGTCGCTGTTCACTCATGAATGTTAAAACAATAACACTGACCGAATTTTGGCGTTAAATGGTTTTGTGAAACTTTTTGTGCTCTAGTCACACATATTACTAATATGTGACGAATTTACACGTATTGGAAAAAAATTGACTGCTACGCTAGAGGTCCCGGGTTCGATTACCAGGTCGAGCAAAATGTTATTGGAAACGTTTTCTATGGAATACTTAGTAGCAGCTTGAATTTTGGATGTGTGCCCGGTTAAATAACAACAGCCTCGCCCCCTACTGATACTACCAAGATGATAACGCGAGTGATACCACTGGTGTTGCTGACGTGTATAGGCTGCGTTGCCATTTACCATCAGACGGCCTTTATGTTTGTTTGTCAAAAAGTCGGCAGAACTCGAAATATTGCACACAATGTCAACTGTCTACTTTGCTGTACTGCATTATTCCTAATACTGAATTTGTGTATTTGCACATAACATGAAGGACCGGCTTTACAATACAACAAACATTATAATACTTATTTTATTTACATATGTTTTAAAATAAATAAATATTCTTAGACAATGTTACACAGCACCATCTAGTCCCAATTGAAGCAGAGCTTGTACAATGGGTACTAGACAATAGATATAAAGTTATTTAGCGAAGGAAAAATTCGACCGCGGGCAGGATTCGAACCTGCGTCTTCTGGTTAGGTACACCAGACGCTATGACCGCTAAGCCACCGCGACTCCCACCCGCCATGACGAATTTTGCCTTCACATTCAGAATTTACGTCTAAAAAAAAGATAATAGATATAAAACTTATATCTTTATAATACATAAGAAACACCTAGACAAACACAAACACTTGTGTTCATCACATAAATATTTGTCCTGTGGGAATCGAACCCACGACCTCGTGATCAGCATTCCGACACGCGAACCACTAGACCACAGACGTCGTATATGTTTGTACTCTATAATGTTTGTTGTATTAACAAACGATACGCGGCTTTGTACTATATGTATGACACAAAACTGTGAATTTTACATTGTGTTCTGGTGCTGATGTTTATCTCTGTAACATGCGTAGATATCTATCTGTTCACACATACCTACAATCCTACATCTACATCAATACTAGAACTTATCTCTTGTCAATCACTGAGCTGAGGTATCAAACTTTTATATTTATACATTCGTAGATGGTTATCTTCCTTCGAAGTGGGTAAAATGTTGTATAATTTACATGCACCACCACATCTTAATACGTTATTTATTCTCTTGTCTCAATGTTTGATTAAACATATACATTGTAGAAATGTATCGGGGTGTCCTGCTGTGGCTTTATTTGACTTAAGTCTCCAAACAGACTAGTCCCCACGCATGACAATAAGACATGCAATATTTAATGTTTATATCCATTTCACTTATATGTGATGCATGCGATACAGTGATACCATGCAGACTTACCGCTTTGATTAAAGTTGTAATTTTCAAATAAAAATTGTCATTAGTTTGTTTTTGTGTTACCTAATGCATTAATTATTTTCGTTAAAAAGGAGACCAGAGAACCATCAAAGTTACTATACATCATATGGCAGCCATTACTTGTATGCGCGTGCGTGCTGTGTGCAGCGTTATGTAACCTGTATGTATGTGTCGTGTGCTTAGGTGAGTTCTCGTCGCCGTCGCGTCCAGACTCGCGCGAGGCGACGGTCACCGACGACGACCTGACGGAGCCGCGCCGCCGCGGAGACTCGCACCGCCGCGCTCTGCGGACCGCCGAGCCTTTCTATGACGGTAAACACTTACATTTTCAATTCAAAAGTCCAGACAAACACATCCAGTCTTCACCTCCAGCCTGGAGCTTAGCTAGACCTCAAAAAGTAAACAAGAAACGTCGACAAAGTGACAGACGTGTTGAATGGTGTTGGTTTTTCTTTAAAATTTCGAATCCTCTATCGGCATTATTAAAAGCTATAAACGGGTAACCAATCCCTAACTCGAAGCTCATAAAACTTGGCATTCGCGTCTCTCTGAGCGGCAGTCTCAGAGTCTCAAGTGTAAAGGCATTGCATGTAATTGTTTTCTAACTCAGTCTATTTTACAACCATTAGAACTCTAAGATTTTTTCCTGTGTTATAGAAGTAGTGCTATACTTGCATTATCTATAAGCGGCAGACGCATTGCAGTAGGTACCTACTTAAATCATGAATGCTTGTTTATTAACGCCTTCTTTCAAACACAATGGGTGGCAATTAGTAATGTAGCTTGTGACAAGTTACTTGATCAACACAATACACTACAATATGAGATACTTCGATGCACGATGATTTTTTCTTGTTTGTGTGTCAGTTGCATAATGTTATTATATGTAGAGAAAGTAGTTAGCATACACGCAAAGAAGAAAGAAAGAAACATATAATTGCTACAAAAACAGCGACATGTACAAGACAAGTAAATAGTAAAAGGTAATAAATACATATAGACACGCACGCACGGATCTTGAGCGAAAGAGTACGGAATTGGATTTGCGCATGAACAACTGACAACCAATCACGAGTGGCAGTCATAACGCGTCGCGTGATGATCCAATCACAATGTGTCCATCACGATGTAATCGCAATGTGTCGCCTCGCTTCGCACCTCACATCATACCACCAAACAGACCCAATATTTTACTTCTCCGCAATCATCTGCGAGAGAATATATGTAGATGTCCGCAGTAGTTAAAAAAACAGTCAGATCTTAGAAGAGTTCAATTAAAACAGCTGACTTTAATAAGTTTTTTTTAATTTTTATTATTCTACTAAGGTGGCAAATAAGCATACGGCCCACCTGATGGTTGCGCGTTACCGTAGCCTATAGACGCTTGCAACACCAGGAGTATCATTTGAAAGAGAAATAGTTGGGTTGGCCATTGGTCCTCCCATTACCAACATAACTTTTCTAAGATCTGACTGCTTTTAACTACTGCGGACATCTGTATTCTTTTAAAAAATATAGGTATCTATATTTTTTTTTCTACCGTGCATATCGATGAGTGAGTTGGAATTAGAGCGGGACTAATCGAAATAATTCGCGTTTTTCCTTCATAATGTATGCATTTTATGAAACATAAACTTGCACATAATGATAAACTTGCACATATAAAATGATTCTGTTGACATCACCAACAAATGTTCAGAATTAAATTGAATTAAATGTTTTTAACCATATTGATATGTATGTGAATGTCAGATTATGGCAGCGCGGGAGGAGGGTACGCCGACCCGTACCTGGTGCAGCGTCAGCAGTACCAGTACTACGAGCACCTGCGCCTCACCAACCCCGCCGCCTACATGCAGGTCTACAAGCAGCTGATGGCGGGCCACGCGCCGCCCGTGCCGCACGACTACCGCGCGCCCGTCACCGCGCCGCTCTATGATGGTTAGTCTCTCTCCCTCTCACACACACAAACTGACACAACCACTGCAAGCAGCTGATGGCGGTTACTATACGGCAAAAAACAACATCAGTTGTGAACTTTGTCATTGGATGACACAAGGTTTGATACATAATTGTCGGTTAATGACAGATTTCGGCGGCGTGTCGTACGTCGCGCGGCGCGAGGAGCGCGGCAGCGTGCACTCCGGCCGCTCCAGCGCCACCGGCCTCAAGGGCAACGACACGTGAGTCACACACTCACACACTCACACACTCACACTACTCACACTACCAGAACACTCGCATCACAACTCGGTGCTACATACGGCCACGTGTTTTACAAACACATCAATGCAGTGGATACACAGCAATCCAGCAGAGGTAATCCGGGAAACTAATTTTAATTGACTAAATCATATTGTAACATCGGAAGACCTATTTTATAATTAGTCTCTGCTAACATCGCCTTGAAAAGATATTCTCAACTTACAAAATATACACAAGGATGCATTTTTGCTTCCACTATACTGTAAATGGCATGGGCAGCTAGGGTTGAAGAACATACCAGGTACCTTAATGATTATCAGAAAGAATTTGTGCCAGGACCAAAGATTTAAATCGCTAGATTTGCCCTCACCAGACTTATACTGCTTGAAAACGTGTCCATATAGAGATGAGTGCATGCACACATTCTGTATTAGAGACAGAGAACGACAGTGTGCAATATTCAGTATTAGGGAACGAGACAATAACAGATTCGATACTTCTGATGTCAACCAGTTTACTTACTGAAACGTGGTTCGGTAGGGCACATCCAGCAATTTAAATCTTTGGCCAAGAAGTATTGTGCCCGTGCTGCTCCAGCAATATTACACACATCGCATTTTATTATAATAATACCATACCAGTGAGGTTTATGAACAATCATACTTTATCGCATTTTTTCTATAGATAAATGTTCTATAAAATGCATCAATGGTTTCACTCTTTAGATAATTGTGTTATTAATTTGTTGTTGAAAAGGAAACTGCACGTTATAATTAATGTGTTAGTGCAGGTAACACATTAATTATAACGTGCAGGTATCTTGAGTCTTAAATTAAGAAAACCATCACATCATCAATAACAGCTCACTTTCATTACTAATAGCAACATTTCCAATACATAGCGTCATATGCGCGCGACTAATCGTATTTAAATGAATTCATATTATATTGCAGCTATACCTACTGTTAGTGATTAAACTGATAAGGGCTGTATTTCAAAACGAAGAGTATATTAACTGACGGTTAATTAGGGCGGGCTTGTTTCAGACGTTTCATCGCTTTACAATTACATAACAATATTATTACCTGCTTTTATATGTATATACTGATTAGTTAAACTAAGTATGTTATCATCGTAGCTGTCATACATCAGTAGGACAACTAATTAATGGTAATTTATTTTCGTTTACAATCCTATGCTTTTACTGAATTAATGAAGTATTGGATAACATGACTAATGCCGCAGTAAAATGACAATTTATTTAAAAAATCACGACTGGTGTAATTTTACAAAGTGGAATCTTTAGAGCGTTGGCAGTGGGCACGATGGGCAGTGTGATTCATGGTATTCACCTAGATTTTCCGTTTGACGAAGAGAAAGGTTCTCTTAAGTTAGGCGTAGTCTTACCTTAGCTTCGTTGTGTACGTACAGCTTAGTATTGGGAGATGTGGGGTGTATAACACTGAAAATACCAACGAGGGGTTTCATTGTTATACACGAATGTCTAACTTGCTAACAAAATACGTCTATTTAAATAATATACAAACATACCTACTAGTTTACATGTAGCACGCCGCCTAAAATGTCATGTGAAACCTGACTAGATAGATAGAGAGTAAAAAATCCTCAATTCTTTTATCATCAGCTTTTTCATTCATTCCATGATATTCCATTATGATGATACATATTGTGTGTACGGGTAAATCAAAGTATTCACAAGAGCATGACATATTTAATTTCATTAAACGGTTGTGTTTCTTTTGCTTTCACGAGACCCAGCTTTTCTTAACTTCCTTACCTACTTATTCATATTTAGGTATACATACTTTCATACTCTCTATATTTATACACTAATACTAAAACTAATACTATATTTACATAATATTTCGAGTAGATTTTTTACATCGTAAACTTTCATAAACAACAATCCATACTTACATAACTGTCTGTCACTCTCTGTCTTTCGGTTTGTTTGTTACAATTTCAAGCTTAAATCACTGAACCAATTTTCATCAACTTTGATAGAGAGTAAAGTGAAGTCGTAGGCTACAGCTAGTCTACAATTCCTTACAATGTTCGTTAGCGAAAATCTGAACAAAGTAGATGTAACATAACGTGTTTGTGTACGTGAACAAGTTCCTGATGTCCAGGGACCTCAACACGGACATGTCGCTCAACCTGCACCTGGAGGAGTCCACGGTGCGCTCCGAGAGGATGACGCCCTTCAGATATTCTACGGCACACATCAAGGTACTGCAACGTTATCTACTGTTTCAATAAAGTTAAGCAATCGCCATAACTATTGGCACCGGCTTACCACAATATCGCCGTCAACGCAATGTAGACACGTCATCGTAGTAACAGCGTCTACCTTCAAGGAGTACGCGAGGTTTATCTTTGTCTCACATTAGAAGTACGTATTTTCATATATATTATGCAGAGATTTTTGGAACGGTTCGAGCTTATGCCGTGTCGACCCGTTGAAGATTGATTGTTTTGATTTAAAACTACATGGTCACAGCTGGCTTATTATTAAAGACTGATTACTTTTTGCTAATTTAATAATAGTTGATGGTCCGTGGGGTGTAGATTTATGTTTCCGTTTAGTGTTATTGATTGTATTAGGTACATGTTGTGATGCGTGTGTGTGTGTGTGTTGTGTCAGGGCAGCATCGGTTCCCGCGACGTGGTGGTGGTGCGCGCGGCGTACCCAGTGGACGGCGCGCCCGCCACCGTGCACGTGGTGTCGCTGGCGGCGGCGCTGGCGCAGCTGCCGCACGTGCGCGCGCTGCACGCCTTCCCCGGACCACTCGTCAAAGGTCTGCGCTACCCTTACCCACCTCGCCTACATAACGAGCCCTGCCCGCTCGCGCTGGCCCAGCTGGCCCCGCTGGCCCCGCTCACGATGCTGTTATATTGCAGGTGTCACGCACAAGAAGAGCGTCATCGATTACTGCGGCGTGCGCGTGCGCAGTGCAGAGCACGAGGGCGCACGTGACGTCACCGGCTACGTACTGCTGTGGGAACTGCTCGCGCTCATGCTGCGACAGAACGGGGTAACTGACATCATAGTTTCCTACAGCTGAAGCCTGAAACTTTATATGTTTTTCCAGTATAACGATTTTTAATCCATAATTTAAAGTTGATTAATCTAATTTATTACAGCACTGTTCTAAGAATGACTTGATCATAATTATTATAATGATTGAATGATTTTCTATGTGCTGATGTTCTGAGATTTGCCGGTGTCAATTTCATAATTTAATAAAAAGAGAACGCGCCCGCACCAGAAAACATCTCACAAGGGACTTTACAAACATACAGTTAACAAACACAATTTCCACACAAACTCGAAACAAATATAGAATCGTCTGGTCGGAAGTTGAAGCCACGGCTCTGGGCGCAACCTAAAATAGTAACGAGGTGACCACCTTAACCGCTACGTCAAACGTGTCGTCATGTTTATCAAATACTTAATTTAATTGCAGGTGGTCGTGGGCTCTGACATAGCGGAACTGCTAATGAAGAACACACATGAATACGAATACAAAGTGGCGCCAGCCAAGACGCACAACGGTGAGACACTCATTGCAACCTGGACACAAGTCTTGAGCGATGGCCGATATACATTATTTACGTAAAAATACTCAGATTGCGTCTTAATTTACACGGATAGTGTAAAAAGTGCTCCAGGCTGAAAAAAATAACAACTAGGTACTTTTATTTGCGACACAAAGATTTCCAAGAAATTATAATGATTCATTCGCCTAAACATAATGTTTCTTGCGGACACAAATATACAGAATTGAATAGTACGCTCTCGTTAAAAATAAAAGTCTGAAAAAGTATTATAATATCCACCACTACCAACGGGTGTTGTTACAGAGAGTCGCCGCGACTCGTCGGTGTCGGGCGAGGCGCGCGAGGCGAGGGAGGCGCACGAGGCACACGAGGCACGCGAGGCGCACGAGGCACGCGAGGCACGCGAGCCGCACGACGACGAGGCCCGCAGCTCGTCGCCCGACCAGCCCTCGCTGTCCATGTCCGACAACCTCAGTGAGTAATATACACTTCGCTATAGCGTTAATACTCCCACTTGCATATCAAACTATTTTGACTGGAAATTGTTTGAATATTTTTTTTATGGTGGTAGCCACGATTTGCTCATGCTGCATAGTTCGTTTGGGGTGGTACTACCGCATTGCAAAATATTTTGTCGCTAATCAATAATGTGCTAGCATTCAAGTGTTCCGGTTTGAAGGACAATGTAGCCATGTAATGTAGTGGAATTACTGGGCATATGAGAGTTAACAACAAACGTCTAGATGGCAATGCGCGAGTGATACCATTGGTGTTGCTGGCATCTATAGGCTGCGGCTGCCGCTTACCATCAGGCGCTTGTATGCCTGTTTGTCATGTAAGAAAAAAATGCAAAGCATGCCGTGCATCTAAAATCAACAAGTTATAATTATATACTTTTGTTTATTTAGTAAGTTACTAATAACTTAATGTTGTGTAGACCAAGAGTCGTCGAGTTCTCCGATGCAGTCGGCGGTGGACGAGCGCGCCGCGCTGGACCGCTTGCGGGAGCTGCTCATATATGGAAACCGGCCCGAGGCGCTCGGTAAGTAACGGTGGCAACAGGTACGTCACTACATGCGTGTGCATGTGTGCGTGCGTGTTCATGTACGAGAGTCGACCGCCCGCTTCGGGTCTTTTTGGCAAAACGAGTAGCTTACTTAGGGTCGTTACGTGTGTCATTTAGTGCCAAGAAAAATCTTAAAATATAAAGTAAACAGTGACATCGAATACGTAATTTGATTTGATTTTTTATAGTTATCATATCACTACATAGTATAAACCAAAGTCGCTTTCTCTGTCCCTATATCCCTATGTATGCTTAAATCTTTAAAACTACGCAACGGATTTTGATGCGGTTTTTTTTAATAGATAGAGTGATTAAAGAGGAAGGTTTATATGTATAATACATGTATGTTATTAGTACATTGCACCCGCGCGAAGCGGGGACGGGTCGCTAGTAAATATATAAATTTAAGTAATATTATTTACGATTCTGAAACGAAAGTATGGAGTGTCTGTGAGATTCTGAAAGTATTTTTTGTAGCTTACCTGAAATAATTAATGTGCTTTCAACGTCGCAATATGACTTTTGATATGTGACAGCCCTATATGAAAAGACGCTATTGGACCTGATCTCCAATAATGTTAGTATGAATATACTGAGGGTTGTGTTGTGTTGTGTTGCAGAGTGGGCGATGAGCAACAGGTTGTGGGGTCACGCGCTGGCGCTGGCGGGTCACGGGACGCGGCGGGAGCGCGCGGTGGTGGCGGCGCGGTTCGTGGCAGCCCTGCCGCGCCGCGACCCGTTGCACACGCTGCACGCCGCGCTGCACGGCACGCCGCCGCCCGCCGCCACTGTCAGTACACAACACAACACTACACTACACTACACTACACTACACTACACTACTGTCTCACATCAATCTCACACAATATACTCCTCTTATTAAACTATTATTCTGTAACCAGGGGCGTATTTTGAAATTTAGCGCCCCGGGCCAATAAATTTCACCGCCCCATACGTCAAGGAAAAAAATTATTAAATAAAAAATATGTCTTGTTAAATCGACTTCAGTAATGAGAATCGCTAAACTATTACTTTCTCAAGCTTATATTTTGTTCATTCTATTTCAAACATTATTTTAAAAGAACATTCCTTTTCTAAATCTTCCTCGAGATCTTTCGGGTACAATTGCTGAAGTTACTTTCTACATGCTTCGCCAAAAATGAGTCAAATTTGGATATTGCTTCTATAAGTATCATAAAGTTGACATTATTTTTGTTACTCCGAATTTGTCTGTTTTTCCACGAAAAGAAAGACGTGTACCAAATGGCGCCAGAACCAAAACAAAATGCAATGCGGCCACGCCGCCCCTAGCGGATTGGCGCCCCGGGCCATGGCCCGGATGGCCCTAGGGTAAATACGCCCCTGTCTGCAGCGGACAAGCGAAATATTTATTGATTAAATTTTAGTGATTATACAACGTGTTACAAAATACCCCGTAAAAATATAATTAATTATCAAAACCAAAAATTTTGTCAGTTGTCATGTCAAGGAACCAGATTATTTAATAGAAAGGCCTACGTACCTACTTTACCTAATAATTATCTACTTTAATAGTTTTTCTACTTTTCATTCATAAATGTTGTTTTCCTTTTTTGGAGTATGTTATACAGCGTAATTATGGTTCTTAAATATTGTGGATGGACTCGTTATAATGCCCCATTTAACCTCCTTTCGGCTTTACGGGTTGTTCTGTAACATTCTGTATAGATAAAGTATTGTTTATTATATTAATAAGTATGTGTGTTATAGTTACAATGTAATAGTAGTAGTGATGTGGTGTGATGTGATGTGATGTGATGTGCAGTGCGTGTCGGAGGAGCGCTGGGCGGACTGGCGGCCGCACGCGGCGATGTTGGTGGCGAACCCCACGCCGCGCGCTGACCTCGACCGCCGCACACTCACGCAACTCGGTACCTACTCCATCATTCATTAATTATACCTATTTGCTACAGCGTATACTGTATGGATATTAGTTATTAAAACGTTTACTTGGATAACACCCAGAAGTCGATTTTGAAAGCAATCGAATCAATAAAATTAACGGCCGCTTTTTGCAATTCAGGGAATAGGTAAACATCAAATTCCGTAATAACATGCTAACTTGCTATATTCATGCAATTAATACATAAATTCACTCGTGGCATTTTTAAAAAGATCGCGAATGGTCCATATAATGACGCGACCAGTTGTTTCGACACTGTCAGTACTGTCAAGTCCGGTTAGGGGTCCGTCGATGTAATCCGTCAGTCTATCCATTACGTTGCATAGCGTTCATCTGATTTGAACAGAGAAGATAATACGTTACTTTTTAGGTGACATATTATTATGTATTTTAAAGTTATCTTGCCTTAAACAGTTCCGTCGTTCGATTCACTTACAGATTTTCGTGATAGTCGTGAAAGTATTGTTGAATTAAAGTATTATTTAAACCAGTGCTCTCATTGCCAAAGAAGCTGGAACTTATAATAATAAAGACGTAAACAAAAGAATATCTTTTTGTATTTTTTTTTTGGCATTTTCATTGCTAAGATTTTAAAGTTATTTAGCGAAGGAAAAATTTAAATAAAGAATAGTCTATTTGGGAAAACGTCAGGTATAAATACAAATATTCCTACAACTTAACTTAAAAATAACACTAACAGAAACAAAACATAGGAAATAATGTATTGTGTTGTGTCGCACTCGCAGGTGACAGTCTGTCTGTGCGCGGGCTGCTGTACAGCGCGCAGTTCTGTTACGTGGCGGGCGGCCTGCCCCTGGCGCGCCATCCGCTGGCCCCGCTCAGCCAGCCGCCGCCCACCGCCGCACCGCCGCCGCGCCTGGCGCTGCTGCTGGCGGACCCGCGCGCCACCACGCTGGCGCAGTTCGCTCACGACCGGGCGCTCTTCGCCACCGAGGTCTACGAGTACGCCATGTCGCTTCACCAGGACGACTTTGTCATCACTGAGCTGCAGGTCAGCTTCGACCGCATGATACATCGCAGAACCACATATTTTAAGCTAAGAAATAAAAGCGAATTGAAAATAAATATTTGTTCGGCAGCCATACAAACTGGTGATGGCGTGTCGGCTGCTGGACTGCGGGCTGTACGAGCGCGCGCTGGCGTACACGGAGGCGTGCGCACGCGCAGTGACCAGCTCGCCGGCACACTACTCGCCCGCGCTCGTGGCGCGCCTCGCCACGCTGGCCGACAGGTACTGTACTGCACTGGCACCCCGCCCTCCGCCCTCCGCCCTCCGCCCGAGTCCGAGCCCCACCTCATGTGTTGTCTCGTGGCAGGCTGAAGTACCACGACCCGTCGCTGCAGGAGGAGCCGCCGCAGGTGGACGAGGCGGACAGCGCCGAGCCCTCGCCGCGCCACCAGCAGTGGCTGCACGACATCAAGAACGTCGCCGACATGCTCACTGTACGTAACGTAACGTAACACTACACAGGTCAATATGCTGACACTCACTGCAGGAGCTGTCACTGCGCTACATAAAACTCAAAATAAGATTAATTAAGGCCATGTAAGAAAAAAAAATCATTTTTATGTATTTATTTACCCCATGAATGTCTTTAACTTATCCATCAAAATTGATTTTTATAAACGCGACTAACAAATTTGTGTGTGCGTGTGCGCATGCATGTTTCCGTATAGGCGGAGAGCGCGTCTCAGCAAACTACGCCACAGCACAACAACTACGGACAACAACAACAACAACAACAATACAGTTGGGGGGAACAACAGGTATGTACCATTACAAATGTGCATTATGTGCATTTACAAAAATTCTTCATAGTCTATAAAACTGACTTACTCATTACAACGCAACATAAGTATTGAAAGTGTTCAAGTAGTAGCTTCATGCTGTACAACTGAGGGTATTGCTGATCGAAAAGCCTAAGTCAGCTATATAGATTTCTGTCTAAAATATTTTAAAATAATTGATATAACTAATCAACGTTTATAAAAGTGACCCATGTGCAGTATCTGTACCATGGTACTGACATTTGACGCTGACTGTACTAACAATAAAGGTCGTCGCTCATTTATCATCCTGGAGAGTGGCAAGCGGTTCGTGTCGTGAGGTGAACGTTCACACGCCGACTATTGCTCCAGGCTCTTAATGTTTAATTCCGAGCATAAATAAAGGTTAAAAATTTCAATTTCTCTATAGTTGCAGGCGCCACAGTACCAACAACCCGTGCAGACGTACCCTGAACCGCTGCCTGAAGAGGCGCCCGACTACGCAGCGCAGTACTACTCGCAGCAGCAGCAGCAGCAGCAGCAACAACAACTACAACAACAAGAGCAGCCGATGATGCAGCAGCAGGCAGCGCAACAACAACAGCAGCAGTTGGTGCAGCAACCGGCGGCGGCAGAGGAGGCGGGCGCGTACGGCGCGTACGAGGAGTGGGGGCGCGCCGACGAGCCGGCGCTGGCGCCTGATTCTGTGCCTGCGCCTGCGCCTGCGCCTGTGTCCGCGCATGCTCCTGCTCCTGCTCCTGCTCCTGCGCCTGTGTCTGTGCCTGCGCAGCCCTACGCCGCACAGCCCGAGCCCTATTGGCACGGGGATGCTTACGCATACGGAGAGGTAAGCAGCGCCGCTAACTATTTCTTTTCAACCATCTTTTTAAGTCTATTATAATAATTATAACTTAGCCAATATTGTAAACACCTTTATTTTCTTAGAAGGTCTAACATATTTTATTTTAGTAAATATACATAAGGGTTGTTTACAATGATTTATCATATTGATGCAGTGTTAAGGCTCACATTTCTTATCAAGACGATTGATTATAGGTATATAATAATTGTATAGTGCAACAATCACGAATATCAATACCTTGTAACATTATATTTTGAAAGTTTATTTTGTGTAAGTACTATAAAGTCTGGGTGGAGGTTATTTAACCAACGGTGTCGGGACTTAATTCAGCAGTGGGTATTACAGTTATGAGAAGAAGAAACATGTTTTAGATATAACAGACAGCTTTTTATTCGATATAACAAAAATAAATATTCAGATATAATATTTTAAGTAAACAGGATGTTACAAAACTACCCGTAAAGCCGAAAGGAGGTTAAATGGGGCCTTATAACGAGTCCATTCACAATATTTAAGAACCGTAGTAACGCTGTATAACATACCCCAAAAAAAGGAAAACAACAACATTTTATGAATGAAAAATAGAAAAACTTAAAGTAGACAATTGTTAGGTAAAATAGGTTTGTAGGCCTTTCTGTTAAATAATCTGGTTCTCTGATAAGATGGCTTACTAGCTTTGATAATTAATTATATTTTTACGGAGTATTTTGTAACAAATGGTATAATACGTAACTAGTAGTTTTTATAGTAAATAAGTTTGTTAATACTTTATCAGCATTACATTGTCAGTTTAGTTTTATGTCGAGTATTAATATGAGCCGAGTATAGTTACTGTTGTTGTTTTGAGTCGACCCACGACCGATCGATCGGCCGGTACTTGCCGAGATCATTGTAACCGTGACGATTGTGTGTCCGACCGCCGGCGAGTGGTCGGCTCGGCGCTCGGCGCTCGGCGCTCGGCGCTCGGCGTGAGCGCGTCGAGCCGACACTCTCGCGGTACTAACGAGTTGTGTGGCGCGGGTGTGCAGCCTGGCCGCCGCCCGCGCCCCGCGCGTGCCCCGCCCGCCGCGCATGCCCCGCCCGCCGCGCGTGCCCCGCCCGCCGCGCGTGCCCCGCCCGCCGCGCGTGCCCCGCCCGCCGCGCGTGCCCCGCCCGCCGCGCGTGCCCCGCCCACCGCGCGCGTGGCGCCCTCCACCCCGCCCCACGTGGCGCCCGCCGCACACCACTCTGACGATTTGGAGCTCGTGGAGTTCTACCGGTCGCCTGCACTGCGGCGCCGCGTGCATCCCAAGCCCTCCGGCGGCGCCACGCCCGCATTCACGGAGGGCGCGCGCCCCGTCCGCACGCTACAGCTGCCGCCGCCGCCGCCGCCGCCGCCGCCGCCGCCGCCGCCGGAGCCAGCGCCGCGGGCGCCGCTGTCCGACCTGGACGTGCAGCTAGCGCACGCGCCGAGTGGTGGCGGTGGCGGCAGCGGCGGCGGCGCCAGGCCCCGCGGGTGGGAGGGCACGCGTCTCATCTGCGACACAGTGGAGTCGTGGTCGCGCAGCACGGTGCGCATGCGCGGCGGCGCCTGTCCGTACAAGCCGCTGGTGTTCGGCGGCACGTACCCCATCGACGAGCCCGCCTCGCCGCCCGGCTCGCCGCGCCCGGCCGCGCTCGCCGCCGACGCACACCGGCGCGACCTGAGAGAGACGATCGAGCGCAGCCTGGACAGGTTCGAAGCGATCCTGGCGCGCCGGGAGGCGGCGGGGGCGGGCGGGGCGGGTGGGGCGGGCGGCGCGGGGCGGCGGCGGGTAGCACACACCTTCGACCTCGACGCGCCCACGGATGCGCATGCGCCGGTTGCGGCCGCCCACCGCGAAGCGGACGCTAAGTACTACGTGGCGGGCCCTAAAACTTTTAACATCGACGAGCCACTCAGCTATATGTAGTGCGCACCGGCGTTTGTTCACATCAGCAGTACATTGTTCACTTACGGTAGAAAGAGACAGATCACAAGCGAGTGTGCATTTAATTAAACTACTCGAATTTCTCAATGAAAATATAATTATAGTATTTCTTACTTTACCTACTAGGAAAATTCACATTCCCAACAAATGTCTTCTTAATACTCACTATGTAAGGTACCTTTCATGCTTATTGTTATTTTTTACCCAAAGTGTTATTTTATAACACTGCTGAAAACTAAAATTGAATTCCAAAATATATCTCCTGTCATAGCTGTATCACCAGAAATTTGTTAATAACTGAATTTAACAATAACTTCGCTTATAAAAATTTAGTTTTAAATATTAGATGTTAAACTTAAAAATAAACAACCAGGTTAAGCCTAACAGGCATGAAATGTCCACTTCTCCGCCTGTTGTCGGAGTGGTGAGCGCACACTTTCCTAGTGGGTGAAGTAAAAATGTTATTTACAAAACCTTTTGTATTAATTCTCTAAAATTATGCTGTGATATTAATTGATCTGAACTTACAAGTCACATTACTTTATTTTATATTTTATCAATGTTGCTATCATGATACCAAATCTAAAATATGTTAACCAAAATGTATTTGCCATTATAATCCGAGTCACGTTATCATTTTACAAATGGCTTTATTATTTTATTTTTAAGTGCCTATAACGTATCGTTAGAACTAGTGTGTTATCGTTGTAACCTAGAAAACTATAACTCTCCGCCAATGTGTAGAATCTTGTTTATCGCAATTAAATGTTGAGTGGAAAAGTGTGTTTTCCTAAGCGTCGACAACGTGTTTATGACATGTCCCGTGGTCCCTGGCTAGTGCTGGTGCTGGTGCTGGTGCTGGTGCTGCTGCCTGCCTGGCTCCTGGCTCCTGGTGCCTGGCCTGCACCCGCCAGTACTCTACGTCTCCTCTGCTTTGTGTGTTTGTGTTGCTACCGTCTATATGTTAACAATCTTACCGTTTCACAACTTCGCAGTATCAGCTGTTTCTAATCAAAACTGAAGCTATTAATAGTTAATTGAACCGCACGTTTGAATGACACAAGTAAATTGTAAATTTCAAGAGATTTCTGTTGGGTACAGTCGAGCGGAGCAGTGTAATTATTACATTGGTTTTCCTATAGAAAACCTGTTTGCCTACAATTTAATAGACGATTTGCAATTCCGACTGAAAATCTAAAGGGGTTTAATACAATTCTAGCTTGTAATAATTAACAAGTGTACCCAACGCGTGGAATATACTCGGCTTGTATTATTTTTATTACTAACGTAGTTAATAAAACTAATTTGTGGGTTTCGCAATAGACCCTAGTGTAATTTTAATGCAATGTAAAGAGAATATTCGCTGATTGTTGCACGCTGCCCCAGCCCACAGCACTCCCCCGTTACACGTGGCCCCTTGTGTTTATGTTAAGAAGTCAACATAATGTTCAAGCACGACAATATTGTTTTTTTTTTGTTATATAAATTTCAACCATGTCAATTTTAATCTGTAATGGTTAGGTTAGTTGTCTTAGCGATCACATTTTGAATGAAATTGAGCAGCGTATTTAAATTAATTGAAGGTAAAGAACATTATGTTGATTTGTTGTTGGGAGGTGTGCGAGTGGTTACTACTAATGTTGTGGTGCAGGGCGGCGTGGTGGGCGGGATGGGCGGGGCGGACGCGCCCAGCATCACCATGCCGGGCGCCAGCAAGCCGCGCGCACACTACTACAACGACTATGACGACGCTTCGCACAACGATGTGAGTACAGTACATACACTGCGGACAATCAAATGTGCCTCCTGAAATGTGTCAAAGCGCAACTTATAAATTCCACTCCACTCTATGACCAAGCAAAGCCAGATGTCACGCTTTCGTATAAGTAGCTTGTGGGATTGAGGAGGAATGTCTAACTAGTCATGCTCATAAAGTTCGTCAGGTCTGATTTGACGCATGCACAGTGAACACCTAACCTATTTCTGTATTATGTTAAACAAAATTGACGTCATAGGTTTGTAGAACTATATTATATAGTGCTGGTCTCACAAGTAATGTATCCACAACTAGGTGTCGCCCGCGGTTTTACCCGCATCGCAAAGGGCTTTTTGATACAAAAGGTAGGTCTAATCTATCTCTGTACAAATTTTATCAAAATCGGTTCAGTGGTTTAGACGTGAAAGCGTGACAGACAGACAGTTACTTTTTTGAGTTGACTTTCGTAATATTAGTAGGTTTACCGATATGGTGTTAAATTAATATAATTGATTGGTGTTAACATTTTTATATATCTATGTATATAAAAATAAATCACTGTTATCTTTTAAAATTGCTTGAACAATTTTGATATAAAAAATGTGTTTAAGTGGGTCTCTAGATGGTTTAGATTAACAAATGGACCGGGTAGGTGGCGGTGCAATCGCGTTGCAGGAAAATGTCTACCGGGCCAGATATTTATTTATTTTATTTATTTAATACTTTATGCACAAACATAGTACAAAGGCGGACTTAATGCCTGAGGCATTTTCTACCAGTCGACCTTAGGGTGATGCAGAGACAGAAATTGGTAGGTGCACTAGCGGTGTTGTTATATAAACAAAGAAAAAACAATATTTATTATTGTACAACTAAATATATGCAATTTATAAATATATTACATACATCACATAATTATATATCCATATGCATACATAAATAAAAACACATACATAATATAATACAATACAATATATATATATATGTATATATATATATATATATATTAACATTTATACAAGGAGAGGTTAATGTTAAGAATCTGCCAAAGAACAGAGGAGATGTTTCCGAAGTTTACTTTTAAAAGAGTAGCGACTGGTAGCCATCCTGATCTCCCGAGGTAGCGCATTCCACAGGATTATGGATTGTATGAAGAAAGAAGATTGCATGAAGTCAGTATGATGAGATGGACATCGCAAGAGACGATTAAAAGAAGACCGAAGATTTCTATCATGATTTGAGCATATAAATTGAAATTTCGAAGTAAGGTAAGTAGGGGAGGTGGAAGAATCAAGTATAGAGAATAAAGTGGTCAATGCCCTTTGCACTCTACGCTGACGGATGGGCAACCATTTTAAAAGCCTTCTATGTGCTGAAACATGATCATACTTACGGAGGTTGAAAACGAATCGAATGCAGTTATTCAGAAGACGGTCAAGTTTGTTGAGCAGATCTGCATTCAGGTCATAGTAACACACATCACCATAGTCTATAATTGGAAATATGAGGGTCTGCACAAGCATTGCTTTTGTGTTGGATGGGAGTAAATTTCTCAATCTGTAGAGAGACCGCAATGCTCCAGTAACTTTTTGGCTTACATTGGTGACTTGTGATCGCCAGTCTAACGTAGCATCTATAAGCAAGCCAAGGTCTTTAACTTCAGTGTCAAAGGGAATGGTTGTTCCATTAAACACCATAGAAGGCAAAGTTGCACTATCCACCTTGCTCAAAATGCGTTGACTCCCCACAATTATTGCTTGGCACTTTGTAGGATTTACCGCAACACCGAATCTATCAGACCAATTCTTGATAGCTGCCAAGTCACGGTTCAGTTTGTCGATTGCCTCCGGTATACTTTCAATTCTTGCTTGACAATAAACTTGTAGATCGTCGGCATACAGATGATACGTACACTGAAGTTCAGGAGTAAGGAAATTAATAAAAATTGAGAACAAGAGAGGAGAAAGAATACCGCCTTGTGGAACGCCAGTTTCTAAGTCAAACCAGCTTGAAGAGATCTCACCAGCTTGAACTGACTGCTGACGTCCCTGAAGATATGAAGAGAACCAACCCAGTGCCTTATGTGAGATCATAAGATAAGAAAGAATTGAGAGAAGGATATCGTGACTGACAGTATTGAAAGCATTGGAGAAATCCACCAACACTAAAACAGTGACTTTGGTGTCTTCCATACCAGCTCTTATATCTCCAGTCACTTTAAGGAGAAAGTAGTACTGTGCCCAGGTCTAAACCCCGATTGAAGTGGGCTAATGAGGCCATTGCTATGAACAAAACGAGATAGCTGTTTGTGAACACAAGCCTCAAGTACTTTCGATAAGAAGGGAAGGATGGAAATTGGGCGGAAGTGGCTGGGAAGAGACGGGTTGGATATTTTCGGTAGGGCACGGACGTAAGCTTTACGCCACAGGGAAGGAAATGCTCCAGAAGTTAGAGAGAAATTAATAATGTGAGATATTATAGGAAGGAGTTGGTCAAGGATTGTCATAATCATGCGACGGGTAATGCAGTCACACCCCACAGCATTGGATTTAATGGAAACAATTACCTTTTTGATCTCTCCGGGGTCAACTGGGAAGAAGTGAAAAGAGTCAATATCAGGACGCGTTAGACCAGTTATGTTCATGAGAGTTTGTTCTTGGGTCAAACGATCCATAGTAGGTACAGTAGAGAAATGACGGTTGAGATCGTTTAACCCAATAGAGCTAGGTAGATCTAAATGCCGCGACTTGCCAATGCCCAGAGTTCCAAGGAATTTCCAAACATTTGCAGAAGAAGAAGAAATGATGTTTTCGAGAATATGGCGGCGTTTGGCGTTACGTATCATCTGATTACACCGATTCCTGGCAGACTTGAAAGTAGCCCAATTTTCATCAGTGCGATCTTTTTTAAATTTGCGAAAGGCGCGGTCCCTACGCCTCATGGCCATACGAATGCCTCTAGTCATCCATGGCGCAGGTGGGCGCTTCAATTTAATTTTCCTAATCGGAGCATGCAGATTATATAGCTCGAGCACAGCGTCATTAAATATAGAAACTTTATCGTCCACTGTAGAAGCTTGAACCAATGAGTCCCAGTTTATATCAGAGGCATCTTTACGTAATGTATTTACATCCATACGCGCAAAACAACGCCTGTACAGTACCCTAGGACTAGGTTTGGGAGGTTTTAGAATATAGGAAAGGAAAATAAGATCATGATGGGAAAAACCAGGAGCAATATGTTGACCATGGGAGGAAACGAGGGAAGGGTTTGAGGTAAGAATTAAATCAAGCCAAGTGTCGTCACCGACAGTATTGTGATGAGTGGCTTGAAGGGGTAGGAGGTGTAAGCTAGCCGACTCAATTAAGTGACGGAGTTTACAGGATCTGGGAGAGCTGTGGGCAAGGAGGTTTGTATTAAAATCACCCATGATGATGTGATGTGCATACTCAGAACCCAATGATTCTAATACAGATTCGAATTCTGTGAAGTAATCAACAGTGGGGGGACAATAAACTACACCAACTATAGTTTTAACTCCTCTGACATTAACCTCAAGAAAAAGAAACTCGGACGAACAAGTGTTAAAAGACGAAGACGCTATAATTTTAAAAGGGAAGTCGCTACGTAGATATATTGCCACTCCGCCCCCTCTTTTACCAACCCTGTCGTTCCGGATAAGAATAAAACCAGGGAGAGCGTAAGTAGTAGATAGCAGATTTGGTTTGAGCCAACTCTCGGATACCAGGACGGCATGAACATTGCAGTTGGAAAAAGTATCGTAAAGTTCATGATAATGGCTAGCAATACTCTGAGCGTTGATATGGCAAACATTCAACAGTTTACCTGATCGACCATTAAACTCACTACGTAAAATATCTCCAAGAGTGTTGGTCAGCGAATTGAAACTTTCATCTCCAGAATTAGCAGATTCATTGGCAGAATAAAAAGACTCGTTATCAGAGTCCATAAATAAATAATACAATAAAATATATAATATTAATAAATATTTCAATATTCTTTATACTCTTTGCCGTGCGTGAATTTGATGCATCTCTGCACCACCCGCCAGCTAACAACATAATTCATCACAGTCAATCACAGACAGTTAATTATGCACTATAATGTTAAGAAATAAAAAAAATAATAATAATAAGGAAGCACTAAGCAGGCGAAAAAAAAAATATATATATAAGAAAGAAGCTACTAACGTTATTTTTATTCAATATTATATTCAATTATAAGTAATTGTTTCGAAATTATTTTGATGTTTTCAGACGTAGGTAAACATTGCTAAATAAGTCAGACACATTAGGAAATCTTAAATATAATGTGAACATTTATTAGCAACAGAACGAACGCGACACCGACACCCCGAAGACTGCCGCCAACAAGAAGCAAGAAGCGAAGGCGAAGGAGGAGAACGGCAAGGAGTCGAAGGGCAAAGGCGGCGGCTGGCTGGGCGGCATCCTCACCAAGCTGTCGCTCCGCCCGCCCAACCAGATGATCCTGCCCGACGACAAGAACCCCTCCGTGAGTGTTCCCAAAGGCTTGCGGACGCACAAGCCGCCTACTGACATGCCGACTTTATTGTGAACCTACGTTTGTAATCAAATTCAATTTAGATTTTACCGGTAAGTGACCGTCGTGCGATCGTGTAAATTTATGACCGAGGGAATTCAAGGTTAAAGTTAGATTGGATGATCAATTAATATACATGGAAGTCCTCTGAGTATTTGATGGATGGCCCTGTACTGCTTCGTGTTCTTTGTAGTTCCTTTAGAGGATTGGTTTGGATCTCAGTTCTATATCTTACACTTAGTAGTAGTTTTATTATTATATTCTCGGTATACCACTACTTACTAATATTTTTGAATAATCTAATAGGATAGAACTTATTCTTGACAGCAGCTTAGTATGAAAAAAAAATATATATATTGCGTATATAGGTACCTACTTCAAACAGTGTGCTGTACTTTTATATTTATGTATTTATATGTACTATAACATTTAATTATTATACATTTATTTATCTCCAAACCATTTATCTTCTTGTTTAACATTGCTGTTTTATATTTTTTATATATATGTATATATTCAATAAATTATATTTTGCACTCGCGGTTTTTTATTGCACTAATATAATTATGTGGGTGGTGCCATCAGTTCCAAATAAAAGCTCGGTAGCTGTTACTGTAATCAAGATTCGTATTTGGAATAAGAGAGAGATAAGAGTCGTAATCAATACATATTACTAATGAACCCTGAAATCTCACAATAGTCCTCATTATACAAAAGAAAAATTACACGAATTGCACTACACCTATTAATAGAACCGTGGACAGCTTATATTTATTTAGTATCGAAAATAAGATGAATGTTAGGCGTGAATAGCCTGAGTGAAGAAGGCGATGTGTTATGTGTGTGGGCAGATCGTGTGGGACCCGGAGACCAAGCGCTGGCGCAACCTGGACGGAGACTCCGACCAGCTCGACCAGCCGCCCCCGCCCCCGCCACGCAGCGCCGACCTGCCGCACCTCATGCAGTCAGTACACTTTATTTTACTTTTTAGCTATTACTCTGTGTACATACAACTATTGCTCGCATGGGACCCCTGTTCTTTTATTAATTCCCTGTTTATTTTTGATAAAAATATTTTTGTTTGTGAATAAATTAGTTATTTTTCTTTTACAGAAGTGCTTCCCCTCCGCTACCGCCCGCGGCGCCCGCACTGGGAGCGCCACCGGCAGCTCCCGTTTCAAACATATTTAAAATGCAAAAAGGAAGACGTGAGTATATTTTAACATCAATACAATAACTTTTTGTAAAATATAGTAGACAAGTACTTGTCTAATTTCAGTACGTTCCTTCTTAGTCATATGCATGGAACAATGTGGTTTGCAATATAGATGTTAAATACGTTCGTTATTTTTGTGGCATTTATTGTCATGTCAATTCAACAATCTTGGCAGTTGATAACTTTTCACTATATCAGAGTACAGCACCGCCAAGATTGTCGATCGTACAACATGATTATGATCGTGTAATTCGCTGTAAGTCTACCATTTAACTCGTCTCTGTATTGTGCGCAGACATAAAGAAGTCGTACGTGGATGTCCTGAACCCGCGCAGTGCGGGGGCGGCGGGGGCGGGGGCGGGGGCTGGGCCGGGGGCGGCGGGCTCGGGGGCGCCCCCCGCTGCACCGCCGCCCCCGGCCGGGCCCCCCGCGCCGCCCGCCACATACTTTGTGCCCGCACCCGCGCCCACGCAACAGGTAAACATCTATACGAGATAATCGATAAATGACCAAAAATTTAATTACTAATTCTATTTCTTCACAGTATATGGATGACGGATCATGCTTTAACGTGCTGACTAATTTTTTCGTTCTATTTTTCTTCAAAGTAAAAGCGATACTCCAAATTGGAGCCAAATTAAGTTTCCTAAACCTAATCAACACATGATAAAATTAGTTATAATCACATAATCAATCCACCAAACATTTTTAATTTAAGCCTAATAATCTGGACGGCGAGTTAGAACCACGCCCAGAAGCAATAGAATTGATGATTCCATCTTCCCCTTCCCCCTCCAACTCGGAGACCCCTCCTCCGTCCCCCATCCCAGACCCGGATCCGAACGAGGTACAATAACATTCTCCGTGTTACCTTACGAGAGTATCGTAGATATGTTCTCAAATTATGACCGCTCTGAATACATGCGAATATGATGGTGTTAAGGAATTTAAATTATTTTGTTGTAACGATTCGCGCTCAGGGCGGTGATAAAGTCAAGTGATACCTATAACTTCGCATATAGGTTAGGTACATTATAATAGTTAAACTTTAGAAGTACCTAGTTGTAAATGTAAGTAAAGTGTATATTATTGTGTTACACGCTGCTAGGATGCGGGGAACCTGCCCAATGGACATTAACCGTAAGAAATAAGCATCACAAGATTTGCCGCCTTAGACAAGTGACATTCCGTTGGCGTCTAAGTATGGTGTGTCGATCCCGTACATTGTCATCACCGACAGGATGCCACTTGTCTAGGAGGCGAACCCCCTCACTCAGACCTGAGCTAGTGATATCTTATTTCTATTATTTTCGAGGTCACAGCATTTCCGAGTTATAATTAATTTCTATATAAGTAATTATAGTTGTGACTAATGTTAATTATAATCTCATAAAGTAAGACGCTACATATTTGGTTTGTATTAGCAGATTGGTATGTACGAGCCGTCGATGTTGGAGTCCGACACGGAGCCGTACCAACACTCGGGAATCTAACGCGGCGCCTGCACACACATACCATACTACTCACACATTACCTTACTGTTACTATGAACACGAAGTTTCTTACGTTTTTTGATAATATCGACATTAAAGAGTTTCATGGCATTTCAGGGCCTACAATACATAGTTTTGAGATCACCTCAAATTGTAACCGCATCATGTGACAGGAAGTAATTGCGTTCCGTGAACCAACGTTATTATGCTTTTGTACTCAACTCCTCGAAGACTAGGGGAAAGGTCAAGCTTTGTTATTTCAACGACTTACTCGGGCTGTTTCAGTGTTCAACACTAACGAGCCGTGAGTCCACGATTTTAAATTGCGAATTGCTAGTTTCTTTATTAATTAAGAAAACAGTTATTATTATAATGACCAAAGCAGATTTTGAGTGTTAATAAATTCATGTTGCGTATGGGCGCAAGTTCAACGTTAACGAATCATCATATTCGTTCGCACCTTAATATTGTTCATAAACTTAATCATGTAGCAAATTATATGCTAGATTAACAAGGAGTAGCGATCAATGGAAAGTTGTGTGGTATGACGTCACCGTCGCCGCTAGCTGAGCGGTATGACGCTAGTGTTGCTAGTTCGCGTTACTGTACAGACTAGACCCGTTCTATTGTTACTTTTCTTAGTTCTCACTCTTTATACTCATCTAAGGAAATTGGATTTTTATGTTAAATTATAATTATTATAGTTAGGACCTTATGGTATTTTGATTTGAAAAAATGTGAATAAAACGTATTATTTGATTTATATCATGCATTAAATTTATTATTTCTATTGTTTAAATTTTGTTATAAATTTATTTTCTGTTAGTTTTAAATGTAACTAAGTAGTTATGTACATTGCACCGGGTTCCATTTCGCGTTCGTTCTACCGGTGCAATGACAATATTGTTCTTGTCCGTTATATTTATGTCATATTCGGTCAAGTATGTAGCCCGACTACGTCTGTATTATACTATGTAATGTTGTCTGGGTTGCGAATGATATTGTATGTCGGTGGGCGCCTCTTGAGGATAGGTTGTATAAAATGTTAAATGCCTTAGTAAACATGGTTCCGATGATAACCGTTCATTTGTATAAAAGCATAGTTTCGGTTTATATGTATATTGGGGTGGAGAAGCGCGCCGCGCGACGCGTGTAGTTTGCAGTGTATTATAAATAATTCAAATCTTATGGATAATATTTAAATAAAAATGTTTATGTTATGCTTATGGTGCGTTTTATTGCGGCTTAACTGTCGTAAGCTTGAAGCCGACGATTCTGAGTGGAGATCCATGCGTGATGCAAGTACCTTAGTAGGTAGTACCTTAGTAATAGTAGGGCCTGCTCGTATATTTCTGTTAAAGAATTGCGCTAGCTATTTTGATTGCAAATGCGGCTAAATCAAGATGGTCAAAACGGCGAGAATGAGATCGAAATGCCGCTCGCTTTTATGGTGCTATTATATCCATTTGGGTAACGCTAACCATAAAAGAATTTTAACGATATTTTAAAATAATTTATTAGGTGTTCGTATCGTTTTCTGATTGGGACACGTCTAAGATCACCAGTCTCCGCCCCAGATCGAACGACACTGCTTCTCCAGCACGTATTTTTATTATAGGAATCGACAATACGTTTGTCTCTTGCGTACTGACAATGTTCTCAGATGTTGAAGATATTTGTGTCGGCATCGCGCTCGTGACGGGCTCAGATATATTCGTGATTTCCCTGAGTGTTTCTTTTACTTGATTCCCCTCGACGTTATCATATTGCAATGGATAATTCGTTGAGTTCTCAATAGCTACGTCAGAAATTTTTTTGTCCTCTATGGCCGCCATTATCTGGAGGATCGACGCGCCGATGGAGCACACGACGAATGCCGCCATCAGCAAGGAAATCACCAACAATGCTTTGTTGGCACACACTATAGACACGAACTCGTTACGTTTGTGTACAATATGTTGTGAACACACAACATTGATAAGAGAAAATATGCAAAAGAAAACTCATTAGGATGCCATCTGTCAAGTTTTTTTCCGGCGAAAAGAATAGTGAGTAAACTTCAGAAGAAGCATTCTAAAAAGTATTTAACCTAGCCATCAAAAGCTCTTTGCTAAGGTTCTGACACTTTAATGGTCTACCAAAAAAATACTCTACCTACCCGAAATTCACTCGACTAATTTAGTCACTCGAGGTTGATAAACTAACAGTCAAGGCACGTCGCGACCTATCTTGAAAAATCCAAAGCCGAAGAGAACGTTCAAGCCTCTAAGAAAAGTGACGCTTGCGGGAATATTGGCTGTGTTTATTTGGAAAATTGTCGGATTTTGAATACTTAATTTGTAAAGTATGTGTACCTGAAAATTAAAATTAAATGAAATAACTTTTACAAGCGTTTATGAAACGTTAGGACTAAGAGATCCTAGATCCTATACACTTTTTAAGAGGTGTTACCTACATATATGAAGTCTTGATGAGCCATAGAATCAGGTGCTACCTCATTTGTGACGCTGGTAATTTTGTAGTTATTTAACTTATTTTAAAAAATCATTGCATATCTTGAATACCTGACCTAGTTATTTTAGCGAAGGAAAAATTCGACTGCGGGCTGGATTCGAACCTGCGTCTTCTGGTTACGTACACTAACGCTATGAGCACCTGCCAGGTCGAAATTTGCATTCACATTCAGAATTTACGTCTTTATGGTGACGTCAGTAACACTAACTTTAATAATATATAATATTTCATAATTCAATAATTAAAGCGACCACGATCGTTCCAGTAAAGTATGTAGATACAGTAAAGTATATAGTTGTGAATTGTTTTGTACCGAGCATGCCGAAAACAGGCGCTCTCTATGGAGTGGTGCGGGACTCCGGCTTAATGGCGTGACGGTAAGTTTTTTTTTTTTTTTATCCTCGCACCAATGACATAATTATATTACAAGCAATCTGAGTGTGTCGACGGCAAACTTCTGTAGTAGTCAAGTATTGGTGTCCTAAGTAATAAAAAAGAGCATTAAAATAAATATTAAGTATATTAATCCATAACGGAGTCGATCCAGTCGCGTAGTGTGGCGATGTTGACGTAGATCTGCGGCTCGCAAGTGACGCCGCACGCGCTGTTGTCGCTCATGATGCCGAGCAGCGTGCCGCCGCGCAGCAGGGGCGCGCCTGCGCAGAAGTGGCAGGCGGTGCCGCGCGAGTACCGCGAGCCCGCGCACAGTGGCGCCGCGCCGCACGCCGCGTGCACCAGCGGCCCGCCGCGCGCCAGGTGCCGCGCCGCGCCGCCCCCGCACTGCGCCGGCGCCACCGAGTGCACCCACACCTGCCGCAGCCGCCGCGCCGCACGACCGCCCTCCACTGTTCTGATCGACGAATACGTTATATCACGGATTTGTCCTTCTTCGCAGTGTCGCATTCTGACAATAATAACTGGGGACCACGCCAGCCATGAAATATCGATTATGAAATCAAGAATAGATTCGTTATGAGAGACTAATTATACATTATTTTTATCATTACCTATATCCCCCATAACCGAGAATGAGGAATCTCTCTCCAATGGCGATAAGGGAGTAGTCGATGAGGCTAGGCAAGCGCAGCAGCGGCGCGCGGCCCCCGAGCGCGCGGTCGCTGCGCAGCGCGGCCAGGTCGTGGTGGCGGCCGGGGCCGGGGCCGGGGCCGGGGCCGGGGCCGGGGCCGGAGCCGGCGCCGCGGCGCGGGTGCAGGCGCACGTCGGCCACGGTACGCGGCCGGGACTGCTGCGCCTCCCCCCACTCCTCCATTATGACGAACGAGTCAAGTGAGTCCACCTCCTCGATAGACTCTATACAACTGGCCGCCGTCAGAGTCCAAAACTTTGTTATCTTGGTCAATATGCAACCGAACGTCACGTCTCCCGCAGGCTTCAACTTGACTAAAGCCACGACCTGACTTTTATACTTGTCCTCGGCTACCTCACCATTCGGGGGCTCTAAGAACTCGACGTCATCGTATTCGTACGACGGCTGTAAACTCTCTCCGAATACCTCCAAAGTTTCGGGTGTAGTGGACTTATCTTTGGTAAATCTAAATGACGTAGTTCTGCTCTCACCGCGTGAGTAAGGAATATCAGTCAAGAAGTAATGCTTTGTTGCAGAAGTTTTCCGAGAAGGCTCCCACGTGCACTCGATATCTGGGGGTAAAGTACTAGAGATAATAGTAACATCGGTAGTAGTTGCAGTACTTATTGTCGTCGAGACGATATTTTCAGACGCTGCCGTTGAAGGATTTATCGGCGATTCGTCTGTTACACTTTCCAGATGCTTACGACATGCGCCAAAGTGAAGTATCAAAAACACCAAAAAGCTAATAAGCACCACAAGGAGGATCGCTTCGAGGATGGAGAGGAGACCTTCAGTCCGTGTGAATGACTTGCACCAACCCTTCAGCTCCTTGCAGCACACATAACACATCATTTGACGCGATTGTTCATGTTGTTGATTTGTGATTGATGGCTGACACACATGACCAACTAGATCATCTATCTGTATCTAAGATCATTTAAATAAAATACACAAAGGATTTTATGGTTTGTGTTTTCATATATTCACTTTTTTTTATATAAATGTGTTCATTTTTTTTTAATTGGACTGCCAAGTCTCAATTTACAATCCAAGCCACCTCTGACTTTTCGAAATCATGTACGTATTAATCATGAATGATCACTCGCTCATATATAACAGTGAAGGAAAACATCGGACTAATCGTGAGGAAACCTGCATGCCTGAGAGAATTTCTCGACGGCGCGGCGTGTGAAGTTTGCGAACCCGCGTTAGGCAAGTGTGGTGGCCAAAGCCTAACCCCTCTCATTGTGAGAGGAAACCCGTGCCCAGCAGTGGCACAGTAATATGGGTTGATGTGAATCCGAGTTGTTAGTTCGTGATATTATCGTCTGCTTGGCTCATTATCCTTTTTTTGTGCAACCATGATTGGTCTCCGAAATGGTCTGTCCTGACACCCGAATCTAAGCTGGCCTGACTCCTTCTGTCCTCCAAAGCCTCCGCCGAGGCGTCGGGGACGCCACCCGGCCAGCCGGCGCTCTGCCTCGCGCTCTACAATCATCTCAGCGCCGTCTATATATTCCTTCTGCATTTCTTTGAGAGCCCGATCCACGCTGCCTAAGTTTTCAAACTCTATGAATGCGTATTGCTTGGACTTTCCAGTTACTATGTCTCTTACAACACGGCAATTTAGTATTCTGCCGAATTTTCCGAATTCTGATTTGAGAATGTCCTGAAAACAAAAAAAAATATGTTCATTGTATTTTTCAGACAAGACAAGACAAATGTACCGCCACAAAAATGGCGAGTCTCGCAACATCACATTGTTTGATTGTGCAGCCTTGCTTATGATTAGCTATATGTATAAGTAGCTTTTGCCCAAGATATGCTAGTGTGGGTGTCAATTATCGATCAAGCCTATATCAATCCCATCCTTTAATTTGATATTAAACTCTATTTAGTACATAATTAATACATTTAAGACAAATCTCTTATCACCCCATTATTTCTATCTTTTAGCCATATGCAATCAGCGCTTGCACTGAAATATAGAGAGTACGTATTATTATTCTTTTTATACCACTAAGGTGGCAAACAAGCATATGGCTCACCTGATGGTAAGTGGTTACTGTAACCTATAGTCTTGCAACACTTGCGCGTTATCATTTGCGCATTGTCAACCCTGTAAAACGAAAGAGGAATTTTATGGGTCGAAGTCCCCTCACTACCAAGTGCCAACACAACAATTCCTCGCAAAGCTGGCAACCTTGCTCACCATTAGAAGATTGCAGATTTTCTGCAAGGCGGAGGTACTTCTCCAATTGGGCAGCTCCAATTTGAGTGGAATTACTCCCACTATGCCCTACCTCTCTTAAATTTATTAGAAGTTGATGTTTGAGTATTTCATTTTTCATAACAGTTTTTAAATTGTCTTACTTACTGAAGTTGTTCTAGGATTGAGTCTGCCAACAAACAGTGTGTTGATGGGGTCACCCTTTACCAGTTTGTTGGGGATGTACTCTGAATGTAGGGCCCGTAGAATTGCACGGTCATGGGGCTCAGTGTCTGTGCCTAGACAAATATTTTTGTTTTATTATTGTTAATCTGGATTTCAGAGAAGGTCTTCCTAGAGCAACCTCTCATAATGCTACCACTCTCATTCTTCTTTTGTTCTTTTCTTTTGGTTATCGTCTTTTATTCACTCTATCAATGTCATGCTCAAACCATCTAACTCATATAAGCATATTATTTTCAATTCTTGTCACTATAATTATCATCTTTCAAACTGCAATACAAATCAGAATGATATAATATTATATCACTCTGATACTTTCATGTTTTTAAAAACATCTTGAGGTTCTCTGCTGATCATGAAGTTGTGGGTTTGTTTCTCCCAAGACACAATATTTAATTAAGTGACATTTATATGATGAACATGGGTTTGTGTTTTTCTGGATGTTTCTTATGTATAATTTTTTTTTATACTACTAAGGTGGCAAACAAGCATACGGCCTAGCTGACGGCAAGCGGTTACCATAGCCCTTAGACGCTTGCAACACCAGGAGTATCAGTTGCGCATTACCGACCCTGTAAAACGAAAGAGGAATAGTTGGGTTGGCAGTATGTCAGTAAGGGTCAAAGTCGTCCCACAGTCCCACTGCCAACACAACGTCTCCTCGTAGACCACTAGCAACCTTAAACCTTAACTTAATTTACTATTACATCAAAAATGTTACCTTACCGTCAATAGATCCAATCTTAATAGGATTATATTCCGTTGCATATTTCTTAAAATCAATTTCTGTTCGGAACATTTTAGTTAAAATTGAAAAATGGAAAACAAACTGAATTTTCTATGGTTAGTCGTCTTGGGTGCGTAATTATATCCTTTAAATTATTTTACTCTGATACTTTATTTTTACTGTGATGTGATTCAGATTCACAAGATCGGTTAACTTAAAGACAAATATTGACACTTGACACTTGTCTGACGCTACTGACTGACACTGACTGGACATAATAGTAGTCTAAGGACTGGACCAATTGGACCATAGACTAATATATATTACTGGTAGACTGGACATTAATTGGATTGGACAGACAAGAGTGGACTGGCCGTAGACATAGGTTTCTCTATAAATGGGACTGGCAATTTTTTTGAAATTTAATTATTTATTTCATTACCATAAATAATGTTTAACTCAATAAAATGTAAATGTGAGTACTTTATAGTAGTTTAAAGGCTAACATACTCAGCTTGGAATAGTTGGAACAGTCTGGTGGCTTTGGGCAATAAATTATGGTTGAGCTACACAATGGGACTGGTCTACTCAAAGCGCAAAGCTGCTATGGTTCTTCTTCAAAAGAGACTATGATTCTCTAAGTTTGTTTCGGTGTTTCTTCTCAGAGGTCGACAGTTAGGAAATGTCGGAGCCATCTAGCTTAAAAAAAATGTAAAATATTGTCTCGAGTTCGATTCCAAGGCACGCACCTCTGACTTTTTGAATTCATGTGCATATTAATAATTAATTATCACTCGCTTAAACGGGTAAGGAAAATATCGTGAGGAAACCTGCATACCTTAGAGATTTTTCTCGATGGTTTGTGAAGTCTGCCATCCCTCACTAGGCCAGCGTGGTGGACTATAGCATAATCCCTCTCAATATGCGAGGAAACCCGTACCCAGCAGTGGGACAGTATATGGTTTGATGATTGACTTGTAAAAGTGTCTTTAAACTATCTATTTACCGAAATAAATATCATAATTTATTATTATTTTTTGTTTTATGTTTCAATAAGTACCTATCATTTATTTTATCATATCGTCGTTCATAATGTAATTAGTTCTATGTCAAAAATGACAATTTTACAGGAGAGCAAAAAAACAGCATACTGGAAAAAAATCTTTTATGACACCAAAATGACGACCAACCATTTTTAACTAAAGTTTCCTAACTATTGTGTTGCATTAAATGTGCATTTTAAAACTTCCATAAATCATTTATTTTGTTAGAAATTTGACATTGAACCTATTGTAACTACAATTGACGTAAAATTTGTGACATGTAACATATTGATAGTTTATTTGTATGAAATAATACACAGATAACTGCAAATAACAGGTATATTATTTATCAAGTTATTTATAATTAAAGTAGGAACAATCAATATATATATATATATTGAATATTGATTGTTATATATATATGGTTAAGAAAAAAAACAACAAAATTGACATAAATTTCTTAACAAACTTAAATGCTGTTACCTTATCGAAATTAAATTGAACTTATTTTAAAATTCACGAATTATACTTAAATGCCAGGGTAAAATGAAGAAGGTGATGTAACGAATGTAATAATTAATAATTAGTATGCATACTAATTATATCGTTTATGAGGACAGGCATCAGGATCTAAACAATTATGATCCAAGGAGTCATAAAAAGGGTGATAATCTTTAGGAATTAGTGGTTTTAATTCTTGTAAATGTATAAATTTAGTGGAGAAATGACTGATAAAGGGCAGTATTATTAGTTTGTGTGTAGTTTTTGTTAGAGCGTCGCGGTAATTCTTTGAAGTCGTCATTAAAGTCCAACTTATACCGTATGATCCCATCTGGATTATATTGCAGGCTTACAATGTCAACTACAAGTGGATCACCCTTTTTGTTTCCTGGTCGAATGCTGGAGTATCTACCACCTTCACACTTGCTGAAATCACTGTAGCTTAGACAAACTACTTTATACGGTTCAGGCTTGGTTTTTGCGCTCTTTATTATATTGATGTAATCGCCAGGTATGAAAATATCTCGATGAGGTGGCAACTTTCTTTCGATGCTGCTATGTATCGAATCGACCTCCATCTGGGTGTGCCCAACTTCGAGGTATTTTTGTTCGATACTTATGTTCTTTTCGACTGATAATTCAATTAGAGCATTAGGCAAATTCAAGGATCGGTTTTGGTAACCACACCCGTCACTCCACAGAATAATTTTTTTCGTACTTGGTGCCTTTTCTAGTTCAGCATTTAGGTGTTTCATCATAATAGATGTAAATACATCACTGTCTAAGCCACCGCTTCCCTCGTGCCAAAGATAGCAAATCACTTCTTTTGTTTTTAAATTATAGTGTGTGTAATTATGAACTTTAAGTTTTGTTTTGTAGTAAACAGCTGATGCCTGGATTCTTGGGCATAGAAGTACCGCTTGGACATCCATAGTGTATACTAATACATCATCTTCAGTATTGTTTTTGTCATTATCCTTACTTTGTCTTGCTGATTCTTTTTTCATCAAGTAACTCCTGTACTCATCTTCATTAATATTACCATTCTTGTAGGCTAAGCACTTGTTGCACTGGTCATTCCGGGGTTTAAAAATAGATAAATTGAGCTCGCGGTACTTCCTCTCGAACGTCGCAACACAATATCGTCTCTTATTGTTATTTGAACAAAACTTTTTATATTCAGCATACAGATCACCATGAACACTATTCCAGATTGGTTCTAAATATAATTTTGAGGAAGACGATCTGCAATAATGGGACTCTACTTTCGGCAGACTGTCGAAAAATTCTCGAATCGAATCGGATGCATTATTTTGAGTTCTTGCATTACACTCATTACCATTTCGAGAGATAATAGAACTTCCTGTCGCATCTTTATTAGGAACAACCCAATCCCTCAGTTGTCTTTGGCCAATGCACAAAGTTTTCATAAACATTTGCTTACAAACATGAACTCTCTTAGCATTATCTTTCAAAGATAGGAAATATTTAAATGCTTTGTCTTTCCTAGAATCTACGCTTGAAGAACGTCGATGCTGTGGTGCATATACACTTACTAAACTTCGGACGTATACTTTACGAGCTTCCCAAGAACTCAGTGCCCAATAAGAATCAAAAATAAGTTTTCGGTCTTCTTCGGTTAACATTTCACATTCAAACCTTTGTTTTGGTCCCCCATGTTTCACTTCGGTATGCCCACCACATCTTACTTGTAAGCCTTTCGCTGGTCTTAACAGTGTTTGTTTGTATTTTCCATTCCTATCCTTCTCAAAACCTTCATACTGTTTACCTTGTAATCTAGCTTTAGAGTTTCTTAATCTCTTCCATTTAGTTTGATCTACTTGACCTTTACGATTGCGTTTCCTTTTGTGAGTATTTTTACGAGAAAGCACTCCTGTCTCCTCATCAAGGACCTCTTCGTTGGAGCTCTTACTTTCTTCTAATGCATTAGAAAGAAAGCCAACACGACTTTCTTCTGGCACGTAGTCTGAGTCAGAAGACGACCCTTCTTCGAACAAGACCTCTTCACTAGACGTGTCACACTGCTGCAGAGTTTCATCTTCATACAACTGGCCAGTAGCTTCGTTCAGTCGCTGCTGGCGAGGATGTTGAGAGGAACTTGTAGCTAACTGTATTAACCGCCTTCCTCTTGTGTTATTCATCTGCAACAACTGGCCAGTAGCTTCGTTCAGTCGCTGCTGGCGAGGATATTGAGAGGAACTTGTAGCTAACTGTATTAACCACCTTCCTCTTGAGTTATTCATCTGCAACAATCAACCACCAAGCCATGCATACAAAACCAAAGCAAAATTCAAAAGGTTCTATTTCGCGTTTGTAACTACGTACTGCAACATAGGTCTTATTGTTTTATTGGCATTATTTACAAAACGGTTAAAATAAAAAATAAATATTTTATGAATAAACGTTATTTGTTAATAGATTCGCGTCACTATAGGTCTAAAGCGCTTAACAGCAAAGAAAAGCAGTCAAAAAGGGGACTCACGGCGCTTTTTTTAAAATATAGGTTACGATTTCTCATAAGTGTAATTAAAACCAGGATATTAACGAAAACCACCTAAAACCAGCACACAATGATACGTATTTATGATAATTATTAACTTACCTCAGAAATAAAGCACAATTAATAACTTAATTAATAATATTTACTTGTTTTTTCTCAGAGCAAAAATCCGTTGCAATTCAAACTTTGACATAGAACAATTTGCCGTCTATGATTTATTGCCGAGTCGATCACGTGACATATTGCAAGTTTCAAACGTGCGTGACATATTCCTATTGGTAGATGACAATGAACCTTTTTCGGTCGCGTTCAAAATTGAAATTAAATCATGCCTTAGAAATAAAATAAAAAAAAAAAATTTTGACATTGAACAAATTGCAATATGAACGACGATATACTGGCTCTCGGCTGGCAGTGTTGTAATTAGACAGATAAAAAAAGATTGTACGGTTCGTTCAGAAAGATAGTAGGTATGTATTTAAAAAAAAAGATCGTACATCTTGGAAAAACAGAGTAAATATAACACGAAAATTTCTGTACTAGTTTCAGAAGGCGAACTACTGGTACTCGCAAAATAATAATAATATTACTGGAACATTTTACACAACACCATGTAGTCCCAAACTAAGCAGAGCTTGTACATACCTACGCTAGTAGGTCAAAAACCTTAGAATTAGTTGAAAATCTATCAACGAAATTTTATAGATAGGGCTAACTTGATGTGTTGGCCTCTGTACTATCGGAACTACAATGGTTATAATACTTTTATACTTTTTTTGTAAATATATACTCACATACTTATAATACCTACTTAGGAAACACCCAGACAAACAAACTCACACACACACACACACAGTTCATCACATAAATATTTGTGTCTTGTGGGAATCGAACCCATGACTACGTATTCAGCAGTCCGACACTCGAACTACTAGACCACAGACGTCGTCAAATAAGATGAGTTAAGACGACTGATCAAGTATTTTTATCAGTCTAACAACTTTCAGGTTTACTCATCATTGAATATATATTTATGTAATTTCAACTTGGACGTCTAAGCGGAGGTGAACGCAAAAGTGTGCGTGTATTTTATTCATTCGTTTGGAAAAGTGAGGAATCTCTATACATTTCGGGAAAATCCCGCGTTTAAACGTGCGTGTGGTCTAACTTCGTCTATGGTCCCATGTTTAATTTAATCTTAATGTTGCTATATGTAAAAATCATTGCAAAATAGCTTGTCAACATAGAAATTATCGTATTTTTGCGTACGATCATTGTATTATGATAGTATCATCGTATGTTATTACAAATAATCGTAAAAATACGTAATTAACGTACAAAATCCAACACAGTGACTGTAACGTGTATTGACAGAATATAAGTATAAAACTGGATCAGGGTTGCAAGTGGATGGAAATATCGATTATCGATAATATATAAAGTTTCAAAGGTCTGTTATCGTAATAATATTGTAATAGCGTTTGTAATTTTAAAAATAGAATCCTGGACTTGGTTCTTGCAGACATCCCCCACTGTGAGGTGATTGAAGCCCACAATAGTTTAACAAAGGTCGATCCGTATCACCCCCCTCTAGAAATATCTCTAAGACCTAAAGTAAATAATCACTTAAAACCAGAAAATATCACTAGACTTAACTTCATAAAAGCAAATTACTCCGCCATCAAAACCGAACTAGAAAAAATGGATTGGCATGCGTTATTTTCTGACTCTGACGACCCGAATATAATGTTAGAACACTTTTATGCGGTTACTAGCGAGATAATTGAAAAATATGTTCCATCGGCCACAATAAAAAGCAATTCGAGACCACCTTGGTTTACCAAAAGTCTAGAGAGATTATTACGAGAAAAGAACAACTTCAGAAGAAAATATAATATATATAAAAATCCCATGGATAAGATATCCCTTCGCTGGTGTAGTAAGAACTGTGACAAATTGGCAAGAGAATGTTACAATTCCTATATAAATAACATAGAACAGATAATAACCACTAACCCGAAGTTCTTTTGGTCCTACATTAAGTCAAAGCGAGGTGTTACTAATGCAGGTGTTACTAACCCAGCTTCCATGTCAAATGGCGTTACCAGTACTTGTAATGGTAATGATATGTGCAACATGTTCGGAACTTACTTTTCCTCTGTATACTGTCCTATAGGCCAGCCATGTAATATAGTTAAAACATCTCCATACTTAGAAAATATTACTAACAACTCCGACTTCTATTCTAGGATACAAATTTCTAAGGAAGAAATAGTTAAACATCTAAAAAAATTAGACCTCTCTAAAGGTTGTGGTTGTGACGAAATTCCTCCTAGCTTTATTGTAACGTGTGCTGATCAACTGGCAATTCCCTTGTGCTTAATTTTTAACAAATCGCTCAGCGTCGGTATTTTCCCCAAACGTTGGAAATTGGCCAAGGTGGTTCCGATCCACAAAACTGATGCTGAAGATTTGGTTGGCAATTACCGGCCAATATCAATCCTTCCGACGCTGGCGAAGGTTTTTGAGGCAATAATATGCCCAAACATACAGCACTACTTCAAGAAGTATATTTCTGACCACCAGCATGGCTTTACTACTGCAAGATCCACCAATAGCAACTTAGTTACTTTCGTTGAAAATATTGCGGCTTCACTAGATTCTAATAAGCAGGTTGACGCTATATACACCGACTTCAGTAAAGCGTTTGATAAGGTATCACATGTAGTTCTTATTCAGAAACTTGCTGCTTACGGCTTTGCTGGGCCACTTCTTAAATGGCTTCAATCCTACTTAACGGACAGAACCTTTTATGTGGTTGCCAATGGTTATAAATCTGAAATCTTTAAAATAACCTCCGGCGTTCCGCAGGGTTCTCACCTCGGTCCTATTTTATTTATTATCTTTGTTAACGACCTTCCACATTGTTTTATCAACTCCACACCATTCATGTTCGCCGATGATTTAAAAATAGTCCATGTAATTGATTGTCAAGCTGACGCACTATTACTTCAAGGTGACGTAAGTAGATTATCAAATTGGTGCAAAGACAATAACATGCAACTTAATATAAAAAAATGTTCCCAAATCACATTTACCCGGAAATCAAAATTTATCGACTTCAATTACAGCATGAATGGTACGTGCCTGAATAAAGTGGACGTAATCAGAGACTTAGGGGTCCTGCTTGACCGTAAGCTAACTTTTATTCCTCACATGGACTACATTATCAAAAGAGCTTCAAAGTCACTTGGATTTGTCATACGGAATGCCAAATGTTTCCGCAAGCCTAAAACTAAGATCTATCTGTTCAATTGTCTTGTTCGCACGATCATAGATAATACACTATATATTAGAGACGCACGATATTAGAGTACTGTGCGGTTGCATGGCGTCCTCACTATGCAACACATAGTCTCAGACTGGAACGCATCCAAAAGAGATTTTTGAACCATTTAGCTTACTCTGCCAGGATAGCTAAAAAAGTTCCAAGCTACGCAAAGCGTCTCGACAAGTTTAATATGAGATCGCTCGAAAATCGGAGAGATATTTATGATTTAATCTTCTTCTTTAAAATTTTCCACAGCAAAATCGACTGCCCCCAATTGTTGAATAAGATAAATCTCAGAATCCCCTACAAATATCCGCGAAACATGGTCAAGCTATTTTATCCTCCATTCCGTAATAGTGTTTCCGGGTCAAATTCCCCAATCCCGAGAATGTGCAGACTATTTAATCATTTTGGTGATCGGATAGATATTTTTTGCACTTCACTTCAGCAGTTCAAGCGCCAAGTCCATCAAATAACCACCTAGCTCTGTAACATATTACCACCTGTACTTTGCTCCTCTGTTTTTGTTATCTTTTCCTCTTTTATGTGTGTTGTGTCTAAGAAGTGTTATAACTGAACCATTTTTTTTTTAATGTAAAATTGTTTTTGCTTGCTGTGTTTGCCGCCTAATATTGTACACTTAGTTTTAACCATAGTCTGTATAAATAATATGTATTAGTGTAACAATTGTAGGTAAACCAATAAATAAAATGACCTAACGGTAATTATGACAGATTTTTCTTCTATCATCTAAACAATCGGATACTTTTAAACTCACATAATTATCCTTAGGGGCTTACGGTCGTTATTCCGAATGCGTACAGTGGGGCTATATTTGAGACAATTAGAGCTTGAGCGTGGTACGGGTACCTATTAGTTAAGTTACCAAAGACCCTACTGACTATAAACCTAGCCCCTAGTTATCCTAACGCCCTAATCTACCATAAAAGAACATACCAACGTAACTTACATTGGTACAGACTCATAGGACCTATATCTAACTCATTAGAGTCATACGGCACCCGTGATTCACGCGACAATGCGACAAATGTGACAGCTATGGGAACCAATTCACGGTTTGTAAAATTTGACTTAACGAAACTTATGTGTAAAATAGTAAATAATAGTAATAATACTAGTGCCAATCGCCGACTATGTACTCGTAAATTCGTGGACCATACGGTGTCCATTCGTTAACCACGCGATGTTCACTGGTTTGCCACGTGAGGTTCACTGATTGACCACGCGATGTTTTCTGGTGGCAACGCGGCGTCCATCCGCGAACAACCCGTCGACAACGAGTAGACGCCAAACGACGACGCAGTGCTGTTTGGGTCCCTGGTGGCTCTAATTAGCTGTGACTTTTAGGATAACTAGGCCACTAGATAATGAATTACTATAGCAATATCAATAGGGACTTAATCTAAGTAACTAAAAGGTACAAGGTTCAAATTGTGTCAAAAATTTGTACGTATTAGGAATAATTATCTTTATTTTATAAAAAATGTGGTCACATTGATTGTATCGAGCCGATAAAGCGAAGATGTCAGTAGGTCACTTATCGCTAACGTTGAACATAATATCCTCATCATCAACCCATATACTTACTGTCCCACTGCTGGGCGCGGGTCTCCTCTCACGGAATGAGAGGGATTAGGCACTATTTGACAGCTACCTTAGAACGTAACATAATCAATATTTTTTTTACGACACGTTTTGCACAGCGGCTGAGCGATCGGCTTTTGTGTCACGGGTCGTGGGTTCGATACCCACACGGAACAAACATTTGTATGACCTGCAGGTAGTTCCAGGTCTGGGTGTTGTGTATTTGAAAATTTGTGTTTGTAAACGTTTTAAAAATAAAAACATTTTATTTGTAACTGTTCCAGATTACGTAGGTAACATTTAACATTTTATTGAGTGATAAATTAATCTGCCCAATTATATTTAATTATTTATGACTTCGTTAAAGGCATTATAATACCATAAATGTATCAACACAAACAAAATACAAATGTTTTATGTTATGTACAAATGTTTATCGTTAAAAGTAGCTATAAAACTTTTCGCCCCAAAAAAATATACTTAAGGTTTTCGCGGCTTCGTCTGCATAGACTTAAGAATTACCTGAATAAAAAGTATCATATATGTGTAGTCCGGGTTATAAACTGTGAGCTGTAAGAATCTCCTCTATCACAAACGTACAACAACACCCAGTTCCGGAATTTATGCAGATCATACAAATATTTGTCCCGTGCGGAGATCGAACCCACAACCCGATCACTCGACCATTGCGCTCATTGAGCCTAAATAAATAGAAGTAACATCAAAAATTACTCAGCAGATAGTGTGTACATATATCTTAAAGATATATTATATTCTTACCTGCCAATCAAATGCTTTAAATGAATTTTATTGTAGACTTTAATCAACAAATAAGTACTTTTAATAAATTGTTTAGATTTAGAAATAAAAAATCTCCAAGTTCAATTTCATTAATTTAGTGTATGTTTTTGAAGGTATATAAATATTTATGTTATGTTTACAATCATGTTAGTGTAAGACCCCAAACTGACAATCCTATGAATAAGAAGTAAACTAAAATTTACCAATATTTAGTGGTCAAAGGTTCGAATTTATAAATAGATATACGATAGCCCGTGCTTTGCTTATACAAAATTAAAACAAAATAAAACCATTATTATTATAATTAAAAAAGCATGTTACACTATTTATGACTAACTGAAAATATCTTTCAATATACTCTTTTTAATGCGACACTAATGTGCACAGCTATTTTACATGAATCTGACAAATTATAATAATCACTACTAAATATAAGTTATTCAAAGATGTTTGAGTTCTAGGACTAATGAATAATGTAGGGACATATAGTCACCACATAGATCTTTTAACAAAATATAGGTGAACATTACTTTTATAGTTTGTATCAATATCATTTAATAACAAAGTTGTGGTTAACAATTAAGTCACAATATAAATCAAAGAAAAAGTATACAAAACAAAATGTAGGTACTAATATAAGTCGATAACCTATAGGATTGACGAGAAACTTCCCAGAAGTATCCTAGTAGTAATCCCGTCTAGTAGGTTTATATAGGTAAATAATTCAATTAGAACTCCTTTTCACGGATTTTATCCAGTTATATTGATATGATTAATCCCGACGTTTCAGACCCCTACAGCGTCTCGGTTACACTGAGGTGGTGGGCGTCTTGATGTTATAATTACTAACAGTTGTCCTATATTTTTGTTAATTATTGCCAATCCGATTCACGCAGAAAGAGCTCAACGTATCGTTTGGTATTGCAGTTGTAGGCTTGGAATTTGATTTAGTAGAATCTATAACAGGATTCCAAGCAGGTGACATCAAGACCCCCACCACTTTATCTACCTGTGACCATGGACGCTGGAAAGGGTTCGAAATGTCGGGATTAATAATATCAATACAATTTTAACGCGATAAAAAAGTAGTTTTATTTCAATGACTAATAGTCGCGTAAGTGTCAGAAATCAAAAGGTAATTAATGTTAAATTACAACCAATTCTAAGCTTGCTTTCATACTTATTAACATATTTCTGGAAATAAGCATTATACAACTTAGTATACAACATACACAAATCACAATATATTTAATAAGTAAGAAAGTTTTGCTGTCCTAGTATATACCCAAACAATACTGAAAGGAAGGATAGCTGATAAAGTGATATATGATTAATCATAAAATCACAGTCCCATATTGTCAAGATTACTAGCACTCATCAAAATGTAAGTTGCTATCTAAGTTAACAATGAGACTACAAAACAAGTTACATAATGTTTGTCAGCATGTAGGTAAGTATATCTAAAAATAATAAATGAAAGTGTTTGTACAACAAAGATTTGTACCTATGGTAGACAAGTGCTAGTATGTGTTGTATGCATGTCCTAGGTTAATTCAGTTGGCATTGCAGTGGGAACAATAAACGGCAGTATCACCAATGCTGAGCAGTCACTAGTTTGTTGCCATGACTCGGCACATGTAGGTAATTAGATCATGATCTAGTGTAGATTTCGTCACAGATAATTTTGATACGAAAATAAACTTTTGTGGTACCCAGTTCTAATTTATGACCAAATTATACTTTCAGTATGAACTTATGACTGTAAAATTATATTTTACATATTATATTTATTACTCTTGTGTAAAGCTTATTGCTTAATTTATCAGATCACTCATTTACACAGGCAGCTTGGAGCTATTTTCACAACATTGTACTGATTTTGACTAGTACAACAAGCACAATCCATGCTGTTTTAATGTCGCATTATTGGCCGAGTGCCTCTGTCCAGTCTACAGGACGCCAAATTTATGCAAAATAGCTGCCTATACCAGTGCGAGAATCATCCGTGCGGAGCCTCAACGCAATCCATCCAATACAAATTTTTTATACATAAGTTAATACAATAAAGTAATGGAATTTTTTAGCGACATTATTTAACATATCTAAAGGTACTCTCGACGCATTCTTCACTGTGTCACAGTACAAGTTCAGAGCAAGGGGTCATCAGGAGGAAGAGCTTGTGCTAGTTGAGCGATGGCGACTGTCCGTCATCCCACACCACATCAATGCTGGGCCATTTAGTCTGCAGACACGTCAGCATGGCATCCGTGCTAGCTGCACGCATTGGGCACTCGAGTAGCGCGGCGCGCCCGGTGCGGTACATGACGCGCGCGCCGGGGTTACTGCGCAGCAGGCCATTGTAGTGGTGCAGTGTGAATGTGTCAGGTGCACCACGTTCACATCCCGGAAAGAACTCATCCATGAATGCACTTAAGAGGATAATGCCTAAATTCTCAGAATCTAACTTCCGTCTCATTAACTCTACATATTCTGGTTCACTGACAAGGTCAGCTGCACACAGTACATCCTGTAGAGCCTCTGCAGGAATAAAGTTGTTGCCCTCTGGATCAAAAGAGCGGAAAATTCGCTCTGCTGACTCACCAACAGTCTCTGGTGCAGCTAATCGACGCTCAAGAGAGAACAGCACTGTGAGGTGTGTGTCTGAAGCCAACACCCAAACAGGATGCTTAGGGTTCTTATAGAAAGATCCAACTGTACAATACTGCATATGTTCCATTATTGTCAAGAAGCCGATATCATTTTGTCTTTCAATGCCCCGCAGCCGAAGTCCTCCCACAACCTGGTCATGGTCCCAAACATGTGCTACTGCTCTTCCTGTGAGCATTAAGTTTATAAGTCCCTGTGACCCATAGCCATATGTTGAATGTATGAGTGGGTCTGATAGTTCTGCTAGCTCTGTCTCCACCAGAGAGACCCCCTTGCTGAGAATAACACTATACAACAGAAGTAGAACACCATACTTGTCCTTCAATATCCGAATGTTCCTTGTGTAGAAAGCTTCCACTTCAGACAGTGTCTGAAATGGATGCACCTCAATTCTGCGATGGAATTGTTCTAAGGTATCATACACCGAGTTGGATTGTTCTTCCACACTGATGTTATTGCCACTGCTAGTCTCAGCAACAGATTCATTCTTCCGGTACACAGCAACATTGTACTTAGGAGCTAGACACTGGCTTAATATTGTACACACAGCCCTAACCAGTAGAGAATTGCACTTCTCTGATGTCAAGTCCTGAAAACTGTGTCCAGGTGTCTCCGACAACAATATTTTGAGAAGAAAGCCTTGAACAGGCGCAATAGCGGCGCACGGACCACCTTCTTGTTGAACTAGAGCGCTAGGCTCATCTGGACTAAATTGGAAGCCCTGCGCCCATCGTCGGAAGACGTCCTCCTTTACATGATCTCCCCACAACAGGCGTCGCGTGCTGGCCAGCTCGCGATCCAACGTCGCACTCCCGGCGCTCATGGTCTCTTTATTAGATGTTGACACAGAACTATTCGTATCGTTTGATTCGTTCAACATTTGCATAAGTAGTCTGATGTTTACTCCACCTAAAAAATAACAACATAAAGAAGAGACAGGTAGACTGAACTTTAAATCTAATAATAATCTATAAAATAACACATCGTGTAAATTAATTCAAGCAAATCTACAACTACAAAAGAATCATAACCACGTAGTACTTACAGCCAATATGAAATACATGACTCACGAGTTCACGACATTTAAACAACTATATATTAGCTTCAGAAAACAGATTAACCATCTGGATCGCGTGAAATAGCATTATAAATCTTCCATATATTAATAATAAAAACTTTTCATTTGTAGAAAAGAAAAGAAAAGCTTACGACATGAAGGCTGCCATTTTTTATGAAAAATAGCAATAGCAACATTTATTTAGTAATGTCAGTCAGTGTCAAACAGAGAATATAATAATATTTTTGATTTTGTATCATATTTTGTCAGACTTTAGTACAGCTATTTTGTCGAATCATAAATAATAATTCGGTTATTATTCAAGAAAATAAATTAATAGTAATATTTAATCGAAATAGAAAAGTTAATGCAAAATTAAGCATTTTTTAACTTTCTATTCATAGACATTTAGCCAATAACAATTATTTTTTATAATTCATTTCCTATCCTTTATTTTCCTCCTTTTATCTATTTATTTATTTCTCATGCACTAATTTCTGTAACAAAGTTTTTCTACGCTGCGCAGTGTAGAAATGGAGGTTGCAAAATACATTGTACAGTACGTTTAGTGGTAAAAAAGGGAACTATCCTTTGAAAGTATGCCGCGTTTATTGTGAATTTGTGATTTTTTATTAGGTAGAAGCACATTGTAGACAACACACTAACGCTCTCGCTCATGACATTAGTTACGTTTAATGTGAGGAAAGAAAGCAATTATATCTTGAAAACTCCTAAACAGATTTTGATAAAACTTACACTGTTCCATAAGTTGAAAGAAGAAATAAAGAGGAAATATTTTTTGAATATTTTAAAAACATACATACATACACTTATAAAATTTGACACGCCTATTTAAAAAAAGACCACATAGACTAACATAATATACGATTATTAAGCTATCCCAAGTCCCAACATTAATACATACAACAGATCTAGTTGTTAACCTCCTTTTTAAAAGTAAAAATATAAAACGAACTTTAAAGAATTCCTCCCATAGCTTCTTTTCTCTGATTCTCATCAAAGTATTATTTTAAGAATCGCTGGTCTTTTCTCTTCCGCTATCATGATAGACGTTTTCACAAGCAGCACCATTAAGTAAAGTACCTTCGGACGACCGTCCCGCGTCAAAGCTTGGAGCTTGCCTTCACGATTCGTGGACGCCAACTTAATAATCTGCAATGTGTGCGAGCATGGGAGAGCGCTTTATGATGATTTATATAGCAATCCTAGTCGGCGGAAAGATCACCCATAGGCACTTTAGTTTGAAGGCAATTGTAGCTTATTAAACTTTTATCAGCCAATGCCGAATTGTTCAAACGTGCGCTTGGCCTATATTTTCATACTGAGTAAGAAAGAACCCGACTAAACTGTATTTTGCCAAAACCTCAGGTTTGACTTTTTTCTTTTTTCTTTATTGCCTACAGTGGCAGACGAGCAGGCGGCACTCCTGATGGTAAGTGGTTACCGCCGCCCATGGACAACAGCAACGTCGGGGATAGAGCTGTCCCGCTGCCTACTGTGTGTGGTAGAGAGCTCTTTTTAGGCCTCGTTTAAAGAAGGACATGTCATAACGCAAGGGAAACACCGCAGCAGGTAGTTCATTCCAGAGCCTGATGGTGCGTGGTAGGAATGAACTGTTTGACCTGGTGAAGGCACCAGGTCAAACAGTTCTTCGGAGTACTCCCCGTGAAATAGACGACAGAGCACACAGAGAGAACCAAAGTTTCTCCGCCGCTCCAGTGATTCCAGTCTATCTGTAAGTGTGACTACAGCATTAGTTATTATTTTGAGGATAGCGGAAAGTAAAATGGCGTAGGCTTTTCCCACTACATGATCTATTTGTTATTATTTATGTTTTATAATATCGATTACATAATCACAAGACTTTCCTGACAACTATGCTATGAAATTAGTGGATTATACTGGAATTACAAGTTATTAAAAACTAGGTACTAATGTAATTATTGAGCGACTAAAATAAATGAAATAGATTTTAAAATTAGTTTCTATAATAAGTTATACAGTTTTTTGAAGTTTAATAAGCATTCTATTATGTTTTATTTGATATCAATAGTCGGTTGTCGAAGTTGTGATTAAAAATTGAAAATTGTGATTTCCACTGTCACGTGATCACGTTTGTTAGTCAGGTCACTGTTGTCACAGTTGTCATTGAGTTTGGTGTAATATAGTTTTTAATCTTTCGACTGAAGGACTTGTATCCATGGTCATGAAATAAATAAATAAAAAAATTGAGTTTGGTGACGTTTCTGCAACTGTCGATGTCGAATGTAGTGTCGTTTTGGAATGGAATGGAATGTCAGTGAGGTCAGTCAATAAATAATGTTCAGTGTGTAGTGATGTTACTTTTTAAGTTTTTATTTTTATGACATCAAAAAGCTTTTTGTTTTATGATTTTGTTTAACTTAATTTAATCTTGAGTCATATAAGCAAGTGAATTATGAATAAGTTAGTTAATTGATTTTATAAATTTAATGTAGGTGTTCTTGATAATTCTGCTGTACAATGAAGGTAGACGTTGTTTGGAGACGGCACGGCGCTGCAAAACTAGCAGGTTGGTTGGCAATTTACTTTTAATACAGAAATAAATATAAAGACTAGTCCTTCCTTTATGAAAATCAATCACACAACAGCACAGCAAGATAGTGAAGTAGGTAGTTGACACTTCGTGATTACCTGTACATTGCAGCGTCCGTGAAAAGTTTTTGTGAAGACTAGGACTGGCCCCGATTCACTAATATAGAGAGTAGGTACTCAGTATTTTTGGTTGTCTTAAACTTTTCACCTGAGACAAAAATAAGCTTGCCTCATTGGTTCCTCAGTTATAATAATGAGTGAATTAGTATCAATGAGTTGTCAATATAATCTCAAAAAATATTGCAAAGTTGCATTATTCAGGTCCATTCTGTCTTGTTTACGAAATATGTTTTTTTTTTGCAATCAATGGAAAGTTTAAAATTTAACAGTGTAGTATTTCTGAGCTAATTAAGTGCAGGGAAACTAACATGACAGATTCAACCTTCACTGGAGAGGCTATAACAGTTGCAGCCTTTCAAATCTGTTTATTATTGTAAATTCAAATAAAATATATATATTTGAGTGCTCTTAGGAGTGTAAGCCAAATTTATTATATACACAAGGATGATTCAAGATGTCAACTCATCATTTTAGATAGTCAGAAATTTATTGGAATTTGTTATTCACAAAAACAGTGTTAAGCATAATAACACAGGTATTATTTTATTTTAACAAATTATCATAACATACATCTGTTTATTAGTAAACAAGCACCATTCATTGATTTAATGTCCATTATTAGGGAATTTTAAAGCAGAACTAGTGCTGGCAAACAATATAAATTTGTGTTGTGGCAATTTTATGGTGCTTATATGGATTTGGATACTTGGTTAAACTGAACTATGTTGTTAACCTCATAATAATTATGTATCTGGTTATAAAATAATAAGCGGGATGTAGTTGCTGAAGCTAATCATAACTAGCTATGGTTATGAATGTATTCGCTGATAAATACAGTGGTTTTGGTTCACTACTCAGAATTTGTGGGCCATAAAAATAAAGAAAAGAAAGAAAGAAAAATAATTTATTCAGCACAATTCATAAAATACAGGAAGGTACTAGGTATACTAATTGTATGAATTATTGCGCTGAAACGGCGCTGGTTCAGCATATGCCAGACGGAATGCCTGGCGCTGGTTTTCAACCAGACCCTAGTGGCTCACGGATTACAAGCCAGTTCAAAAATACTTAAATAAAAAATATTTAGAATACAATATAAACTTAAATAAATATAGTATACGAATATAAACAACAAATAAATAAATATAAAAAAAAAAAACATCATAAGTACATACTTACATATTAATTAAATTATGTGTGCGATGTGAAGTGGTGTGCGTAGCGCGCTCGCTCAGACTCGCCCGACCAGATCAGGATCATCAACCGGGACATGACCGGGACATGAGAGGTGTCCAGCTTACTGCCTGAAAATGATTGTTTTGTATGTTTTCATTTCCATGGCCTTAAGTCTGGGCAGTTACAGAATTCATTACTGGACACCCTGTAAAATAAATATTTAACTCCACTTGAGACAGGCTTCCTTATTTTTTGACTTATATAGTGCACTATGCTGGCCAAGTTTTGGTTAGCAGGCAAAATATTTTTGTAATTATAAATATTAGGTATTCATAATCATTCCTATTATTATAACTATTAAACATTTTGATAGTTTAAACTATACATTAACAATTTGTTTAAATTTGGATGGTACATATAATATTAATACTATTTGTATATAATAAGCAGTACCTACAGCATGTGTTATCAATCCATACATAGTGTTATCTGCTAAAATATGAAAATGTATTCTTTTTCTGTCGATGAATGGAATACTCTGGCACTAGTTGACTGTGGCCTTGTAATTTTATCTATGTAAATAAAAAATGGTGGCCTTGACTGGAATACTAAATAACTGAAATATTTCATAAACTGCCTTGGCTGATATAACACTGCATTGTTTTTTTTATTAATACACCACATAGTTGATTTATGACATTAATGAATGATAAGAAATTAGGCTTGACTTACTGAGATGAACTTAAATTAATAAAATAGTGTTACTTGTTTAGACATAGTTTGAAGTCAATAAACTAATACCTATCACCCATGGTCTGTATTTTGGTACTGGTAATAGTAACCATTTTTATAATCCACTAACTGTGCCCCACGGTGCTACCTGCATGGGCTTGGATTTCCCTTGGGAAATTCCATAATATTCTTGCATACAAAGCTTGTCCTAACAATTACAAACCTAACAAAAAAAACACCCAAGTCTTTTGAGCCCTGATAAAGTGATGATCTTACTACATACATGCTGCAATTGATTTTTATCTAAATACAAAGAAATTATAATAGACAAAATTAATTAATACTTTATACTTATTTTATTTCATAATAATGTGAACTGATTCACAGCTAACATTAAAATTAGAATGTTAATTAGTTCTTATTACTAATAACAGAAGTGTTATGTAAACTAGCTCCAACAATGGTCATTGTTTAGATTTGGTAACATTTAAAACTTTCAACAGTACTTACTTTTTACTTACTTTACCAAATAGATCTTGTTTTTTTATATATAATTATTCTTTATGCACAGATGGTACAAAGGCGGTCTTAATGCCATTAGGTAGATCTTGTTTCATTGCAGTAAGTCATACCTACTTAAAACATATTTTTTTTTAAATCACTAAGGTATTTTAACCAGTTCTAAACAAATAAAGGTTTAACCTTATTAATGGTTTAACATAACATCACACTTGTGTTCCCCAAAGCGTTAGGCAGAGGTCTACACTAATGTACACCCATAGTTTTTCCGGTATATTTAGGTGCCCTGTAATAGGAGGCGAGTCTATTGGCATTAACCAGGTAAAAATCCAAACTTCCTGGTGCTATTGAATATGTCATAGAAAAACAAATAACAATGCTCGACCTGGGAATTGAACCCAGGACCTCAAGCATACAGTCTTGTTTGCGACCACTAGGATAATGAGACTAAATGTTCATACATAGTGCTGTTCGTTTAGGCTACATACGCTGCTACTTTTTATAACTTAGGTAACAAGTAATGAATAATGTAATCTATTGTTGACGTCAGCATATTGACCACATTTCTGAAACTTCATAGCAAATTGTGCTTTTATTCGATTTTTAAAAGATATGCATGATATACTATGCAGCATAGTAATAATCTCCTAAGTATTTCCTCGTAACCGTAAACGTACCATCTAGGTACGTAGGAGGAAAACGTGCGTTATCTGGCAGGTGCATCTGCCCGCGTACGAGTATACAACATATTTAAACATGGTGGCTACTTGTTTGTATGAGTGTTGTAGTGACTAATCTACAAAGTAAAACAGTCGCCACGAGAAACTCGCAAGTTTTGGCGGCCTCTCAGTCAATGAAAGCAGTTCACACGGCTATTGTTCGTGCCGTGTGCCGTATTGTGCCGGTGCAATGTGCTGAGGCCTCACTTGCAAGTGGAAAGTGCGCACACAACACTTTCGTATTGTTTCCGACATGTTGACACCGAGATTTTTGTGAAGTGCGGTGAAGGTTGCTCATATTAGTATGCCTTTCTGTCGTTACATCTAGCGATTGATTAAAGTTTTAGTCGATGTAGCAGTTTACTGATATCTAACTTCTGCCCCCGACTTCGTCCGCGTGGAAAAGTTACTTTTAATTATCGTTATAAAATCGCCAAATTTTAGTCCTCATATATTATTCTGATGTATAAAGAATAATACTGTAAAGTTTCATCAAAGTCCGTTCAGTAGTTTTAGCATGAAAGAGTAACAACACAGTACACACACAGTACACACACAGTACACACACAGTACACACACAGTACACACACAGTACACACACAGTACTTTTACATTTATTATAATTATTATTAGTAGGATAGAATAGGATAATAGTAGGACAGTAGGTCAGTAGGATAGGATATTCTTGATAAAAAGCTCTCCGACAATATATGTATATTATTCTTCGAAAGTAAAGCTTTTCTAGTTTCTTTTTGAATTCTATTAATGACAATGCAGGTATATGGAAAACCCGATGATTAGCTATAGCATTTTGTTTAGCACGTCACCGCTTAATTATAATTAAGCGGTGACGTGCTAAACAAAATCACCAAATGTTAACATTACACGAATAAATAGCAACACAATTTAAATTAGCATACCAAATATTCAGTTAGTTATCATCCGTTCAAAATACTGGAGACAGACTGTCAGAATCCGTAATACGAATATATTGAAGCGCACATTGTCCGCTAAAGTGTTGTTTTGTGAATACGCTCAGTTGTGAATAGTACCGTTACTGAGGATGACAAGGAATAATACTAATAATAATACTACTAATATTTCTCAGGCCATCCCCAAAACCAACCTCTAGTGGTATATACGAAGTTATCCGCTGTTAATTTGGATCATTATGGAACATTGTTCTCTAAAGTTAACACGATAGGACTACATACGTCTACGAAGTGTCTATCTATCATTGGTTTCCAGAGTATAATTATATTTTTTTTTAAACTATACACTAGTAGGTAGTAAAAAAACTAGTCTCATCATCGAGTGATATTTGCATTTCAGGAAAATCTAGTGATTAGACCAATTGGTTTCCCCCTAACCGCTTTTTTATTAGAAGAACTTGTAAGATATCTCCATTGAGTCTATCTTCCTCAACGCAGCACACGCGCCGGGTCGCTGGCTTCTTTGTCCTTCAACGTGTTCACGAAGTTGCCATTGTTTAAACATGTTAATTACTTTTCTGTGGTAACTCTAACAAAATAATGAAAATCGAAACATACAATTCATTAAACTATCGATCTACTAACGAAACTTCTGAGTCGGACACAGATTAATAACGTTTCTACGTCTGGAGACAGCGAAGTTATGATTTATTACAAGAAATGGTTTAAGGTAATCCTAAGCTCAACCTCGACTAAAAAATATCCATAACTTTTTATATTTAAAGAACTTTTACCTGGGGCTTTTTAGATAAGAGGTTAGCATGGTTCAAACGTTATCCAGGGTTATTCTGTCCGTGCACTTATGATACTGGTGATCAAGTGATGCTGTCCGTGAGACATGCAAACAAAAATGTAACGATGACCGCTATACGGATCATCTGGTTCTTTAGCAGTTACAGTTTCCTAATCCAATAGATTATGATACTGTGATTTATGGATATCCACTCGTCACTGTGTCGATATAACCTGCCAATTGGGATAAAATACCAAAGCGTATATCACTAGTAGTAATAAGCAAAGAATTTGAGTGGTTAACTTGTGCATTTGACTCCGTGTTTCTTTGGAAACATAACATGAGAAATCCAAGGTTGCACGTACAGAAGTATATTTTTTGGCAATACCGGACGGGTGCGGCGCTGGCGCAGGTGCCGGCTGGTGCCGCCCGCGCCCGCGCCCGCGCCCGCGCCGGTGCGTGACGCCCCGACCCCGTGTGGCCCCGTGTGTGTGGATCGGGCGACCCGCCACTACGCGACACCTGGCTTTTCTGATATCAAGTTCAATACTCGCGAATTGTGCGGTGAGGGAAAATCGTTCTGCTACAGCTAAGTAGTTTATTATTTTATTACGAACGCTAGTACTTATTTAATAAAAATGTGTAAATAAATACTGGAACATTCTTGTGGAATTGCAATTGTTGTATTGTCAATGTTTAGTCTGCAGTAAATACCTGTTGAAATGATTGTTACTGAGAATGAAGCCTCACACTTCTTCCGTTATTTCTATTGTTTACAAATACCTTCATATTATTTTCTATCATACAAAATCGGTTGGAGCGTTTATACCAGGGTTCCTTTAAAATTACTCTTATTTTAACAGTGTTCATATTCAGTATAAAATACTGTAACGGTAATCTTATTAAAAACATTGATCCTGATAAACTTGGTTTAAATAAACGGATTCTGGATCTGCTCATTAACAAATTAAGCGACAGTTTAGATTTTTCTTATTATTTATTTGATTAGAAGACTTTTTTATTTAAATATATCCTTACAAGGTTTAGTATCTACTTATTATACATGTATATTAGCCCAATACTTATGTCAGTTCCGATCCATGGACAAATTCAATAATTTCGTAATTATTACGTATGCTTTACGCCAAACCTGGCTGATACAGCAGTCCTGTTATAATTGAACCCGACACGGTGTCTCCGGCGAACGTTGAACCCGCTGCGGGCGCAACACTGCAGGCTTACTATTTTATTCATACGCAGACTAGCACGTACACGCAAATCGTAACAGAGTCCCGTACAACAAACGTCATTTACGTCAATTGCTGTATTGAAAACGACGAAGTTTCTCGAAGTTTCAACGAGTGTTAGAACGGAGATCCTGATCCTGACTTGGAAGGTCGCGGGTTATCTTTTATGCAGGAAAGCATAACTCAAAGCGTACCTGTAAAAGGTATTCTAGCCGTTGTCGGGATTAACAAGACGCGAGTGTTTACTTACAGAGTACTACAGTTATGTTAATGTCTGGTAGTTCATTCTGTTAATACAGATCCGTATCACCTAGGTAATCCACTCTGGCCGACTGTTGCGACGGCGACGTGGGAAGTTGATCGTACTTGATGCACTAGTTTCCATTGTTTTACAAATACCTCGCTCATGCGTTAAGAAAATAAGCGTAACAGTACTTTATTCTATGAGAATTTTCTGCAAAACGATGAAGTACAGTTTGATATTTAATATAAAATTATTTAACTACTCTACGTTACTTTTTAAACTTACCTCAATATAGAGTACCAGAAGGTACTGTTAAAATATCACTACAGTTTGTATCGTAACATAATATGCCAGACATACTTTGTAACATACATAGTCCATCCATTGCAGATATCTACAATACTCATATAATGTGCAGTCGCTATTACCAGTAATGTTTCAAGATTGCCAGTTGCATTTATCAATTTATCAGTCAATGAATCACGACGGTGCATAAACGAGAAACTCCAACAGCCTCACAAAGTAGGTTTAAGATGTAGTTTCGGCTTTCGTCGCCAACAGGGGATTGGGGTGAAACTGAAAAGTGTCGCTATTCATTCAATACGATCACGTTAGCGCTAATGACCCAGACCGACTGATTATCTTGGTACGTTCTGTCATGTAAAAGTTACATAGCATTTCATGATATTTTACCTGGAGTAACATATTTACAATCGTTAACAAATGATGCGTAACTGTGGTTATGTTCGAATGCATACATAACGCGTTGGTAACAAATGGTTCGTCAATGATATCACGAAATAAGTTAATCAACTGAACCGGTACCTTCGTTAAGGTAGGTATTGTATTAAATAAAAACCACATCAGGACGCCATAGAAACTATTGCATACCACTTCCTATTGGTTACCAATTGGGTTGGAGAAAAACTGTTCTAGTACACTAGAGAAATCTTTTATAATCACTACCAACCATATTTCGAAATTTCGAGAATTATAAAAGTCACAAATACATGTCTGATACGGATAAACTTGTGAGTGAGAACGATTATGGTTGATTAAGAAGAATAATTAATTTTAGAGACCTTTGATTAATAAAACATAAAAAGAGGAAAATATTATGTTATTTTCCTCCTTGGACAATCTTAGTATTACCTGTTATTATGACGTATAATATCTTTCGGAATCTCCACAGGAAAATATATTAAAAATCTATAAAATTCATAGTTATGTAGAAAAATGGGACTTAATAAAGATCACCTTGCCGTCTGGAAATCTTTCATAATTACTTGCGTTTTTTGTCTAGATAAATTGTTCAGAACACATGAATAAATAATTATTACTGTAAATGGATAATACCAAGACGGTAAGTCAAATAACATGAACTTCGTGGGCTCACGGCATGATCCACGATGTTCTGCGGTGTCATCACTCTATTCCTAGAACCCCCAAACTTACAAATTCGTAAATTCGTGCAGATACATGGTTTCCCTTTGCCATAGATGTTCACACTCTTACTCCTAAACGCTCATTAGCTAAGAGAAAGCAGAAGTGTGTATTATTTATATCTCTACTTTCTAGTGCTGGCTCACGTGGTATCAAAATGGCAAAAACAAGTGTTTAGTGTAATATACATTTTGTCTTTAGTTAATAAAGATTAAATTTATCTTCTATAATTATATAAAAAATGATTCCGTGTTTCCCTTGGTCACGCCATAACTTGAGAATTAATTTACCGATTTCATTCATCTTTCTTATAAGTTTTCTAATACTTTGTAGAAGGTTCCTACGAACAGAAAAATTAAGGAAATTTCAGAAAACTTAACGACTAAATACCATATGTCCAGGTAAACTCCACACAAACGAAGTCGCGGGGTGAAGCATTAACAAAAATATAAATGCAGTATCTATGAATAATAATCTATATGCGACGTGCGTCCTTTCCACTGGGTTAGCATTGTATTTTAGTTTGTTTCAACCGTTCCGCTTTTTAAGCTAAGTGTGTTCATTTTGTGGCACAGCACTAATTTCGTTGCAGTCTGTAAAGTTAAACGAGGTAGGTACATAATAACCTTTTTAAATTAAAAGTTATATGAAATCAATGTGTAACTTTAAAGACCTTGTTTTTACATGTTTCAAGCTACTACAAAAAATTGTGTGAGCATTTTGCTAGCTATTTTTGTAATTTAATAATAATACATCGTAACGAATTCAATGCGTTTTGTTGCTGTTTTTATGGGTAAGGATAATTAATAATGAAACAATGTGATTTTTTTAAATAACTTTAGTTTTTGGGATGATGTCAGAACTCTAAACTCACGACAAGTAACCGTTGTCAGAACGGGCTTGGGTCACCATGTTGCGTTGATATCTTTTACGTGTCACGTGAGGCAAAAAGTTCCCACACTGCTATTCTGCCCACAAAAAGTAGTGTTTTTGTTAATCCCAGATACCGTTCAAGTGCCGTTAAATCCCGGACACTTAATAAAGACTTGCTTATCCTACAATAATGCGTTTAGGATTGTGGTGGGGCTGCCTCGGTTCTGCAGCGCCTCGGGCATGTTCGCGGAGACGCGTACCGCCTGTTTTTACACAACTATGCGCAGGCGGAGCATCTCCCTGGTGCGCAGAGTACGGGCCAGCTCCAACGCAATCCTGGCAATGATTTCTGATAGGCTGGATTGCCCTTACATGATGCATTGCTGCAACAGGCATGCTCCGGTAAGGCCGTTTAGAAGGCGTTATTAGTATAAAAAAAAATGTATGTATTGTAACTTTATCTTATTTAATTTATAATTTTTGACATGTATTTTTAAATTATTTTATAATTGAGTGTGAAATGATTGTTTTATATGGGCCTAGTTACCCGAAATAAATGAATTTTATTTTATTTTTATTTATTTATCCAGTTGGTCTCGACCCTCGAGTGTTAAGAATTTAGCTTCAATAGTTTGAACTATAAATATGTATTTTATCTTTGTTTTTAAGATAAATTACTAACACATTTGAGATATGAATTCCATTACAAGTGGTTTTAGTTTTTAGATAATTAGGTACATTACTTATTACACACATCTTAATTACATAAAACAACAAATATTCGACAATCAATAACGTATTTCTACATTATCAATTGTGTTAATTTCAACGAAATACTATAATGCGCACGCGCAGCTGGTCGATCAATAAATCATGTAATCTGACAATTTAACGCCATAGCTATTATTTCTGGTAACGCCACATCAACTTTTGTTATGATTCACTTAATTTGTTCAACGTCGCCTATGTAATTTTTTGCAGTATTTTATACGTTAAATAGAATGAGTACTTTATCAAGTAAATAGATACTATTAAAATAAAAACAAGAAATGAATAATTATATTAATTTCTGTAAATAAGTACCCGGTGTCGTCCGGGTGAATTTACAAAAAAATCTTTCATATATAAACCTTATCTTGACAATTACGATCACAACAAAAAATAATCTGCCGAATTGGTCGAGCCGATCTCAAGTGTGTGCTTGTGTTAATAAGTCTTCTGGATATATAGTATAGAAGATTTTATGCTTAGTTGGTGTTTTGTAAAATGTTTGATAAGTCAATAAAAAGAAGCAATATCAATAATTAATAATTAGATATTATCTATTTACATAATGTACAAAAAAAAAGGAAAATGAAAAGAACTAATAAATAATTATCACGTCCAAGCGTCAAAGTATTCCTCCACATCGCTGTCATCTGGTAACGTTCCCAGAAGACTGGCCGCATTGCCACGTTGAATGGCAATGCTAATTCGTTGACCCAAGAATAAACCAGCCCTCTGGTCGCGCGAAGCGTCGATAAGTTTTTTGGTAATTTCTTTAAAAAGGAGTCGCGCACTCGGGCCCCACGACCCAAGCGTTTCGACCCCAAACGGCTCAAAATTATAGCTCCCGTTGAGGTTACTATATTTGCGCCGCTTTAGGGTCTCCGTGGCCGCAGCAGCAGCCCCGGCACAGCCAGCTGAGCTTGGAAGATGAGATGGAGCAAGGGTATCGACGCAAGTTGCATCCCACACCAAAGGCCTACCCAACTTCCAAGGCACTAATGACATACCGTCTGGTCTCTTCCCATCGTCACGTGCCAAACCATTTGGCTCTAATACGGCTGGCACACCGGCGGTGGCAAGAGCACGACGAATAATATCATTTATATTGGCATGCCGTGCTATGCGCCCTGCACTCCTGCAGCAAGACAGGCCATGGTGCCCGAGGCTATCGACAGCTTCACCGCAGTGACACCGGTGCGGAGTAACACAAGGAGCGCCTAGACGTAAGCAAGTAGCACACCGAAAAGTAGTGTCATCCAACAAGCTACCAATATTAGGTGATGGAAGTGCCTGAAGCCAAAGACCCGACTCCCATTCACCCACAGCCAGCAGACGGGCACGCTCAGCAGTATCGACTGACGTATTTATCAGATATTTCCGTGTCAAACTGCTGAGCGGCCAGTCCCACTGTTTCTGGGAAGATGGGATGACGGGCAAGGCCGTATTGGGACAAGCCATTTTCCAAGCGTCCACAGCATCAGCCAAACATGGCACCTCAAAACTAACCAGTGATGTTGCTAAAATTTTCCTGGTTAATATTTCGGTACCATAGACCGGGGCCAGAAACGCCGGTAAACTAAGACTGGAAATTTTGCGGACGCCGAGACCACCCAGCCGTATAGGGAGAGCGGCTTGAAGCCACGCTCGGTCGTCCAATGCCACGTTCAAGATGGTTTTTAAAAAGTAATAATTAGATTAATTAATGGATTTGTGTCCGGTTAATGACAATAGGGTCACCTCCTATTACATGGGACCTAAAGATACCGGCGAATTCGGTCTGAGTGTACATTGTAAGTATATACCTCGGCGTAGCCCTTCGGGGAATACAAGTGCGATGGTGTGTTACATTATACTATTACTGCTTTTTTTTACTGGTTGGACTATAAGTAATAATAATAACTAATGATTACTTATTATTACGCGTCTAGGTAAGCGTAGTGTAGGACGCCCGCCGGCCAGGTGGAGTGACGACTTGCGGAAAGCAGCTGGCAGTGACTGGATGAGGAAAGCCGAAGATCGGGCTTTGTGGCGTTCATTGGGAGAGGCCTACGTCCAGCAGTGGACGAATATGGGCTGATGATGATGATGATGATTACTTATACAAAACATTATTGGGGTTCTGTGTTTCAACACTACCTGAATTTGGTTTGGACTCCGCTCGCCTCTTGGATCTTGCCCCTTTCGATTAAAATGTCTGAATTTGTCATAATAATATATATACATATGGAATATGTATACATATATTATTGTATTGTTTACCATATATATGTACATATGTATTTATTTTAAAAACAGCTGCATGAACTCTTTGTTTCCACCACAGATTAACAAAAAATATCTGTAAGTATTAATTAAAGGTTATTAATTTTGTTTAATACATTTCAAATTAATTTTAATTAGGTTAAGGTGGATTGTAATATTTTAAACTAGAAAGGTATTTCCAAAGTTGTAAGTGACGGTCATTAAAGCGCGTTATTTCTTATTAATTAGACTCATAGAAGATTTAATCTGGTCTGTGATTAAACTTTGTTGGAATAATTTCTACCAACTTTCAACTGTATGTAAGAATTGGTGTATAAACGACAGAATATACGGATACGGGTGAAAGTCCTAGGGCAACGTAAGAAAAAGAGATAACATTTAAAAGCATCCTTTCATCAATCTTTTCAAGAGAGGTAGGGCATAGTGGAAGTAATTCCACTCAAATTGGAACTGCCCGACTGGGGAAGTACCTCCGCCTTGCAGCAAATCGAAGTGAAATAACACTGCTTTGAACTGTGTTTTTTTCCTTACGGTGAGCAAGGTTGCCAGTGCTCCACGAGGAAACGTTGTATTTTTAAATGGTAGTGGGGGAACTTTAACCCTAATACTGCCAACCCAACTATTCCTCTATCGTTTACAGGGTTGGCAACGCGCAAGTGATACCCCTGGTGTTACAAGCGTCTATAGGCTACGTTAACCGCTTACTAACAGGTGAGCCGTATGCTATAGTTTACCACCTGTGGTATAAAAAATCCTATTTAATAAAACTAGGTATAATTTTTACTTAAAAATAAGTAAAAAAAAAACTGCTTGCTGTCCAGTATTCCTGGTTTCGATAACCCCTATCTCCAGTACATCGAAAGAGTGTCATTCGACACGATCACAGTCACATCGATCCTCATCAACATCGAGGAGGAGTTCTGCATCCCAATGTTTGAATAACCTGTCGTTACGTTGAAAAATTTCTAAAACAAAAATATTATTCGGTACAGTATGAACGTTCGTCGACTTGTGTCAAGCGGCAACCAGTTACTTAGCGTGTCGATACCGTCACGCGTTGCACTCACAAGTGCGTGCGCACGCGCATCGTCATCCCTAGATATCGATCTGTCTCGGTACTTTGTTAATAATTGCCCACACCATCGCGTATAATTACTGTATGCAGTCAGATTGATTCTGAAGCCAAAATGTACATTATTAATTATAGAATATAATTATATGCAGTGTGCATGTTTTGTAGATTCATTGTTTGTTTACGTAGGTCTATTGTTAGTTATTTTTCGATTTCAATTTAAATTTTATGATAAATGGATGAAACTTAAATTTCTATTTTGTACTTTCTGTTTGACCCGCTTTTCTTAGCTCAGCATGATTTAAATTTAATATGTAATCATTTGTATTAATACATATATGTATACAATATAAATAAGTAAAATTGATTAATGATCTCATAACTAAATAAATATTTTGAACGCACATCTATTTAACATTGTTTTTAGAGACGGGCATACACCTTGTACAAGTGTACATTGTACTTATGTACGTACTGGGTGGCCACCGCCGTGTTACCAGTTGGGCGGCGGCGTGTGACGTGCTGTGTGCGCAGGCGCCACGCCGCAAGCCACCGTTATCCGAAGCCGCACTGTAAATTATCGGAGACACCTGCAACAATGGAGATAGTTTCTCATAGTACTTAATGGAAACTTAATAATAATGGATTGTGAAAATTAAAAATAAGTCTTAATGAATGGAAAAAAAAATGAAGGTTTGGCAGAAGTGTACTAGCTGTACACCCACAGTCCGCCGGTATGTTTAAGTCCCATGTGATAGAGATTAGGGGATGGCCTATTGTCATTAACCGGGCACAAATCCAAACTGAGATTTTATTTAAAAAAAAAAACAATAATACTCGACCTGGGAATCCAACCCAGGACCTCTATCGTAGCAGTCGCGCTTAGGGTCACTTGGCTAATAAGCAGTTTATTTGCTCAACGCAAAATATTATATTCATGGGTTATAAACATATTTCCTGTAATTTGAACTAAATGTACTCTGTCTATTGACTAATGGGGACGACCTCCATTTTTTTCAGAAATGTGTAGTCGCTATGATTTGCGAACAACTGACCATTTAGGTAGTGTATGTAATTGTGGTTTTCATTCAAGTTTTTTTCTAATTTAATCTCCCCTACAATCAATTTAAACGAGCAAATGAATGTGCTGCAACATCGCTGTCAACCTCCACTATCACCAATCTCTGGCGTTTCTCCACAGTTATGATATTCCCATAAAAAGTAGAGAGCTGTTTTTATTGTTGTATATGAACGATTATCATTGACTTTCCGACACCAATCGATCTGCTTTCTCAGTTATCAGCTGGGCGCGCGATTGGCCGCCATTTCGGCCCGCAGCTGAAGGCCGTTATGTCTTGCTTACTGTAATTCGTTACGAAAACCAATGGATAACTCGCAAACGTACCATGTCAAGTAGAAAGTTCTTTGTTTTGTATCTGGTGCACAATGTCTGTGAAACTGTTACGAATGTATAATGCCCTGCCACAGATTTGTCGCGACTCGCGTGTCTCTTGGAAAAGTACGAGTTGTCGAAACTTACCTCAGATTAAAATAATCGTTTGCTAATACCTGTCTGGCGATTTAGATTCAACATTTCTCAGTCTACTTACCCTAAAGAAATCATAAATTATGACTTCTTTGTGCCCGTTTTTAAAATCCGTTTATTATTGTTTTTAAGATCCGGTTCTGCGAAAGTCTGTTTACCTCAAACAAACATACGAGATACTATATACACCATGAATGAAAGCCTTTTTACACCTTTTGACTCATCTGTTCTGTTCCTTTGGACTGTCGCTTCCGCGAATTTTGTTTCTTGGAAAGTAAAGGACTATGACTTATGAGTCATTAGTCGTTACCTGGTGCCGCTGCCGGACCGGGGTGACGTCATGGTGCCGCTATGCGCACGCGCATTGATCTACCAAGCACACGTTGTGCGTTGTGGCCACATTGTTTATGGTGCGCTATGAATATCTGATCAGTGTCTCAGCTGTATTAGTCGTAAAATGACAGGAATTTAGCATTGTTCAGTTAGTATAATATAAGATTTGTATTATAGCGCTCTAGACTCGAGTAAACTATTGTACCAGGTGAATGAGCCTAGACCTGACTCATAACTTGTCTTTGCTATAGTAACGTTATCTTAATGTAAAATGTTGTTAAGACTTTACTTTCGACCATGAGTTCTTATGCTTTACAGACCACTAACGGTGCTAGCTTGTTGTTCATTTGAAAGTGAACATTGTGCTGCTATCAGCCGCTTTTTAATTAGAATCTAGAATTGGCTTCCTAAGACGTTTTGTCACGTCCGAAAATGATAATTAGGTATATCTGGGATCACTTTATATGTAAATAAATGTAACCCTCTAATATGGTTTGCAGTTACGGATGGCCGCTAAAATCACACGTGGTAACTGCCTATTGTGTAGACTGCCTGTCAAATTTCCACTCTGGCGCATTGTGACTGATTCCACTTTTGTCTGACGGATGCGATGTGAATCTCAGGTAGTGGGATAGTGTCGCAAGATTAACCTCGACGCCCACGCATTGTCTACGGTTGTGACGCGGTGTAATAACCTTATATACTTACTGATAATCCTTCTAGTACTAGAGTTATAAAAGAGGTGAATAGCATAGCATAACAGTCTTCACCAATAATATACAAGACGATACGAATACGATTTAATTCTTGCTTCCACGAATCAACTCGCAAAAAAGACCGAAATCCCACAAAATTCATTGGATGTATATTTTTAAAAATACTGTGTTTTTTTAGCTTAAAATAACCTCAAGTGGGGTGAGCTCAGTTACTGGGGCAGTTACGAAACCTGTAATCTTAAACAATCTCAAGCAAGTTCAGTGACACTTTGTCGTTTAGACAACACAAAGTAATGTCATACCGTCACGCACGGTCCTCTGCTATGCTTAGAGCACCCGCTACCACCACTATACAGTCTTGGGCCCAAGTCTGCTATTTCGATTGCATCAGAATGGATGTTGAATGTATGATGCTGACATAAGGTTTAACACAGGTTTTCGAAGACAAAACTGTCAAACAGTAATAGTTCTGAAGTCATTGAATGACGATTTTGAAACAATAAAATAGTAGACTTAGGGCCCTGTTTGGCTGTAAAACTATTCGACATTATTATAGGACAGTATGGTACTGAACATTTTGTACTGATGTAACTAAGCATCAGTTGATTAGGTCGCGTGCTTTGCAGTAGCATTGAAGCGATATCGTTGCTGTGATTTTTAATTACTTTTTCAAATAAATGTAACCTGAAAATTCTAGACCAAGGTTAAGTTAATTTCCAAATTTAACGTTTGTTACAGTATCGATTCGCCGGCAGACGTGCATATCCGCTGCGTTTGCGCCTGCGTTCTAATGTTGTGTAATGTGAATTACTGAATCGGTTGCGTGGAGCAATCCGCACTCGAACACTTTCGATGTGTGAGCGCACTGTGATTAATGAACGGAAAAATATTACATTATTTCAAATAAATCTTGACCGTGTTTATCGAGCCAATCTGTTGTATAACTCATGGTGTGCTTTCCATGTAAATAACATTATGGACTACCAGCAATAATATTGATTTCTGACATTTACGCGAATATTATACATTGAAATAAAACTACTTTTTACGGATTTTATCGCGTATATTGATATTTACTAATCCCGACGGACCCTTTACAGCGTCCATGGTCACGGGTAGACTGAATACCAGCAATAAGCTAGAGTTAGAGAACTCTATCTTATTGCCAGGAACTAGGATGGCCTAAGGCACAAGTCATTCTAACTTGTCATACACTGATCAAACTCTAGATCAAGTACTTACTAACAAACTTACTTGTCCGGCCTCTGGTTTTAAGTTAGTTCATAAAAATGAAGTACCTACATTTGGTGCAAACGTAATAGATGAATATATCATGCGCTTTTGCTAATACTTTACCTAAAATACCAAATGGAGTGAACGTTGGTTAAAGTAGTTCCTTATTTTATTTTCTAAGTAAGCAATCTTGTTTCAGTGATTTCACGGATTCATTCGTCAGTCACGTCGTAGACACTAGTGACACTACCGATAGCATTTATACTTAGGGAAAGATATACATAGTGGTGCAGTTGCAGTTGGTCCTGGTGGACCTATGTAAAGAGTAGTACCGCTTCGGAACTTCAGATGCGCGCGTTTACTTAATCAGCTTATTTCCAACCTATTTTTATACAAACAAGCATACATGCCGCTAGATGACAAGCGGCAACCGTAGCCTATATGACGCATTGCAGTCATTCACAATTCGCCGTAACATACTGCAATAAAATAAATCGTCTTCACTAGAACCACAAGTCCACAATGTTTTGAGGACGTGGTAAATGGCAAGTGATTTGCGCGCTTGTCAAGGTGAAGGTTTCATTTGGAATAATGCTTCCGGTATTATACCAGAAGATTCAGTATAAGAACTCAGCTTCTCGAATATACTTCGAATTGAGGTTTATCTGTACATTTCTGCAGAAATAACTTGAGAGTATGTATTCATTGATTTCTGACATATACGCGAATAATATACATTGAAATAAAACTACATTTTACGGATTTTATATTATGAGTAATATATTTTTGAGAGTATGTGTTCACAACTCTTGAACTTACTTTTAAAAGATTGTGTGCGGTTAGTTTCCCATAATGTGTGTTGTGGGTCAATGGTAGTTAATAAAACCGCCATGATTGGTGGCCGGCTACTCGATCTCGTGACGAATCGATTCTAACTCGATTATGTGGAGAGCGCGTGCTGTGCTCGCGCTAGTGCCACTAATTGGATTGATATATTCATGACAATAATAACGGTCAAAGAACTCGATTACTCGAGTCTGCGATGACATTGGACTAACTACTACTTTTACTCCACTATTTATAAGGTTTCTTGTGTTGCTATTGCTCTAGTATCAGAACTAAAACGTATTTACAGTGGTGAAATAGCTTAAACATTAGGTATATAACTACCTAGTTATTTATAGAAATTACTGTATTTACTGCATGTGAGGCATTTAATAAAATATGAAACTACATATTTTTAAAAAAGGCTAGGCATGTCTAATTCTGAACAAATATTTCGAACTGAAAAAATAAGCGAAGCACTGACCTACCATGCTTGCTTAAAATAATACCTTGATAAATATTCTACTTTGTGTATACTTATTATATTTTACATTATAATTTTCGCAATGCTAATATGCATCAATATATGCTATTTGAGACGGCATGCACAATATTTGGAATTGGGGCCAATGCAACCACGGAGTACCGCGCCATACGTTTAGCCGTGGTCACCGAGTTTCGGTGAACAGTAAATAAGCCAGCATTTTAGGTACGTCGATAGGTAATAAATTGGAGCCCCGGCCAGCGCGTAGCGGTTTATCGGAGCCCTGGGAGAATGTCGGACGCTCTCACTACGAGTACAAGGAAAAGACGAGAGAGGAGGCGTTTCATTGAGATTTAATAAAACATACAAATCCTTTTGGATCACGCATGCTGTACTTAACCGTTCAGTCCGTAACAACGTGTCACTGATAAGTTGCTTCGAATGCTATATTTACTATGCATGTGGCAGAAAGAGCACAACAAAAAATACACTTGAAACGATTTCTTCATTAGTGTTTGAAGATGGCGTCTAAAATTTCTCCACTTGTATCTTAATGGGTTTCAAATTCGACGATAGGTGCTGCAGATACGTTCATTTGTATAAAAAGCCACTTCAAAAAATCTTTTGGTTGCGTTAATCGACAAGCGTGGACTACCTACGTGGTAGGTCAAAGATTTCAGCTGTGTTTAAATAGTGAAAGGCCTGTGTGCCAAAGACGCAAGCTTCTTGAATGTATTTCCTCTGTTTGTTATTACTTGCGTAACATGTTAGATGGTACAGTTACGCTGCCTTTTGTTGCACTGTATCTTTACTAGGCCAGAAAAAACGCTTTACATTCGAGGTTACCGTGAAGTGGTGTTTATCCCGCGTTTATTATATCGCGTTAAAATCTGCATTCTGCTTAGCGTAAGGCTTGTAACTTTGTAAGATAAGCACAGAAGTTCATCCAGATATGGAGTACGTTTCCTTACTTCGTTCTTTTTATTTCTCAGTAATGTCTAAGAACTTTTGCAACCGCTGATTTGCGAGTCTTGTGCCACCTGCAGTGACCCGGTTTCATTGAGCCTCTAACTATGCGCCTGTATGCAATATAACGTTTATTCCCCCGTATCGAACTGTTTGCACAACGCACACAAGTGACCGGCCGGCACACCAATAACTTGCGAGTGACATCAGCGCCGATAGATACGTACTGTGTGGTATTTTTTAAATCTTATCTAGCAAAATGATGCTGGGTCAGTATCGCAAACTGACACGATTGAGCGAACTCTTTGGAAGTGAAATACGGGCCTTCTGCAGGATTCAACGTAGTATACTCACAGCATCATAGTAAATTGTTCGTTAACGAGTTATTGGAAAATATGTGATCGAAAGTTGGGTATAAATCCCCCTAAGAGGCGAAAACATTGTCTTTATTTTTGTGTGTGTACTTTTGTATATTTGTGTAATTTACTTGTTGCAGCGTGTTGGGCGGTGCTGGCGGTATGCGCAGCAGCGACGCCGGGTGACCGCGCTGCCGGCCCGCTCGGTCCCTCCGAACGGCCAGAGGCCTACTTCAACGGCAGCTCCTACATTCGGCTATCCAGGCCGATATCACTTAAACAACTCGTTGGACTCAGCTTCCGGACATGCGTCGGTGAGTGATCCAAGAAAAGGGTAAAAATCTAAGAAAAGGTGTTATGTAAAAGTTAGTACGAAAGTAATTCTGTTGTGGATTGGGAGTTCTCGAGCGTCTCCATCTGATTTCAGTTACAACTGCACAATTGGTTCAAAATGTGTGTAAAAAATGTATACATATATGCATGATGTTCACATCGGATTGATATCTCTGACATTCGCTTCACTTGAAGGCTTCCTTAACTGATTGTGTAAACCAAATAAATTACAAAAATATTGACTGTACAACAGTTTTTCAATTTGTCTCCGGGTGGTGGACGCAGCTACAGACCATTGGTACCTAGCTTCACACGTAGGGCCTGACCTAGGAGGTTTTGCGATTATAATAAAGAGGTTACCACTCTCATCAGATATGCCAACAGTCTATTCAGTCAAGGCCAACAAAAAAGCCAAAGACTTGATTGGTCACGGAAGACTGTTCGAAAGAGCAAGTAATTCTTACGACAAAAACCTCCGACGATGTCCCGCCTTGCGATGAAGCGGCGCGCGAGTTATGTGCATCAATCAAAATGGTCTCGAGCGTCATTACCATCAGCGGCAACACATCCATCGGCTCGTTTTTGCCGATTAATACGCGCATCACAACTACATTGCAGCAATACGCTTCGTGATTCTGAGAATCAAGATTGGCGATGTGACATTGACAGATGCTATTTTTATTGTAATTTTATGTAACAATTTCCAATCAAACATTCAATTAATTTTTCCAATTTATGGTCAGTTTTCAGTCCGTCGAATTTTCGTCTATAGCTGTAACTGATCCATTTGGGAGACCGTGGTAATCTTCGAAACAAAACTAAACTTTTTGTATTCATGTTTATCATCTCCGACAGCTCATCTCAGCTCTGCTCAGCGTTTGGTCTATTTTGCTGTCGATAGTAATAAAAAAAATATTATCATCTTTTATTATCCCACTAAACCTCCTTTTTACGTTATTCATTTCTGTTTTGCGAAATTTTGTCTAGGTCTTTCCAACAGCCTTTGGCCTTACATCACTTAGTATAATTTGTCATTTAATTTCAAGTACCATTTATTTAAGCGATCAGCAAATGAATTTACCGAATATATAAAAATAAATCGTTTGGTGCATTTGTATAATAACAAATCAAGGCTACATGGCTTCAATGGGCGGACATTAGTGTCAATAGTATATTTGGATGAATATGGTACAGAATACAGGTCTTTTATAATATTATTGTAGCGACATCATATTCTGCCATGTGTGGCGTGCAAATAGTACTTAATAAAAAAATGGTAGAATAATAATAATCTTAAAAATATAAAATAAAATTTGGTACATTTTTACATTGTCATATTAAATCATCGGCGCGTACGCAAGTCATGGGTACATAACATACGATTGCATCGAGTATTTGATCAGACTGGCGGTGTTGTTGTGATCGATGCCGATATGATTGTGTCCACTGATCGTGAGCCGAAGCGGTGTGGCTATTACTGCGACATTACGTCACAGCATCACGCATGCGCCGCCCACCGGCCTGACCGGTCGCGATTTACGGCGTTGTTGTAATAATGATTTGTTGAGAGAAAGGAGGTTCAATCAACTCAATCGATAGTTTATGCACTTCAAGCAGTACATGATTAGATTATATCGAATCATGGCTGTTTATGGACCACAACTCTCACAGTTGAATGAAATAATGCATCCTAAGGTGGTTCTATGATAGTCTTGCCCTTTGTCATTTATGAACGAATCATTTGATTTCGTATTGTTTTGTAGGTGTGTGTATAATTCATTTACCTACATAATCAAATCTTTACACGTAACTTCAAGCATTTTTGTATATTACCTACATATTTTTTGCGAAAACACGTCCAATATTTTATGTAATAATTTAGACTAGGGCTTCGGTTGAAGTCAGGAGAGCCACATGCATATAGATGATTCGCAGAAACGTTGACGTAGACGAACGTAGAATGTAAAGCTATAATAAATTCTCATTTGGATTGTAAGCAAACGTATCAAAACATTGGTAAAGCGTACTATAATGTTTGTTTAGTTGTAGAAATGACTACAAGCGTCGTGTTGTTCATCACACGATTCGCTCCGCACCGATAGCACTGCGCCTGAGTGCCTGACGTGTGCTCTTTATTACAGAGAAAAGAGCGTGTTCCGTAACAAGTTCATACATTTTGTTTCATTCATTTGGCAGACTCATGGAATTCGTCGTGTGTCACATTAGGTATTTCATCGTTACATTATCATAGTAGAAGTAGACGCTAGAGCTTGAGCATATCGATATCTTAGAGCTAGAGTAAATGAAATTCACCTCAAATTCGTCAGAGGTTTCCGATCCAACAATTTACTAATGATTATCTCGACCTTTGGGCTTCCAGTCAAATGATAATTAAAGTTTATGTGAAATATTTCTTGTATCGCGAACATCTGCCTCGCACCTGCCTCCATTGTCTACGCATACTCAACGGTAACCACACGCGCGTTGGTTATGGCGACAATTTTACATAAATTTCGTTTTACCGTTAGTCTCATTTTCCAGTGACCAAATGTCATTAAGGGAATTGCTTAAACGCGGCCCCTGAACCGTTATGTTTGGAGAGCTTGAGTTGAGAGGTCACTGCGCACTGTGCAGTATAGGGACAAATTTCTTTATGCACATTTTGTCTGTCTTTACATCTGTAGAAAAATATATTGGATCAAGTTTGTCTATTGCTAAGGCTTTGTTAAGTAGTTTTTTTTACAAAAAACAAAATGAATTGCAACAAATAACGTTTCGAATTTCTCCTGGAATTAAATATGCTGGACTTTGCTATTCTTATTATCCTTGTTCGTTTCCTAAAAGATGGTCGTGTGTACAGGTGGCGAACTATTCTCGCAGCGCTTCGAGGGGTACACGCTCCACGTGACAGCGCTGTTCGAGCAGGTGGTGGTGTCGTGGGCGCGGCCCTCGCAGCCGCACCGCGAGGTCGGGCTCGCCAAGGAGACGCTCGACAACCGCTGGCACTGGGTCGGCCTGCGTTACAACTCCGACCCACCCTCGTTGCTGCTCGAAGTCGATAAGGATACACAGGTGTGTGAACTAGCTGTATACCTGAAACTGTTTCCCTAGATATTAATGCCATAAACAAGTACGGCAAATATTGCCAATAAGTAGGTATCTAGCAACCACTTAATGTCCATCGCGCACACATGAGCGATTTATACACCAGCGTTATTTATTGACAAAACAAAATAGGATAGTGGATCGCTTGCATGTTTGTGGGGAGTAGTCGGCTGCAACCTGCGTGACAATGTGGAAATGATAATAATTATGTATTTACCGGATGACGTCACCGAACTTTTTATTAGTTTTGTTTAACACTTTCACGACACGTGCACGGTACAGTTGTGTTAACAAATCTGTACGTATCTGTAGATACAGATGGTATAGGCGCGCTATTTCATGAAACAAATTAAAAATTAATTGCGAATTCGATCGACGCAGGCGATGTAGAAGTTGTCCGTAGAAATGGTGTACGTACAGCGGTGAACTATGGCGGATGTTATCATACTAATAATAAAAATGTGAATGTTGGATGTTTGTTTGTTTATTTGTTACTCAATCACGCAAAAACGGCTGAACCGATTTGCATGAAATTTGGTATACTAATAGTATGTTACCGGGAATAAAGTATAGGCTACTTTTAATCCCAGAAAAATGTGGGTATATCCCGGAAATCCAGAAAAACTGATATAGGAGAACTACTTATGGGATTTGAATGAAATTTCATACATATGTAGGGTGTGACCGGAAATAAAGTATAGGCTACTTTTAATCCCAGAAAAATGTGGGAATATCCCAGAAATCCCGAAATACTGATATAGGAGAACTACTTATGGGATTTGAATGAAATATTGGTACACTAATAGTTTGTGACTAACTCTGGCATATTAAATACTTCAAATCTCGGAAATTAAGCGAGAGTTTCTCTAACATAGAGACTTCTTATCCCATGAAATCAATCCGACAACAATATTGTGTTACTAAGTCTACGCGTACGAAGTCGTCTGTGAAAGCTAGTATTTAATATGATGGCAAAAACGATCATTTTTGTTACAGGAATGTGGAATGAGCATCTTTGTAAAAAAAAAACTGCAATTCACTAAATGATATGAATCACTACTTTCTGCGTTTTGTTTAACTATGACTCTTTAAAAATATATACACATACCCGTATTTTGTCAATAAAGGGAGATGGCACTAAAGATCATACCCTAGCTACATGTAATACTCGTTTTAGAATAAGCTGTCTGACAGGTAGGCACGCGTAATAGGAGTTTAAAACTGTCATTTCCAATAACTGCGCGCCAACAATAGAGGAAAGGTACCAATTATGGAATACGTGCCTAATATGGAATACCACAATATTTCTAAAACCAAGCGTCCCAAATAATTCAAGCGGATATGTAGTTGCCCCTCCCTTCTTCTTCTTCTCCCTCTTCCTTCTACCCGCATTCAACGGAATGCGGGTAGAAGGAAGAAGAAATATTGTGGTATTCCATATTAGGCACGTATTCCATAATTGGTACCTTTCCTCTACTTTTTCGACCAACAAGGTGTCATACTCTTGGGCCCGACACTAGCCTATACTGGTTTATGTTATTATAACAATCATTTGTCTCATAATTGTGACGTCGGCTACAGCTGCAATACTTAGACCGTTACTCCAGCATCATTAGAGCCGGTAAACGACATTTGCCGCCACTTAATCGCAGTTCATTGCATAGTTAATTGTCCTTTTTCATGACTAGCAGCACCCGTGTTGGAACTGTACATGTATGTATTTTATAGTTCGCCATTAATGACCATTAAATAAAATGTTATATTATATGGCTCATTGTCAACGCTGCGCTATAAAACATTTAACTTAATTGTGAATACACTCAAGTTTGTTTTAACAGTCGTTTAGTAAACAATATGACATTTGTATGTGATTCTCGTATTTACTTTAAATATAATGATTCATAATCATAAACGAAACAACCAAGCTGTGAACTTACGGTGACAAATCCGTTGTTCATATAGTTGATGTTTTGTGATATTTCAGTAGTAGCTGTTATATTAGTCTATTCCGATTATAACTGAGTACATAACTAGCAAATCATCTAGCCTGTGCTTCCAAAAAGGTGTAGAAGTGCTAATAATTGTCAGTTTATCAGTGATGTAACCTTCTTGGACGTTAATAGGGTTTGAGCTTAGAAAAGTTCAATATAAATAGAAAGTGGGCGGTTTCTGAAAATTTCCTGATAGATGAACTGTCTCTAACCCGACCTGGGAGTTGTAACTCCTCAGCTAGTAGCCGCACTAGCAGCCACTAGATCATTGAGTTTAGGCGAAGTAATTGTAATTATATCGGTTGTTTGTCGTACAGATAATATCGAACGTGACGTGGAACCCGGAGCTGTTGTCGCCGGGCGCGCTGGAGGCGGGCGGCGCCGTGCTGCTGGTGGGCAATGTGTTCAGCGGGTGCATCCTCGAGGGGCCGCAGCTCGAGTTCCACGCCGCCACCAGCCAGATACGGAATGTTGTGTTCGGCCACTGCCCGCTCACTACTGACGAATGTGAGTGCTGTCTACTGAAACGGGAGATTAAAATAAAATTGTTTTTAGTATATATTGATATAATGAGAGTGTATGCCGACCGATGTTTCTTTTAAAGAAGCTACGTATGTATTAATTATAAATTCTTCTTCTGTCGATGGTAGCAATTTTAAATGCTGTTCGCCCAGAACTTTGCCGCTTCCACAGCGTAAATTATTACTATGAAGTGTAAAAGTAATAGTTAATTATTTATTTGCAGGTATTGACAGAAAGGATGTGTTGCGCATCCCGCCGAAAGACCACTGCTACAATGAACCATGCATGCGACACGGCACCTGTATATCGCGACACGACAGGTAACTTCATATTAAACGTTATACTTAGCTACACACTGTAGGGGCAACCCTTCCGGACTTCGAACATCTACGGATGGCGTATTGGGTGTTAGTTTTAAAAGTAAATAATACAACGAATGCGGATATAATACTTACTCCATTTATTATAATTGATTACAGATTTATACATGTACACCTGGCAATGTCAAATATAACTCTTTCATATATTTTTGACGTCTATGAGGAATAGTTAACCAGCTAAACTATTCCTCAGCCACTGTCGACCAGAATTACATAAATATAAGCTACTTGCTGTCTGTGTATGTTTACAATGTCGACGTTGACGTAGGGTATTTGGCAGGGGAAGTCGGGGTTCTTTCACTACGACGCTTGACACTCGGGCCATTTACATAATATGACTCATTACTCGGTAAAGTTATCCAAGGACGGCTTATATTGTTACATTAGACAGTTCAATGTTACATTTATTGTTTTTGTATCGCGCGTCTTTGACAAACATATATAATTAATGTATAACTTGCGTGTTTTTTATAAAGCGTTGTTGTCAAAGTATTTAATATACTGGATTATTATTAATTAAGACGCCATTCGTTACAGCCATGATTGCACATACAGTCAAAGTCATCACGTCTATAAACAACATTGTTTGAGTAAAGCAACGAAAACAAAAATACCCACTACGTAATAATAATAAGAAATACATACTTATAATACACTAGCTGATCCGACACACGTTGTCTTGTCCATGTTTCAATAGAAGTTCGTACAAAAAATCCACAAAAAACTTTTTCCCCGAATTTACCTATTTCCCGGGTAACTTTCCCTTTCTTCTTTCTATAAAATCGAACTTGTCTTTACATAGCGGAGTATGAACAGAGGAGTAAGTAAAAATAAAACATCAGCCAGGTTTGATTCGATGATTCTTTACCATACAGGATGGAAGCTCTGAAGCAAAACTACCCCAACACTTGATACTAAATGACATAATATACCATCACGCCAGTAATCCCTGAAGGGTTAGGCAGAGGTGTACAAATTGTACACCCACAGTTCGCCGGTACGTTTAGGTCCCATGTACTTAATAGGGGCCGAGCAATATTGCCTTTCATCATCATCATATGAGCCACAGGAAGTCCACTGCTGAACAAAGACCTCCCCCATAGACTTCCACAAGGACCGGTTACAAGCCGTCTGCATCCAACGACTTCCAGCGACCTTTACCAGGTCGTCCGTCCATCTCGTTGGAGGCCGCCCCACGCTGCGCTTTCCGGTGCGTGGTCTCCACTCGAGAACCTTTTTGCCCCAGCGGCCATCAGTTCTACGAGCTTTGTGCCCCGCCCATTGCCACTTAAGATTGCCTTTAACCGGGCATAAATCCAAACTCTGAGCTGTTACCGAGAATATCATAGAAAATCTCAATAATACTGCTGGACCTGGGAATCTCTAGTTTAGCAGTCAGCGCTTTGGACAACTCGACTAACGAGAATACTGTGGAAGACAAAACTTTCTTTTAGCTTGAAAGTAAATAAAATTGTATTTTAATAATTTGACAAGTCTCTTGGCTTCGCTAGAAATCCATTTAACATTAAAATGCGAAAAGTCACACTGGGCATTGATTTCTGACACTTACGCGTATATTTATTTATTTATTAGGGACAAAAAACAGTTATACATTACAGAGTTGCAAGTAAGTAATAAACACATTGAAATAGCAAATATATAACCCACACCATTGTCCACGAGTTATTAAAAGAAAGAAAAGAAGCGAAAGATTAAAATCGCAAACTGTGAAAACTTTATAGTTTCTTAGATAATATTTGTGTAGCTTTATTTTTAAATTGTTGTTTAGACAGGAAGAATATATCTAGGTCCATGAAGTGTGTGTTATATGTATCAACAAGGCGACGAAGAGGTGCACGTACCCCGGCATTAGTCTTACACATATCTGTGTGGTATAGCCGCGGTGCGCGCACTCCGCGCCGGATTACAGTTCTGGGTACCTTGTAGCATAGTTTGTTACTTAAGTCAATGCAGTCAAATCTATTATTACATAAGCCATGTAGCATCATAACAACCAGAAGCAACCGTCTTGAATCCATACTTAACATGTTGTAGCGTTTTAGTAATTGTCCATAAGGGACCTTCGAGTTATAACATTTATAATTCATGGCACGTAGGAATTTTTTTTGTACCATTTCCAGCATACAGCTATACTTGTCATAAAGAGGGTTCCAGACTGGAACAGCATATTCCAGTTGGGAGCGTATTATAGTCTTGTATAACAACAGGAACGTAGAAGGTCGCACAAAGTCACGTGAGGATCTCATTACGAAACCAAACATCTGAAAAGCTTTGTTTATGATGTTGTTGACATGTATATCAGTGTAAATAAGGATCAAGCGTTACACCCAAATCTCGGACAGCAAAAACTTTATTTAAGAGTACATTGTTAATGGAGTAGTTGAAATCTATTTTGTTCTTCTTGTTCTTGGTAAATGAGATGGTATGGCATTTGGGGAGACTAAGAAAGAGTTTGTTGTTATTACAATAGGTTTGAAGCTTATTAAGGTCATCTTGAAGTAGTAGGCAGTCGTTAATAGTTTTGCAAGAAATATAAATTTTTATGTCGTCGGCATACATTAGAAAGTGAGAATTTATAAAACAGTGTTTAATGTCATTAATAAACACGATAAATAGTAGAGGACCCAAAATGGATCCCTGAGGAACTCCAGATCTAACAACCACAGATTCAGATTCATAACCATTAACAATGACTCTCTGAGTCCTATTAAAAATGTATGAGACAAACCACCGAAGCAAGTTACCACGAATACCATTGAATGCGATCTTCTCCATAAGCAATGCGTGGTCCACTTTATCGAACGCCTTCTGAAAATCAGTATAGACAGTTGATAGTTGTTGATCCATATTTTCAAAAATAAAGTTGGTAAATGCCATAAGATTTGTAGTGGTGGAACGACGTTCGACAAAACCGTGTTGTTCGGGTATAATAAGTTGATGAAAATGAGGATATAGGGCGCCATGCACAAGTCTCTCAAAAATCTTCGAAAAAGTGGAGAGAATAGAGATTGGGCGGTAATTCTCTACATTGCTTTTGTCGCCAGTTTTGTGTACTGGAGTTATAAACGCTCGTTTCCAAGTGGACGGAAAAACACCCTCACGCAAACATTTATTAAATATTAAGTATAAGGTCGAACACAGTTTACCAGATATTTTAGAAACGAAGCTTGGAGGTATACCGTCTGGACCAGCTCCCTTAGAAGGATCTAATGTCTTAAGTGTCTTGTATATAATATCTTTAGATAGGTAAATATCGGACATGCCTGATGAGTTGCTTGCATAATTAGTGGGTGGAAGCCATTTGTTAGGGTCAAAAGAAGAGGGTTCATAGACTGAGCAGAAAAAGGTCGAAAACAAATTACAAATATCTATGGCATTGTCACAAGAAATATTTTTGAAGTACATACTGGCCGGCAGTCTCGACTTACTCTTTCTGGACGAAATGTAGGACCAGAAGAACTTGATATTTTTCGGAATGTTATCCTCAACTGATCTATGTAAGTACGGTAACATTTAACTGACTCCTTATGAAAAAGATTACGATAATTTGAAAAAGTCAGAGTCAGAGTCAGAGTCAGAGAGATTACCATACTTCTTCCATTTTAACCAAGCTCGTTCTTTTGTTCTATGGATTCGTATAAGGGAAGGCGAAAACCAGACAGGAAAGTGAGAACTTTTAGTTCTTAGTAATATTAGACATTGAAATAAAACTACTTAAGTTTATACGGATTTTATTCGCATTATAGTCGGCAAGGTGCAAGCGTCTATAGGCTACGGTAACCGTTTACCATGAGGTGGACCGTATGCTTGTTTCCCACGATAGTAGTATAAAAAAACGGTTTACAGCGCAAAAAATGGACGCTGTAAAGGGTTACAGCGTCCATTTTTTAGCATACGGCCCACGTTGGTAAACGGTTACCGTAGCCTATAGACGCTTGCGCCTTGCCGACTCTGTAAAACGAAAGAGGAATAGTTGGGTTGAAAGTATAAGGGTCAAAGTCCACCACTGCCACCACGTTTCCTCGTGGAAACCTGGCAACATTGCTCACCGGCAGGAACGCAACACAGCTCAAAGCAGTGTTATTTCACTTCGATGTTCTGCAAGGAGCAGGTGCTTCCCCCGTCGGGCAGCTCCAATTTGATTGGAATAATATTACTTCCACTATCTACCTCTCTTATAGTCCATGTCACATGCACGCTGGAAAATCCGTAAAAAAATTTTGTATTTCGAAATGACATTGTATTCTTACGGCACCAATCTATACGATATTTAAGCATAGGACTTATATTTCAAATCCATAGCAATGTTAGGTACCGGGAGAAATGGGCGTGACATATACATATAGGTACGGGATTCTTTTTGACTTTATCTGACAGGAATCTTAAAATACAGTCTCAAATGCGGCTTGTAGTGTGCCGTGAGCCGTGTGTACCCTGCACCGCGCCGGGCTGTCATTCCTACAGTGCGGTGTATGTTGTAGGTACGAGTGCCACTGCACGGCGCGCTACATTGGCAACAACTGCGAGGTGGACGCGGGCGACCCGTGCGCGTCGGGCCCGTGCCAGCACGGCGCGCGCTGCGTCGAGGACGCGCGCGGCGACTACTCGTGCGACTGCCCGCCCAACTACCATGGTGTGTATGTCCCGTACGTGTGGCACTGCGCGGCGCTACACCGTGCGCGTCGGGCCCGTGCCAGCACGGCGCGCGCTGCGTCGAGGACGCGCGCGGCGACTACTCGTGCGACTGCCCGCCCAACTACCATGGTGTGTATGTCCCGTACGTGTGGCACTGCGCGGCGCTACACCGTGCGCGTCGGGCCCGTGCCAGCACGGCGCGCGCTGCGTCGGGGACGCGCGCGGCGACTACTCGTGCGACTGCCCGCCCAACTACCATGGTGTGTATGTCCCGTACGTGTGGCACTGCGCGGCGCTACACCGTGCGCGTGCGCGTCGGGACCCAACTATCTGACGCCCTGAGCGGTCACCATACTTGATACGGCACTATGGGCGGCTGTCTTTAATTGTCAGTAGGTATTGTTTCAGAACCGCAGATATAGAACACTTGAAATCAAGGTAATCAATAATCACAATGTATCAACAAAAATGACGATTGACCAACGCAACTTGTCACAAATCCGAGTTTCTTCGTCGGTGTGTCGGTGTTACCGTGGTTGTGTCCAGTACCATATGACGAAGTCCATAATTATACAGAGTGGTAGATGACGGTATGCACGTGTTGCAGGCATGTACTGCGAGCTGGAGGTGTCGCTGGACCCGCAGTGCGTAGCGGGCCCGTGCCGGAACAACGGCAGCTGCAGCGTGCCGCCCGCCGCAGACTCCTACGTGTGCGCCTGCCCGCCAGGTACACACACACACACACACACACACACACACACACACACACACACACACACACACACACACACACACACACACACACACACACACACACACACATACACACTGTAGTGTGCAGCTTGCCAGACCCTATAACATACTGTACACACACAGACACCACACACTCCGCTAAAGCTTTACAAGTATCGCTATTATCTAACTTATCTCCACACTACGGTAATTCATAAAGGAATAAAATCCTTTTACCGAATAGTTATCTCGAGGCCTTATTCTAAAACGCTCAGTAATCTTTATGATGAATTTTATTATATTATTGTCTCTGACGGCATTAGCGGCAAAAGCCACTTTAGTCGTCTTTAAATAAAGAGGGTTTTGGAATAAAGAAAAAGTAAAAGTAGTTAGTTGATTTGCGTGACATGACACATCTGTATGATCTGCTATCGTAGGCTATACCGGTCGTAACTGCGAGACGGACGTGGACGAGTGCGCGACCACCACGAGCGGGTGCCTCAACGGCGGCCGCTGCCAGGACGCCGTCAACAACTTCACGTGCGACTGCACCGGCACTGGTATCAACATACTATCAATATTTTGATTTACTAATAATTTTGACAAGTTCAAAGCGGCCAAAAAGAGTGTCTTACGATACAACATGAAAATTCATTTCATCCTGTTGTTAAATTGCAGGCTACACGGGCGCGCGCTGCGAGATCAACGTGAACGAGTGCGAGGAGGAGCGCAACATCTGCGGACACGGCGTGTGCTACGACACCTACGGCAGCTACGTGTGCGCCTGCCAGCTCGGCTACAAGGGCGACCGCTGCAACAATGTGAGTGCTACGACACCTACGCAGCTACGTGTGCGCCTGCCAGCTCGGCTACAAGGGCGACCGCTGCAACAATGTGAGTGCTACGACACCTACGCAGCTACGTGTGCGCCTGCCAGCTCGGCTACAAGGGCGACCGCTGCAACAATGTGAGTGCTACGACACCTACGGCAGCTACGTGTGCGCCTGCCAGCTCGGCTACAAGGGCGACCGCTGCAACAATGTGAGTGCTACGACACCTACGCAGCTACGTGTGCGCCTGCCAGCTCGGCTACAAGGGCGACCGCTGCAACAATGTGAGTGCTACGACACCTACGGCAGCTACGTGTGCGCCTGCCAGCTCGGCTACAAGGGCGACCGCTGCAACAATGTGAGTGCTACGACACCTACGCAGCTACGTGTGCGCCTGCCAGCTCGGCTACAAGGGCGACCGCTGCAACAATGTGAGTGCTACGACACCTACGGCAGCTACGTGTGCGCCTGCCAGCTCGGCTACAAGGGCGACCGCTGCAACAATGTGAGTGCTACGACACCTACGCAGCTACGTGTGCGCCTGCCAGCTCGGCTACAAGGGCGACCGCTGCAACAATGTGAGTGCTACGACACCTACGCAGCTACGTGTGCGCCTGCCAGCTCGGCTACAAGGGCGACCGCTGCAACAATGTGAGTGCTACGACACCTACGCAGCTACGTGTGCGCCTGCCAGCTCGGCTACAAGGTTGGGCGACCGCTGCAACAATGTGAGTGCTACGACACCTACGCAGCTACGTGTGCGCCTGCCAGCTCGGCTACAAGGGCGACCGCTGCAACAATGTGAGTGCTACGACACCTACGCAGCTACGTGTGCGCCTGCCAGCTCGGCTACAAGGTTGGGCGACCGCTGCAATAATGTGAGTGCTACGACACCTACGCAGCTACGTGTGCGCCTGCCAGCTCGGCTACAAGGGCGACCGCTTTCGTCGCGTAGTACTGTTGTGTAGTACATGATATGAGTGTAATGGCGTGGACGTGTATGTGTAGACGTGTGTGTATGTGTGCGCAGGTGTCGGCGTGTGCGTCGGGCCCGTGCGGCGCGGGCGGCGCGTGCGTGGAGGAGGGGGGGGGCGCGGGGTTCCGCTGCGTGTGCGCGCGTGGGTTCGCGCCTCCCTACTGCGCGCCCGCGCCCACGCCGCACCCCGCCTCCTGCAGCGACATACAGTGCCCGCCCAGGTCACACTGTGAGTACACCACCACCACTACTACTACAATACACTACACTACACTACACTATACTATACACGAACAGTGCGTGGAGGAGGGCGGGGGCGCGGTTCCACACTTATACAAATATTTGTTACGTGCGGGTTTAGCCCGCAACACAGTGTTAATGCTGATTGTTCAGCCACTACGCCAGACGTGTCGTCAAAAAAAGTTCTCCAACAAGCTAATTATCCCTCTCCACCTATAATAATGAATTAGCATAGCTCAAGTGGTCTCTGATAAAAGTCATTGTTTTGTGACTGGTAAAATTAAAAAATACATTGTAATGTCCTTGGACAGGTATACCCAACATGATGATAGCTGGCGTCATCGCTAAGCAAGTCATGTGCGTCTGTGACATCGGATACTACGGTAAGAGATACTTTTTATAATCATAATTATTTCTTAACCAAAACATCTAAAGCACACTAATTAAAGCAGATAATTTTTTATAGCCTTTCGCAAAGAAATACAAAAGTAGGTATTAAATTTAAAAGTACATTTTAAAATATAGTCTCGAAATCGATCCCTAAGCTTTTACTACCAAAATTGAAAACAAAACATCGAGCGAGGCTATGATTGATACATGTGTATTTTTCCTCGTTTTACGAACAAATAAGTAAAGTGCAGTTTATTAACGTTCATCATTGTTCACGTAGAACAAGAGAAAAGATGATTTTGGTGATTTTTTCAGGATTTAATCCGTTTCAGTGAAATATTAGTGTGTCTCAGTAGTTTTTTGAATGTATAATGATTGAATGAATGCGAATGACGAATGAGTGAGTGACGTATGTGGGATATGATTGGTGGTGTGTGGATCAATACAATACAAGATAAAATGCGTCTTATGGTTAAAATAATACGGTCGACGAGTAGGGAAAACCGGCGTCGATATCATCATCATCTTCCGAGCTTTTTCCCAGCTATATTGGGATCGGCTTGCAGTGAAACCAGATGCGGCTGAATGTCAGTATTTTACAGGAAGCGACTGCCATCTGACTTCCACAACCTAATTTTTGGGCAATACTGATATTATTTAGTAAGTTGTAACCCGTGACTAGTATTGGCGATGGCGCGGGCGGTGTGTGAGGTTTGTGTTTGTGTTGTGCGCATGTCAGGCGCGCCGGGCGTGGCGCCCAACTGCAGCGCGGCCGAGGCGGCGTGCGAGGCGGCCGTCTGCCTCAACGGCGCCACCTGCACGCAGGCGCCCGACGCCTTCAACTGCTCCTGCGCACCAGGGTACAAAGGTACAACCACACCCCTCCCTAACCTAACCACACTAACTACAACGATGCCAGCCTCGTCATACCAAAATATTAATATGTGTTCAATTTGTTAAGCCTGCCCTAGAATGTGTTATAAGAATGTTAGCATGGTTCACATTAGAACACAAATTATGTGTATAATGTGTGAACATCATGTGGTCAAATGTGAACAATGCTTTATTTTGTTGTATGTTATCGTTGACTTTTTTAATGTCCTTTGCCTGTTTAGATGTTATGAGAATCGATGTCCTAAGTTTACTTTGGCCGTGAATCTCTTGTATTATGTGTCTTCTACCGTTACTGCTTTAATATGTTTGTATGTCTAAAATCATAAGTTATGCAATGATATACATCAGTACTACTAGTCGTCTCAATAGAACATTATTTTTATCATTTTTTCCATTAATGCATGAATTGAATTTTAACATCGCCAATCAACTCAAGTGCCGAAAACTCTACGGTTAAGACATTGGACTGGTGGCCGAGAGGTCGCAGATTCAAACTGTATGCTCATTATTTTGGATAAATTCACTCAAATAGTGAGAATGTTGTGGACGGTATTGGTGGTGTTAAGTAGTGTTGCGTGTTGTTGTGCTTACGTGCGTGGCGTGCGTGTGTAGGGTTGTACTGCGAGCAGGCGGTCGGCAAGGCGCTGTCCGACCTCAAGGCGGCCGAGCGCTGCGCCGGCGCACCCTGCCTGCACGCTAAGTCCTGCCAGGATCTCGTGAGTATACCGACTCCAACCAGCTTTGTATGCGCTTCTGTCTGTATCTCATGTTCTTGCACGTTTTTTGTTTATTATTACTCTATGCTTGTCGACTGACTAGACTAAGTTAGGAGTTAATCAAATGTTTTACGTTTCCCAGCCTCACACAGCCTCACATGGTCGCTAATGTGGGTATTACACAGACTAACAATAAAAGTTCTGGTCAAGCACCAGAACTTTTATTGTTAGTCTGTGTGTGTATGTATTATTATTGTGTTTGGAGCACAATTGGGTTCAAAATAAACATGTAATTTTATTAATCTATCACACTAGAAACACGTAAAGTAGATGTTAAAAGATTATTTGGATTTATCACAGTTTTGAAGCACACAACGTCGACGTTTGTAATTAAAGAAAGTATTGAGTAATGTCGGTATACAGGCTGTCGGGTTCCGCTGCGAGTGTGAGGCGGGCTGGTCGGGCCCGCGCTGCGACGTGGCGGCCGGCGGGGGCGGTGGGGGCGGCGGGGGCGGCGCCGGCGCCGCGGACGGCTGCGGCGCGCGCGGTTGCGTCAACGGCGTGTGCCGCGACGGCGCGTGCGAGTGCCGCGGCGGCTGGGCGGGAGCGGCGTGCGACACGGCGGCGGACTGCCGCGCGGCGGCGGCGGCCTGCGCCCCGCAGCACGAGTGCGTGGAGCTGGGCGCGGCGTGGCGATGCGCGCCTGCTCCGCTGGGCTCGGCCTGCGCCTCGTCGCCTTGCCACAACGGCACGTGCCTCGCGCTAGACTCCGGCCTCTTCCGCTGCCAGTGCCCGCCCGGCAATAACGGTTAGTCGTTTTATTTATTCTTAACACTTTCACAATACAATACTTTAAACATTTTGTCCTTTCTTCTAAAAGCCATTCTATTCCAAACATTTTTAATAATAACAGTGAATGTCAAGCCCAAATAGCTTGTCAAAAAAGAAAACAAAATATGTTTAGATTAAAATCTTTGTATTTATTCTTTATCTTTGTGTTTTAATATTAATACTTTTACTTAATATATTATCTATACATCAGAGAAAACTCTTCCTACTAAATACGCTGGAGTATCTCGAAGTCTTTTACCCTTTAAGTTGATAGAATACGGCAAAACTGATGGGTGCCGTCTGTAGATGCCCCTGGCCCCAGGCGTCCACGCTCGCACCTTGCACACTGTTCCTATTTTAGCGGTGACTCCAACCCAAGCCACTGACGACAACACTATATCCCCACAACACCATTTCGGTCCTTCTCCAGGAAACTCCAGCAAGTCTGAACCTTGCTGCAGTCCTGGCCAGCTCTTCAGTCTCTCCGCTCCCCCGCTCGGCGCCGCGAACAGCTCCGTGCCCACAAACTTATCATAAACTTCGTCAGCATCTTCAGTCTTCGTCACAGTGATTGGCAATGCTTCTGAACAAAATATCGTAAAGCGACAAGGTTCCACATTATCAACGAGATCGATTCGAGCTAAACCGCCAATGAATATCGTCGACCCTGCATACATGAAATATGTCTGTGGTCTTATCAGCTGCTTTGGAATGGTCACAAGTAGTTCCTCAGTGCTAAGGAGAGACAACACTTGATCAGGGTGAATGACGCCAGGGGTGTCGTAGAACCACCTGCTGTTAGCAAAGAGTTTATGCTTCTCATCATACACCAGCATTGCTTTGCGCTGTGCATCTTGTTCTTTGGTTTCAATGAACTCTGTGAACGATCGTCCAATATGTTCGATTAAAGCAGGTGCTTCATTCGGCATTTTTCCTTCCAACTGAGCATTTCTTATTTGCTTCTCTATCTTGTAGAGTTTGGCTTCTGACTGCAGTCTTCGTGTTCTTTGATATATTTTCCATCCTGAAGGTCTGTTTATTGGGAATTTTAAAAGATTCAGTGTTGTTCCTGGCCATCGGCTGACTGTAGCACGTTTTATTATGTCTACAGCATGCACTTTACAGTAGTCTGATTGTAGAAGCGCATTGAACAGGGAGCTCTTGCCGACGTTGGTGCACCCCACGAGGAACACGTCTCCCTTGTACAGCCACAATTTGAACATGGCTGAGATTAAGTCCTCCACTCCGAAGCCAGTCTTGGCAGATATTAGAGAAATATACTTGATGTTAGCTTCTCTTAGTTTAGACTTGGCAATTTCTTCTTCAAGGGATTGTTTAATCCGTTTCAAGTAACCAACACTGTCACCAGGAAGCAGGTCAACCTATTAAACATAAATTGTGAGTATTAAATTTAATCTGCCTCATTAGCCTAGTGGTCATAAGCATGGCTGCTATGCTAGAAGTCCTGGGTTAAATCACAGGTTGAGTGTTGTTGGGTTTTTCTGTGAAATTTACATTAGCAGCTCAGAGATTGGATTTGAGTCATAGTTGTACTACACAACTGCCTAATTCTTCAGGGAAAACAAGCATGATGGTGAAATTGTTCCACTAGTTTGGCTGCTAAGTTGATTGATTTGATGATCAAATGTTATTTATTTCTGCAAATAGATCTTTTAAAAACACTTTCATTTTTTTTACATTACTCAGTGTAATATGTTCACAAATCACTGCTTACCTTATTGCCAACTACTATGATGGGTCTCTTTTTGCCTATGATGTCCACAATGCCTGGCCATATGGAGCAGGGGAAGTCTAACAGATCCACCATCAGCACCACCAAAGATTTCACATTTCTGAAAATTTATGACATAATTATATTGTTGACTATTCACCGGAATATTTTCCTGCCAGGACAATACTCAGGCCAATACAAACTACCACATAATTATTAAAATTAAGTACAGAATGTCTCTTTTATCACTGAAAAGTAAACAGTACCATGACAGAGACTTTAGTCATAAATGTAATTAATTCACCTGTATTGATAACATAATATCATAACAACTGTGCAGTCTCCTTACCTGATGGACTGCAGCAATTTCTCATATTCTTCTGGCTGTACGCTGACATCCAGTGCTATGTTATATTCCTTAAGGAAATGGCATCTCTGACACTCCATCGTCTTCAGTTCTTTATCCTGTCTGCTCTTGAAGATCTCACTTGGCAGGTACCCTGGGATAGCAGGGTCGCTACAATGCAGTAATGCACCACAGCCTCCACATGGCACTCTGCTCACACCTACCGTAGGATCTGGAGTACCGTAATTGTTGCACCATTGATTTCCACTTACATCACTATCTTCAAACTCCTCAGATGTCATTTTGGTGTCATCAAAGTACTCATAATTTGTCATCCATTTATTTATGTTTGAGCGATCAAACTCTTGTTCAGTGGTAACATCAACATTGTTGTTGTCTTTATGTGTGATACTTTTGCTGTCATCATAGTCTATTTTCGTAGAGGTACCAAATGGCAGTTGGAATTCCTTTTCTACTTCTGGAATATTCTCAACAGTCTCATCTTGAAGCAATCTTTCTTTGTCAACATAAAACTGTAAGGACACGGGAAGGGGCGGCAGACTCTTCTCCTTATACTCCTTCTGTAACGCTAACTTCGCGTTTTTCAAAGTTTTCCTGTGATACTTGTAATGACCTAACTGTAGCTTGTCCTGTTCCAAGTAAGAGTTGAATGTGATTTTGTCTTTATATTTTTGCAGTAACTGTGTAAAATCTTTATTATTGTTGTGTTTATTTACATTTTGTTCATTTTCAACGCTGTTTATCACTCGCGTTTGTGTAAAACGTTTGTTTTGTATAACAATTTGTCTCGGACATAACCTCAAAACATATCGCATTGAAGGAAGCATGGCGGTGATTCATACAATTTACACTTGTATTAAAACTGATGTGATTAGTTTTGCGAAGAAATTAAACATCTCAAAATCGTATTAAATTTCATTTTAAATTTTAAAAACACAATTTATGTCACATCAGTTCACAACAATTTTCAACTGAAGGTTGACAACATAGCTGTCAATGTCATTATTATTTGTCAATGACTGACTGACACAACTATCAAGTGCCGGTGGTGTGTTTTTAAGAAACCGAAGTTTACCGATAAGTTTTCGTTACCGGTCTTTGACAATGAAAATGCTATATTTATAATTTAATTAATAATTGATTATTCTTGATTTAAATCAGTTACTTAAAAAGAAACATCATAAAATTATAAATATTGTGTTTGATTGGAAAAAGTTATCACACTATTTTCCTGTTGATATTATTCCATCAGTTTCAGTAACACCGTACACCAGTACACCTGTATAAACTCACTGTGAAATACTTATTATGTGACTAATTTCCGAGATATAATGTGTACTTATTTTATGTGATTTACATTCCTATTATTATTTGTCCATGTAACAGTTTCATATAAATGATTATGTTAATTAAATTATTGTTGTTATTCTCATTAAGTGGAGGTCAGAATGTTTTAAATAATAAGCCGTTATTATTGTATAAATATTTACTAATGTTTGGATTTTGTTTGCAGGTCGTTATTGCGAGCTGGACATTGACGAGTGTTCAATTATGCCGAAAATATGTAATCACGGAGTTTGCGTCAACGTGCCCGGATCGTACGAGTGCTATTGTAGGCCCGGTATGTGTCGCTTGTATATGTATCGACGCAACCGGCTAGGTGCACTCATTTGCAACACAATAATTATGTTAATAAATCGCTATTGTTATGCAGGCTATACGGGCGACAGCTGCGAGCAAGACATCGACGAGTGTCTGTCCTCGCCGTGCAAGAACGGTGGCACCTGCCAGAACCTGGAGAACAACTACGAGTGCACCTGCATGGAAGGCTTCGAAGGTCCGATGATAACTATGATAATTTAACGAACATTTGTTTAACGTTACCCGTATCTTATGGTAAATTGTGTGTATAGGCAAGGATTGTTCGATAAACATAAACGAGTGCGAGAAGAACCCGTGCGCGGCGGGCTCGACGTGCGTGGACGGCATCGCGAACTACACGTGCGTGTGCCAGGACGGACTGACTGGACCTAATTGCGAGATAGACATCGACGATTGTGAGGTAAATCGATTGGCCAAGGTCAAGCTGAATGTATTGTTAGTTGCCTGCATTTTAACAACTTATTATGTTACATAAATATTTAAATATTTAAGGCGATTATTGTTATTAGACGTCTTGCACCGTCTGGTTTTTCAGATTAAAGTATTCTCTTTTTTTTTGTTGCGGGTTCGATGTCCGCATGTAACAAATATAGTATGGTTTACATACAGATAGGTAGTTGTTTTCGGTCTGGGTGTATGTGATATTTTTGTTTAACCTAAAGGTGGGCAATGTTTTTTTAGCAAAAAAATATAGGCAAACTATTCTGAGTGCGGCTTTTATCATATAGACATGTCACTATTAATGTTATAGATTGAGTGCATATTGTATTTAATATGAATTTAATAAATACAGTTGTGTTGTGTTGTGTTGTGTCGTGTGCAGTCGCAGCCGTGTCAGCACGGCGGGCGCTGTGTGGACGCGCTCAACAGCTACAGCTGCGAGTGTAGCGGCACCGGGTACTCCGGCGACGACTGCGCCACCAACATCGACGAGTGCGCGCCGCAACCCTGTCGCCACGGCGGCACCTGCCTCGATGACGTCAACGACTACCACTGCAACTGCTACCCCGCCTACACCGGTCAGCACACCACACATCACACACCACACATCACACACCACACATCACACATCACACATCACACACCACACACATCAATATACAACGTGTTACAAAACTACCCGTAAAGCCGAAAGGAAGTTAAATGGGACCTCATAACGAGTCCATTCACAATATTAAAGAACCGTAGTAACGCTGTATAACATATCCCAAAAAAAGGAAAACAACAACATTTTATGAAGTAAAAATAGAAAAACTTTTAAAGTAGACAATTATTAGGTAAAATAGGTACATAGACCTTTCAGTTAAATAAACTGGTTCCCTGACATGACAGCTGACAAAATTTTTGGCTTTGATAATTAATTATATTTTTTACGGGGTATTTTGTAACACGTTGTATACACACACAGATAAATCGCATTTCCCTTATGTAGTAGATTTTATTATATTACCATGTTTGCAGGTAAAAACTGCGAGCTGGACATAAGTGAGTGCGAGAGCGAGCCGTGCAAGTACGGCGGCGTGTGCCTGGAGCGGTCCAACGCCAGCCTGTACGTGGCGGCCGACGCGCCGCGGGTACAGGTGGGGCCGCAGCCGCACATGCTGCTGCCAGCCGCCTTCTACCAGCCCTTCTCGCTTGACACTGCCAGCGGGTTAGTCACACACTTACTACTTACTACTAACTATTACACATACATAACATACCATCACGCCTGTATTCCCTCAAGGGTTAAGCAGAGATGTACTAATGTACACCCACATTTCGCCGGTATGTTTAGGTCCCATAGGGGCGAGTCTATTGCCATTTTTGGACACAAATCCAGATTCCGAGCTGCTACTGAGAATTTCATAGAAAAACCCAATAACACTGCTCGACCTGGGGATCGAACTCGAGACCTCTAATGTAGCAATCGCGCTTAGGTTTATTAGACTAATGAAGTACTACTAAGTATTATAGGTCTTGTATCTAAATCCCTAGTAAATAATAATGAAATGATGATAATGCTTACAGGTTTTAATAAGCATCGTGATCATAATTTATTTTATTTATTGTTCCAATCAAAGATACAATTAGTACTACAAATACAATTTCGCCAAACTGTTGGATACAGTTTGTTGGTGAAGAGGTGTTTTGTTTTATCTACACTACGAACTGGTCTAATATAATGTTACCATTTATGAAACAGAGAAATACTTTTTACGACCTTCTGGGAGGATTACGGTTCTTAAATGAATTAAAAATATATATACAATTTCTCTGTCATTATTCATGTCGATAAAGTGAAATAAAAATACATATTTTATGTATGTGTTGGGTAATATCGTAACGGTATGTGTATGTGTGTGTGTGTATGTGTGTATGTGTGTGTTGTAGTTTCGAGTGTGTGTGTGTGTCTGGCACGGCGGGCGCACGGTGCGAGGTGAACGTGGACGAGTGCGGCGCCGCGCCCTGCCACGCCGGCAAGTGTATCGACGGCATCGGCGAGTACTCCTGCGACTGCTTCGCCGGGTACGAGGGCGACCACTGCCAGCTGGAGATCGACGAGTGCCAGAGGTCACACTAATATTATCAACTCTTATCTGATTAAGCTCATGCCCTGAAATCACATTTATTTTCAATAACAATGATAACATTTACTTTTTTACTGCACATTTACCGTAGTGGGTAAGGTGATCACCTCCACCTTCTACTGTTGCACCAGGTGTCGTGGGTTCGATTCCCACCCGAAATAAATCTTCCACAAATATTTGGTTCCAAATCTGGATGTCCTTGATGTCCATTATTTGTATGTTTGTCCCCCGCGGCTCAAAGCTTATTTACTAGTGCAGGCGTTGTCTTTAAAAAAACATAAATGAACGTAATAGATAAGCAATTATATGTAAAAATAAATCACAAATCACTAGATTAGTGTAACATTATATTTTAAATCTGCACACGAATAAGATAATCATATTAAATTATCATACAAAAACATTCATTTAATAACCCATGTAATTTAAGGCAAATTTATATCGCCCTTAACCAGAAACATATACGAACTCCGAGCTGCTACAAAAATTTTTATAGAAAAACTCAACTAAAACAATTAACTTGTAACCTCTTAGTGGAATAAGGCAGAAACAATATACCCTTCACGAATATAAAATGTCTCTTTAAAAGATTTAATTTGACCCAAACAATAATATAAGTTTGTCTTTAAATTCCTTACAGATATGAACCTTGCGCGCACGGCAAGTGCTTCGACGGGCGCGCGACGTACTACTGCCTGTGCAACAAGGGCTGGGGCGGACAGAACTGCTCCGTGGTGCTGCAGGGCTGCCGCGACTCGCCCTGCCGCAACAACGGCACGTGCCACCCCTGGCTGCACGACGAGACCGAGCACCGGTTCAACTGCTCCTGCACTCCCGGACACTACGGCACCACCTGCGAAAAGGTAACCTAACCTAACTTGACACATTACAACCTTGTCACAAAGATACGACAACACTCAACGAATTATTTCCGAGCCGATACTCCGATATCTTACGACGACCTTCTAAATAAAAACTAATTTACTTGTGTGTTACACCAGAATCTAGACGGTGCTGTGTAAAATGTCCCAAATCAAAACTTGACAATACAAGTTTACATTTAAATATTTTGTTGTAACGCAAATAATTATTAGTTTTACTATCAGTATTATTAGATATGCATTCATAAATAGAGATTCGTCTTGTACTTCAATTGTTCTGGTCTCAAAATTGTTTCCGAAATAGTCCCACTTTTTTCCGAGTTACAAACTGTAAGTGTACCAAAATTTCAGTTATAGTTCTCCTATATCAATTTTCCGATATTTCCGAAAAATTCCCGAATTTTTATGGAATAAAAAGTAGCCTATATGATATTCCCGGTCACATATTATATGTATACCAAATTTCATGCGAATCGATCTAGCCGTTCTTCAGTTATAAATGATGTAACTAAACCGACTTTGTTTTATAATTATAATAAAATATATAATGTGTATATTTTATATTAGTATAGATTAATCAATATCTCTGATTCCAGATAACAACGATGTCGTTGGAAAAGAGCAGCTACGCGGAGGTGAACACGTCGCGGGAGGAAGGCTACGACATCTCGTTCCGGTTCAAGACGACGCTGGGCAGCGGGCTGCTGGCCATGGGCCGCGGTCTCACCTACTTCTTCCTGGAGCTGTCCAACGGCCGCCTCAACCTGCACTCCAGCCTGCTCAACAAGTGGGAGGGGGTATTCATCGGCTCCAATCTTAATGACAGTAACTGGCAGAAGGTAATTGTGTTTGTTTAGCTTGCTGCGGTTTTAGCAAACATATTCTTTTGACGTATTAGGCCACCGTGGTGGACTATAAGCCTTATACTGTGCCTAGCAGTGGGACAGTATTTGAATATTCTGTTTGTAAACCACTCTCAAGTCGACTAGCTCTACATTTGTTATGTCGTTGCAGGTGTTCGTGACAATAAACTCGTCGCACCTGGTGCTGGCCGCCAACGAGGAGCAGACCATCTACCCCATCAGCCAGAACGAGGCGTTCAACTCGTCGGTGACGTCATTTCCGTCGACGCGGCTGGGCACGGCGGGCTCGTCGTACGCCACACTAACTCACGGGCCCAACTTCTTCGTGGGATGCTTCCAGGACGTCGTCGTCAACGGCCAGTGGGTCAGTCTCTCACGTCGCTCACTTTATAGTTGTACAACAACCATAATAATTGTGCTAGTGAGCCGAATTCAATTTATGAAATTTGTTAATAAGGCGTGATATGTTTCATCCAATTGTTTTATCATCGACTAGATATAGCCTGCGATTTCACTTGAGTCTCAATAGGTCTATTTTCGATTTCTTTTTTTGAGACATTAGGTAGTTATTTATGTCCTTCTTCAGCATACAATGTATTTCCTTTCCAAATACCGAAAAGGTAACAGACAAACAGAGTTACTTTTGAATTTATAAGAATTATTATTATTTAGCCGTTGTCGTCCTTCTGCAGGGCAAAGGCCTCCTTCCGCTTATTAAAAAATGTCACTTAAAATTAGTTACTACTTAAAAAATCCGTAAAAAGTAGTTTTATTTCAATGTCTAATATTCGCGTAAATGTCAGAAATCAATATTTAGTTACTACTTGATAAATGTATACGTGTAACCGTGTTGCGTATCTTCCGTCCAGTGGCTGTGGGGATCGAGCGTGACCGACTGTTTTAAGGTGGACGCACACTTGTCCGAGCCGAACGCGCCGAATTTAAGAATTCTTTATATGAAATCCTATGAAACCTCGCACACTTGTCCGCGCCGAATCGTCTGAATCTGGAAGAACCCCAGAAATCCTAGACGAATTCGGATGACGTCATCAGATTCGATTTTATCGGTGTTTTTCGAATATGCAATTTGCAATAAATAATCTATAATTTTCAAAACAAGGTATTCATAAAGCAAGGTGTTAAAGATGATGGAGGCTGCGTCAATTTTCATCTTTCGAAAAAAAAAAATATAACTAACATTAATATAGCGATGATTTATGATTGATGATGATTATTAAATTTAAAATGTTATACAGTCGTGGTCAACTAATTAGGGACATTCAAGATAGTGAAGGGCTATAACCGGTTATGTACATATAAATATAAAACCCTATTGATTTCTCAGCACCTATTATTTGCATAATGTGATCCGATTATTATGCTATAAATGGCTGTAAATAAAATATTAAATAAATAGAAAAAGTATTTAATATCAAAGATTAAACATGTATTAAATATTAAGGTGCAATTCTGTAGTGGACATTTAATTAAGGACAGTAAAGTATAATGAAAAATACAGTTAAACAAAACTTATAATCTGCAGTGTATTATAATATCTTTAACAGCTCCATTTTATTACGTGTAAAATCAGTACCCAGTAGCAAAACCTTTGTTAGTAATTACCGCTTGACACCGATGTGGCATAGACATTATCAGTTTCTGACATGTTTCGACAGGAATGTTTGCCCATGCCTCACAAAAAGCTTCATAAAGTTCATCCAAATTTGTATTACGATAAGTGGCAACTTTTTTCTTGATTTCGTGCCAAAGGTGCTCAATTGGGTTGAGGTCCGGGCTATTTGCTGGCCAATCTAGCACCGATACAGACTGACTGTAAGAAACGACTTGACTGAATGGGCGGTATGTTTCGGGTCGTTATCCTGTTGAAACGTCCAGATAATAGGGAGATGCTCCTCAGCATAGGGAAGCATAATTTCTTCCAATATTGCCTTGTATTGATGTTGGTCTAAGTTACCCTGAAGTTTCCTCACAGGTCCCACTCCACGTCCAGAAAATGAACCCCACATTTTAATGTTTCCCCCGCCATGTTTCACCTGCTTTTTGTGAATCTTGGATTCATTTCCGCTTTTACAGGACACCGTACATATTGCCTTCCATCTGAAGAAATCAAATTAACCTTGGTCTCGTCAGAGAAAAGTACATGTTGCCATTGGGCGTAGGTCCAATGTCCATATTTACGTGCAAACGCCAAACGAGCATTTCTATGTTCTTTCTTCAACAACGGTACATTGCGAGCCACTCTTCCGAACAACCCTGCTTCTACCAAACGTTGTCAAACGGTTCTCGCAGATACACCGGCTCTTTCGTTAGCCCCAAACACTTCGTGTTTAATTAAAATGGAGTCTAGAAACGGATCTTTCTTAGCTAACCTGGTTATCATTCTATCTTCTTGCGGAGTCGTTTTTCTCAATTTTTTTGTTCTGGACACATTTAAAGCTGTGTTATAGCGCTTGAAATGTTGCACTGCATTGCATACCATAGTTTTTGAACAATTTAAATGTTGTGCTATCCTTCGGTTATGACCAACGGTCATAAAGATGAAAGAGACGCTCGACAAACTTCATGATAATTTTTCGTAGTGTTGGATCGCAACTTTTATTTTTGCCCATTTTTCTTCAAAATAATTCTCAAAACTTAAAATAAAAAATCTGGATTGCCGCCAAAACGACCACGAACAAAATAAGAAAAGAAACAAAAAGTATTAAAATTCCAATTTTGAAATTAGAACGCAAAACCTCAGTGTCCCTAATTAAATGGCCAGCCAGCATTCTTTGAACAAAAAGCACTATGATAATCTATCAGCTATACTGTAAAGAGGTTTAATGTTTAAGAAGTTGTTATTATTTGTGTAATCGCGCACATAAATGACTAATTACACTTACATGTAAAAGATATGGAATATTGTTAAGGCTCGTTGGAAAATAAAAAAATAATTCACAATTTGGCTTAACTAGAGATTGTTCCTAATTAGTTGACCACGACTGTATATATAATATATATATATATCGGTCTATTTCAGTATTTTTTGGAGGTGCCTCGGTATTTTTGTAAAAAATAATCTGGTCACACTGTTGCTTCGACGCGGATAAGTGTGCGAGGCCACGTTGACTTCGGCGCGTTCGGCTCGGACAAATGTGCGTCCACTTTTAGTGTTAATAACACTCGATCGTATGCGTTAGGTGCTACCAGAGGACTCGAACGCGACCGGCGCGGAGACCACGACCGAGCTGGCGTCCGGCGCGTCCGGCGCGTCCGGTGACGAGACGTCCGGCGAGTCCGGCGCCGACGAGGAGGACGGACCCGGCGCGCGCGTGGTGCTGCGCGGCGTGCTGGCGCAGTGCCCGCGCACGCCGCAGTGCCAGCCCAACCCCTGCCGCTCCGGCGGGCTCTGTGAGGACGCCTGGACCAGCTTCGTGTGCACCTGCCCGCGCCCGCACCTCGGCGACACCTGCCAGTACAGTGAGTGCGCACTATATACAGACCAGTGCCAGCCCAACCCCTGCCGCTCCGGCGGGCTCTGTGAGGACGCCTGAACCTTTTTTATATTAGGTAGAATCGTCATAGATCGTCCGCCACACGGGGAGGCGGCAGGGTATGTCGGACTCATACCGACTAAAAACAGCACTTGCCTGCACTTGCCCTATAGTCGTATAGTCGCGGCCATGAGATTCGTGTGGCCGCGAGCGCTGCCTGGTGGTGACTGGTGGTGACTGGTGGTGACTGGTGGCACTTGTCAGGCACAGGTGTAACAGATGTTGGTTGTGTTGTGATGTGCGCAGACTACACGGCGGCGACGTTCGGGCAGGAGGCGGCGCGGCGGCGCTCGGTGGTGCGCGTGGTGGTGTCGGACGCGGCGCGGCGCGGCGTGCGCGCGGCGCTCGACATCTCCATGTTCATCCGCACGAGGAAGCCCACCGGACAGATCTTCTACCTCGGCTCCATCGCCAGGTAACGCATTACTTTTTATTCCGTACAATATTAATTTTCAATGTATTTTGCGCATATAAAATCTATAAACATAAACTGGAACTTTTATGGGACTGTGGACTCGAGGATCTACTAGACTGCCTAAAACTTAAATAAAAATTAATTGTTATTTGTTAATCTCGCTAAAATCAAGAACGGTTTAACCTATTTGTTGAAAAAATTACAATAAAATTAGAAAAATCTGGAAAAATTGTCAAGGGTTTGATGGAAATGAATGCAGTTTGTAATAGTTTTCAAGTAAGGTATGATGCGCGCACAGGTTCGGTCAGACGGACGAGACGCAGGTGGGCGCGTCGCTGGAGGGCGGCGAGCTGCTGGTGCACCTGCGCTTCAACCAGACGCCTGAGAACTACACCGTGGGCGGCACGCGCCTCGACAACGGCTACCTGCACCTCATCGAGGTGAGCAGCGCGCATGTACCACGCCCATGCGCATGCGCACACACCACATTACATTTTGAAATAGTTCCGTTTCCGCGTGCAGGTCGTGAGGAACTCCACGCTGGTGCAGGTCAAACTGAACGGCACCGAGTACTTCCGCAAGTCTATATCGGCGGCCAAACAGATTGATGCTCAGGTACAACAACATATTTTAAAGCAGAATTATTGACTTCGATTATAGTAAAACAAATATAAAACTTCTGTATTTTGAGAAGTTGGCAAAAATTTAATATTATTGAAATTTTTTTAATATTTACATACCAGACACCTTCAGAATACTACTTGTTCGTCTCCGGCGGAGTTGAGTATGTATATTATAATTGTGCCGCAGGTGCTGTACTTGGGCGGTCCTCCGCCTCCCCTGACGCCGCCGACGAGCACGGAGTCTGCCGTGCCGCTGCCGTCAGCGGCGGCGCTCGCGCAGGTAGCGGGCACGAGCGCGGGCACGCCCACCGCCAGCGCGCCGCCCGCCCCGTCCGCGCCGCCCGCCCCCGCCGCCCCCGCCGCCCCCGCCACCCCCGCCTCCCCCGCCGCCCCCGCCGCGCCCGAGCCCGATGACAACGCTTACTTCAAGGGCGTTATACAGGACGTGCAGGTACCACTACATAATATACTTCGTCACACTATGATATCTGCTCATGCACTAACGATCGTGTAAAATTAAATCCGTTTTAATTTTCGGTGGCGGCCATCCACGGCCCGAGTCTACCCACTGCTGAGTATACTCTCTGAGTATGACTCTTTGTATTTATACTGTTTTTTCCGCTTCTGTGCTTATCTTATTCACGTGTGACCAAAAACTCTCCTGATATCATTAACCCATCTGGCTACCAGACTCCGCACACTTGCCTGCCTGTCGTTGGTCTCCAGCTATATAGCGGAGCTCGACCTACCATCACTACATCTATCGTGTGTCGCTCAACACAATTTGACATTATCCGGTCTCCCGCATCACAGCACAGATATAATTGTAAAAACATATTTGGCTAGATATCGAATGGCGTGAACGTGACGATCGTGGAGTTCTTCCCGCTGCACGTGGAGGGGCTTCAGCTGCCCCCACCGTTCGGGGAGGTGACGTTGGACCCCCTGGGGGTGCTGCCCGGCATGGTGTCGGACGACCTGTGCGCTTCGCGGCCATGTCTGCACAACGCTACTTGTACTAACACCTGGAACGACTACACGTGAGTATTGTCTATAGTGGGTCCCGCCGTGGAAGTGATACTAACCCGCCACTAACTGACTGACGACTGAGTCATCTGAGCGGCAGCAGTTATTTGCGTATAAGATATATTTCTTGTGTCCAAATGCAGTTATCAAATAATAAAAGAGTCGTTGAATAAGTTGTCTTTAAATGAGTGCGTGCAGTGTATCGTGTATCGTGTAACGTGTTGTTGTGTCAGATGCCAGTGCCCGCGCGGCTACAAGGGCAAGCAGTGCTCGGAGGTGGAGTTCTGTCAGCTGCAGGGCTGCCCGCTCAACTCGCACTGTCGCAACCTGGACGCGGGGTACGTATTGTCCTTTATATTCTATATTTATTATCTAACCTACGTACATGAAGTGCCAGGAATTAAAATTATGTAAGAATAAGC
>OZ043915.1:407500-429836 GCA_964056405.1 Acronicta alni
GCGCATGGCAGCAGCTGGTGATGGAGGGCCGCATCCACCTGGGCGGCAGCGGACACGCCGCCACACACACCACCACACCCGCCGCGCTACCTACCACCATGGTACCTACACACACTGACACACACACACACACACACACACACACACACACACACACATCATTCATTATGGTGATCGTTTACTTGGAACGGCTTGTTTGACAGACGGAAAGCTCGACGGACCCCAACGTATGGGAGTACTCGGAGGGAGAGGAGGTGACAGGCGACAACATGGCCGGAGAATACTTCAAGGTGAGTGCAGTTTATTCTTTGAGTATAGTGCAAGTGTTACTTGATCTAGTCGTAATATTTAGCGATGCTAATAGAAAACTGCTACGATTGAATATACTGCATACCCAATCTTTTTATTATCATACTAGCTTATACCCGCGACTTCGTACGCATAGACTTAGAAAAACAATTGTTGTCAAATTGATTTCATGGGATAAGAAGTACTCAATGTTAGGGAAATTTCCACTTTTTCCCAGATTTGAGTATGTATAGTGAGTATTTAATATGCGCCAGTGTTAGTCACAAACTATTGGTTTGCCAACATTTAATTCAAATTCTGTAAGTAGTTCTCCGGTATCAGTTTTTCGGGACTTCTGGGATATTCCCACATTTCTATGGGATAAAAAGTAGCTATATGTTATTCCAGGTCACATACTAATTGTGTATGAAATTTCATTAAAATCCCGCTTAACTTTTCTAGGAAATTCCCAGATAATTTTGGGGTAAAATGTATCCTATTTGTTATTCCCGGTCACATACCATGTGTGTATGAAATTCCATTCAAATCCCGTAAGTAGGCCTCCTACGTAAGTTTTCTGGGAAATTCCACCATCATTTTGGGGTAAAATGTATTCTATTTGTTATTCCCGGTCACATACTACCTATGTGTGTATGAAATTTAATTAAAAACCCGTAAGTAGTTCTCCTATATCCGTTTTTTGGGATTTCCGGGATATTCCGTCATTTTTCTGGTATAAAAAGTAGCCTATAGTTTATTTCCGGTCACATAATACTATGTGTGTATGAAATTTCATTAAAATACCGAAAGTAGTACTCGTATATCAGTTTTTCGGGATTTCCGGGATATTCCGTCATTTTTCTGGGATAAAAAGTAGCCTATACTGTATTCCTGGTCACACTATGTGTGTATGAAATTTCATTAAAATACCGGAAGTAGTACTCCTATATCCTTTTCGGGATTTCCGGGATGTTCCGACATTTTTCTGGTATAAAAAGTAGCCTATCCTTTATTCCCGGTCACATACTATTAGTGTACCGAATTTCATGCCAATCGTTTCAGCCGTTTTTGCGTGATTGAGTAACAAATAAAGAAACAAACATCCAAACTTTTACATTTATAATATTAGTAGATTCAATTGAGACGGGGCGTTGAGATTTTAATTTCACTCACGCCGAGATTACTGGCTCATAGTCAATTCGGTTGGAACGAAACAATGGGAATTAATGGCAATTAGTGGGGTAGCTGTTTTAATAAAAACACCTAATTTTAATTTAATTCTACGCAGTCAAATATGTTAGTTGCGACAGTCGCATATAGTGGAAGCTTGTAATGTTGTTTTGTGCACAGGGCTGTATGGGCGCGGTGCACGTGGGCGGGCTTCTGCTGCCGTTCTTCACGGAGGAGGAACTGTTCGTGGGCGCCACGGCGGCGCTGCTGGCGGCACAGCCCCACTACGCGCTGCTGGCGGGCCGGGCCTGGGGCGCCGCGGCCGGCGTGGGCTGCGTGCTGTGCCTGGAGCGGGACTGCGCCAGCGGCGGCCACTGCGCCGACGTGCGCTCCTCCTACGCCTGCGCCTGCCCGCCCGGCTACCAGGGCGACTACTGCCAGGTACGCATGCTTTTGATAAGTGTTGGTAAGCGCCGGCGGCATCTCTGTCCACTGCTTGTTATGTTATGTTAATACTTACCCTGTACGTTCTGTTGCAGATCGATGTGGATGAGTGCGCTACGCATCAGTGTCAGAATGGTGCGACTTGTAAGGACGGTATCGCCGCCTATACTTGTATTTGTCCTGTGGGCTTCGATGGTGACATGTGAGTACTGTTTAGTTAGTTAATCACGGTCTGACGCTTTAAAATTCATCGTCATTCGAATTGACAGTTTTGAAATAATTTTGTTAAAAACATAATTATGTTGTTGATGTTAGGTGCGAGCATGACATAGACGAGTGCGCATCCAGCCCGTGCCTGCACGGCGGCACATGCCGGGACGCGGCCGGCGCCTTCAGCTGCGCCTGCGCCGCCGCGTGGCGCGGGCCCACGTGCGCCTCGCCCCGGGACACTACCTGCGCGCACCGCCCCTGCGCACCGCCCGCCGCCGCCTGCCGAGACACGCCGCCCGGTACCACCACTATACTACACTACACTACACTACACTACACTACACTAGACTACAGCTGCGCCTGCGCCGCCGCGTGGCGCGGGCCCACGTGCGCCTCGCCCCGGGACACTACCTGCGCGCACCGCCCCTGCGCACCGCCCGCCGCCGCCTGCCGAGACACGCCGCCCGGTACCACCACTATACTACACTACACTACACTACACTACACTACACTAGACTACAGCTGCGCCTGCGCCGCCGCGTGGCGCGGGCCCACGTGCGCCTCGCCCCGGGACACTACCTGCGCGCACCGCCCCTGCGCACCGCCCGCCGCCGCCTGCCGAGACACGCCGCCCGGTACCACCACTATACTACACTACACTACACTACACTACACTACACTAGACTACAGCTGCGCCTGCGCCGCCGCGTGGCGCGGGCCCACGTGCGCCTCGCCCCGGGACACTACCTGCGCGCACCGCCCCTGCGCACCGCCCGCCGCCGCCTGCCGAGACACGCCGCCCGGTACCACCACTATACTACACTACACTACACTACACTACACTACACTAGACTACAGCTGCGCCTGCGCCGCCGCGTGGCGCGGGCCCACGTGCGCCTCGCCCCGGGACACTACCTGCGCGCACCGCCCCTGCGCACCGCCCGCCGCCGCCTGCCGAGACACGCCGCCCGGTACCACCACTATACTACACTACACTACACTACACTACACTACACTAGACTACAGCTGCGCCTGCGCCGCCGCGTGGCGCGGGCCCACGTGCGCCTCGCCCCGGGACACTACCTGCGCGCACCGCCCCTGCGCACCGCCCGCCGCCGCCTGCCGAGACACGCCGCCCGGTACCACCACTATACTACACTACACTACACTACACTACACTACACTAGACTACAGCTGCGCCTGCGCCGCCGCGTGGCGCGGGCCCACGTGCGCCTCGCCCCGGGACACTACCTGCGCGCACCACCAGACACATTAAGCAGAACATTTGGAATGTTAACTATGTGTATAATATAATAAAGAGTACATTTCCTTGCAGATCCCCCGACGGGCAACAACTTCACGTGCGTGTGCCGCGAGGGCTTCGAGGGCGTGTACTGCGAGTACGCGTACTGCGAGCTGCAGCCCTGCGTGCACGGACACTGCGTCAACGATACACAGGTCAACTGCCTCCTGCCTCCTGCCTCCTGTCTGCTGCCCACTAGCTCACTAGCTCTACACTGTCACTGCGCGCTACTCTGAAAATAAACAAATTTACTTTAAAGAAATGTGCCAGCAATTACATTATAACTTAAAATATTCTTCTGATGTCAGTTTATTGATGTATGACAGTGCACATATTTACAGACATATTTCAAGTAGGATGCTAATTACACCTGTTATATTATGAGACAAACAATAATAATGTTATTTCTATGTAGTCTGCGACGTGCGTATGCGCATTGGGCTACAGCGGACGATACTGCGAGGTCGAGCGCGACGAGTGCGCCGAGGCGGGCGGCGCCGCCTGCCTGCACGGCGGCCGCTGCCTCGACGCCACCGGCGACTACCTGTGCGACTGCGACGCTACAGGTACCCGCACACACTGCTCCAGGCCCAGGGCCGGCCGCTGCCTCGACGCCACCGGCGACTACCTGTGCGACTGCGACGCTACAGGTACCCGCACACACTGCTCCAGGCCCAGGGCCGGCCGCTGCCTCGACGCCACCGGCGACTACCTGTGCGACTGCGACGCTACAGGTACCCGCACACACTGCTCCAGGCCCAGGGCCGGCCGCTGCCTCGACGCCACCGGCGACTACCTGTGCGACTGCGACGCTACAGGTACCCGCACACACTGCTCCAGGCCCAGGGCCGGCCGCTGCCTCGACGCCACCGGCGACTACCTGTGCGACTGCGACGCTACAGGTACCCGCACACACTGCTCCAGGCCCAGGGCCGGCCGCTGCCTCGACGCCACCGGCGACTACCTGTGCGACTGCGACGCTACAGGTACCCGCACACACTGCTCCAGGCCCAGGGCCGGCCGCTGCCTCGACGCCACCGGCGACTACCTGTGCGACTGCGACGCTACAGGTACCCGCACACACTGCTCCAGGCCCAGGGCCGGCCGCTGCCTCGACGCCACCGGCGACTACCTGTGCGACTGCGACGCTACAGGTACCCGCACACACTGCTCCAGGCCCAGGGCCGGCCGCTGCCTCGACGCCACCGGCGACTACCTGTGCGACTGCGACGCTACAGGTACCCGCACACACTGCTCCAGGCCCAGGGCCGGCCGCTGCCTCGACGCCACCGGCGACTACCTGTGCGACTGCGACGCTACAGGTACCCGCACACACTGCTCCAGGCCCAGGGCCGGCCGCTGCCTCGACGCCACCGGCGACTACCTGTGCGACTGCGACGCTACAGGTACCCGCACACACTGCTCCAGGCCCAGGGCCGGCCGCTGCCTCGACGCCACCGGCGACTACCTGTGCGACTGCGACGCTACAGGTACCCGCACACACTGCTCCAGGCCCAGGGCCGGCCGCTGCCTCGACGCCACCGGCGACTACCTGTGCGACTGCGACGCTACAGGTACCCGCACACACTGCTCCAGGCCCAGGGCCGGCCGCTGCCTCGACGCCACCGGCGACTACCTGTGCGACTGCGACGCTACAGGTACCCGCACACACTGCTCCAGGCCCAGGGCCGGCCGCTGCCTCGACGCCACCGGCGACTACCTGTGCGACTGCGACGCTACAGGTACCCGCACACACTGCTCCAGGCCCAGGGCCGGCCGCTGCCTCGACGCCACCGGCGACTACCTGTGCGACTGCGACGCTACAGGTACCCGCACACACTGCTCCAGGCCCAGGGCCGGCCGCTGCCTCGACGCCACCGGCGACTACCTGTGCGACTGCGACGCTACAGGTACCCGCACACACTGCTCCAGGCCCAGGGCCGGCCGCTGCCTCGACGCCACCGGCGACTACCTGTGCGACTGCGACGCTACAGGTACCCGCACACACTGCTCCAGGCCCAGGGCCGGCCGCTGCCTCGACGCCACCGGCGACTACCTGTGCGACTGCGACGCTACAGGTACCCGCACACACTGCTCCAGGCCCAGGGCCGGCCGCTGCCTCGACGCCACCGGCGACTACCTGTGCGACTGCGACGCTACAGGTACCCGCACACACTGCTCCAGGCCCAGGGCCGGCCGCTGCCTCGACGCCACCGGCGACTACCTGTGCGACTGCGACGCTACAGGTACCCGCACACACTGCTCCAGGCCCAGGGCCGGCCGCTGCCTCGACGCCACCGGCGACTACCTGTGCGACTGCGACGCTACAGGTACCCGCACACACTGCTCCAGGCCCAGGGCCGGCCGCTGCCTCGACGCCACCGGCGACTACCTGTGCGACTGCGACGCTACAGGTACCCGCACACACTGCTCCAGGCCCAGGGCCGGCCGCTGCCTCGACGCCACCGGCGACTACCTGTGCGACTGCGACGCTACAGGTACCCGCACACACTGCTCCAGGCCCAGGGCCGGCCGCTGCCTCGACGCCACCGGCGACTACCTGTGCGACTGCGACGCTACAGGTACCCGCACACACTGCTCCAGGCCCAGGGCCGGCCGCTGCCTCGACGCCACCGGCGACTACCTGTGCGACTGCGACGCTACAGGTACCCGCACACACTGCTCCAGGCCCAGGGCCGGCCGCTGCCTCGACGCCACCGGCGACTACCTGTGCGACTGCGACGCTACAGGTACCCGCACACACTGCTCCAGGCCCAGGGCCGGCCGCTGCCTCGACGCCACCGGCGACTACCTGTGCGACTGCGACGCTACAGGTACCCGCACACACTGCTCCAGGCCCAGGGCCGGCCGCTGCCTCGACGCCACCGGCGACTACCTGTGCGACTGCGACGCTACAGGTACCCGCACACACTGCTCCAGGCCCAGGGCCGGCCGCTGCCTCGACGCCACCGGCGACTACCTGTGCGACTGCGACGCTACAGGTACCCGCACACACTGCTCCAGGCCCAGGGCCGGCCGCTGCCTCGACGCCACCGGCGACTACCTGTGCGACTGCGACGCTACAGGTACCCGCACACACTGCTCCAGGCCCAGGGCCGGCCGCTGCCTCGACGCCACCGGCGACTACCTGTGCGACTGCGACGCTACAGGTACCCGCACACACTGCTCCAGGCCCAGGGCCGGCCGCTGCCTCGACGCCACCGGCGACTACCTGTGCGACTGCGACGCTACAGGTACCCGCACACACTGCTCCAGGCCCAGGGCCGGCCGCTGCCTCGACGCCACCGGCGACTACCTGTGCGACTGCGACGCTACAGGTACCCGCACACACTGCTCCAGGCCCAGGGCCGGCCGCTGCCTCGACGCCACCGGCGACTACCTGTGCGACTGCGACGCTACAGGTACCCGCACACACTGCTCCAGGCCCAGGGCCGGCCGCTGCCTCGACGCCACCGGCGACTACCTGTGCGACTGCGACGCTACAGGTACCCGCACACACTGCTCCAGGCCCAGGGCCGGCCGCTGCCTCGACGCCACCGGCGACTACCTGTGCGACTGCGACGCTACAGGTACCCGCACACACTGCTCCAGGCCCAGGGCCGGCCGCTGCCTCGACGCCACCGGCGACTACCTGTGCGACTGCGACGCTACAGGTACCCGCACACACTGCTCCAGGCCCAGGGCCGGCCGCTGCCTCGACGCCACCGGCGACTACCTGTGCGACTGCGACGCTACAGGTACCCGCACACACTGCTCCAGGCCCAGGGCCGGCCGCTGCCTCGACGCCACCGGCGACTACCTGTGCGACTGCGACGCTACAGGTACCCGCACACACTGCTCCAGGCCCAGGGCCGGCCGCTGCCTCGACGCCACCGGCGACTACCTGTGCGACTGCGACGCTACAGGTACCCGCACACACTGCTCCAGGCCCAGGGCCGGCCGCTGCCTCGACGCCACCGGCGACTACCTGTGCGACTGCGACGCTACAGGTACCCGCACACACTGCTCCAGGCCCAGGGCCGGCCGCTGCCTCGACGCCACCGGCGACTACCTGTGCGACTGCGACGCTACAGGTACCCGCACACACTGCTCCAGGCCCAGGGCCGGCCGCTGCCTCGACGCCACCGGCGACTACCTGTGCGACTGCGACGCTACAGGTACCCGCACACACTGCTCCAGGCCCAGGGCCGGCCGCTGCCTCGACGCCACCGGCGACTACCTGTGCGACTGCGACGCTACAGGTACCCGCACACACTGCTCCAGGCCCAGGGCCGGCCGCTGCCTCGACGCCACCGGCGACTACCTGTGCGACTGCGACGCTACAGGTACCCGCACACACTGCTCCAGGCCCAGGGCCGGCCGCTGCCTCGACGCCACCGGCGACTACCTGTGCGACTGCGACGCTACAGGTACCCGCACACACTGCTCCAGGCCCAGGGCCGGCCGCTGTCTGTTTCCAAAGAAGTTTCACAATCAAAAGCGTGTATAATAATAATGGATGGATTTCTACAAGATACGCCTAATAATACTAAAGCTCTGCTAGTGTAACTAAATTATTACAAATAACATCAGCAACTATGCATATAACACAATTATTTTCAAGATATCTTCGTATATGCGAAGCTGCATATGCGTGAGAGCTGACGGCGACGTGGTGACGACACACTTGACACATATCCTCACCTACTTTACATACGTTCGGCACCTACTTATTACGAACACTACCATGGCACAATCGAGCAGATTCTATTCTTCAAAATACCGAAATTGAATGAAATGTAGGGAAATACAATTGAATGTAGGGCGCGAGCTAAATATTAGTATCAGTGATGTTCTACTGTCACAGTTCCCAGTATACTTTACAGTACAAACATAGCTTACTGGTACATGTAACTGAGTTAGTGTGTATCTGTGCATGTATGTGTGGTCACTGACACACGCTGATGTAAGTATGTATGCAGTATCTTATCAGCGGTGCGCGCGATCGCCGACAATCCACTGCGCTGATAAGCACTGATACCGATAACACAGACCGCGTTTCGCAAACTTTATAGATGAGAACCACAAACACGAATGTGAAAACCGGACCGGATAAAAATAAAATAGATCAGACAATATAACGATAGTCCCCTTTTATAACGCATGAATTTACAAATTATTTTACGCATCGCATATTAATATTGATTACATACAAAAAAATATGTAACCCTGTTTCTTGGCATTAAGTGCTAAACCGTCATCATCGCAGATAGTAAATAAAATAGCCTCAAGTTTTCACATGACTATTCGTAAGACAAACAATTTTATTGTACCAGCAGTACTAGCTACGTTATTCACATAGCACACACAATGTCAGTAAGTTCTCCGTCACGCGACTAGTCTCATCATATCGTAGGCGGTAAATAGTCGCGTCCAATAATTAATACTACTACAATAGGACGTCTTCGTAATATTAATTGGTCGTCGTATCGGCAGATGCAGGAAAATCGCGTCGTCGCCGCACTTTGTGAATCAGTGTCCTCTGCAGTCGCGGGCGAGGCTACAGCCGCGCTACTATGTTGGTCGACGTGCTAAACTAATTAATATTAATGTAGTAATATGTTACAGTCAGTGATGTGTGCGGTGATGTGATGAGATAGGAGTGACAGTGTCGTGACAGTGATAATGACGATAGTGTCCAAGTTATGATGATCAGAGTAGTGGTGTTTTTATTATTAGGTATTGTATAATACTTAGTTTCATTTACACTAAAGTCGCCTATCTGATAAAACTATTTAAAATAGATAATTTAAAGAAAATTTGTAATGAGATTGGTTATTTTTGAAATGATAGGTAACATATCGCAGTTAGTCAATACGTTATTGTCCTAGTACGCTGATATCATTGCAATTGTGTCTTTAAAGTCATAATGAGTTGTTCAAGATAAACACACCGTCAATGACGACACCCTTCCCCGTGAGCTGGCACCCGCCTGGAAGAAAGGGCTATTGAATTGTCTCATATAGACTATTACAGTAAATATCCTCAACGTGAATCCCGTCATAAAGTTTCCCGAGGGAGAAGTTTGAGGTGTGTCGGAGGCAAATATCTCATTGTTTGTCTAGGCAGTTATACACAGTTTGCGGATTTTTTAGGTCCCATACAACAACAGCCTAGGTTACCTGGGTAGGTAACCTAGACTGAGGACGTAGTCTATCGTTATTAGACAGACCACTCAGTCCGAGTTCTTGCCAATATTTGTTTTATACATTAAAAAAGAAACACAATGACACACGCTCAGGGGCCGCGGTTACGGCCACTGGGACAGTTAGTTTGCTTATCTAGGTAACATTAAGTGTACAATCCTGCAAATTATTTTCCTCTACGTCAAAATTCCTTTTTATGGGTAATTCTTTAAGGAAGGACAACCACGTTTTATTGAAAATATTAAATTAAACTTACTCAATATGAACAAGCAAGGATAATGTCAAGTACACGTCAAAATAAATATAACGAAGTACATTTTGGCGTAAACTACACATAACAGCTGTTGAAATAGCTGTCAGACAATGAGTACATAAATAGTGAGTAAACAAACGAAACGCATTGGATTAGATCAGTTAAGTGGCTAGTTGGTCGATCTACACCTTAATTTGATGTACTACCGTAAAAAACGTCCCTGTAGTCGCTATAGTTTCCTGATCCCACTCATTGTGACGATTATAATTTTCTTTCCGGTTTACAAAAAAATATTTTCACATCACTGGTCAAGGTGCACCACTGTGACTGCTAATGCCAAGGCTCTTAGTTTCGTTTTTACATTAAAAATAACTAAAAGTTTTATTTATATTCGTAACAATAACTACGCAACATTGGAAATAAGAACAGCTGATTAAAATTGGATTGCCTTAGAGCATAGAATAGTCTACTTTTTCGACTAATTATGCAAGGGGTCACATGCTCTAAGAGAGCATTTTATATTTTACACTAAGTTAGAAATCCCTGAAGGTTAACTGTGAACGTCAAGTTAGCAACCTTAACATAGTTAACTGATAACGTTATCACAAAGATTCAATTAGAATTTGATAACAGTTAGGTACCTGCACTGAACACTGTAACAAAGAACTGTATGTTGACTGTAGAATATAAGGTCATCTGGATGATTTAGTAATTTTGTGGTTTTAAAACGGAATACTCATCACAGTTTAGTCTCGTTTTTAGATCCCTTTATTGCATTGAGGTCATCGTATAACTAAAAACAAATTAGTCATTGTGGTTAGAACTAGTGATTTTTAAGACGATTTATTAATTAAAAATATTTTAAACTATGCAATAGTTACTACGTTACAGATTTGGAATATATTGCATTATTCTTGTGGCATAATTAAATTAATGTTTGACTACTTAGGAATACAATATTGCAACATAGTGTATTGTATGTAATGTATGTAATGTATATCTGATGTGTAAGTAATGTGTTTCGTGTGTCAGGATGGACGGGCGCGCGGTGCGAGGTGGACGTGGACGAGTGCGCCACCGGACTCGTCAGCTGCGGGCCCGGGGACTGTCGGAACCTTAACGGATCATACACGTGAGTCTCACATCTAAAGATCATTCACTACAGACAGGACTAAATAATTGTTATCGAGTGCACGAGGGAAGTACTTTTGGTCGATTGTTGCAGGTGTTTATGCGCGGCCGGGTTCTGCGGCAACGAGTGCTCGCTGAAGGACCCGTGCTACCAGGGCGGCGACGGCAACAGCACCGGGCCCTGCCAGCACGGCGCCACCTGCGAGCAGCGCTGCGCCGCGCACACGGACTACGTCTGCCACTGTGTGGACGGCTGGGGCGGACACAACTGCTCGCAGCAGGTCTGACTGTGACGCCTCACTCCACACGGCAGGTCCCACAGGTCTGACCCACGTGACGTGACGTATGTGCTGCAGGTGGTGGCGTCAGGCGCGAGCGGGCCGGGCGACACGTCGTCCACGGTGCTGATCGGCGTGGGCGCGGCGCTGCTGGGGCTGGCGCTGGGCGGGGCGGCGCTGGCGGCGCTGGGAGCGCAGGCGCGGCGCAAGCGTGCCACTCGGGGCACGTACTCTCCGTCGGGCCAGGAGTACTGCAACCCGCGCGCTGAGATGATGCAGCACGCGCTCAAGCCGCCGCCCGAGGAGAGACTCATATAGCGGTCAGCACACACATCTTATATTTCAAATTCAATGTTTTATTTGATCTACTAGAAGACTATTATTATTAGTCACTTTAAAATATCAAAAAACTAGTTACATGGTTCTAAATAGTGGATCTTATGGAGAAGAACCGGCAAGAAACTAGATACTCCTTTATATAATAAATGTGAGAAATATGTTATTAAAATAAGAAGAATACGTGGAAATTATTAATTGGCCTTCCTCTTGGCGTATTATTGATTATTTGATTATTATGAATAATAGTTTATTTTTCATCACAAAAATCTTAATGCTGGGTTACGCCCAGCAGTGCACAAACAAGGAGTTAACTTTGTTAGAGAGTGGTGCCTGAAGTAGATTTGTACAGAAACCTGTATTACCAGGTCACCAGAGCCCCAGGCTAAATTCCCCGTGTATCTTACTTATCTCATTTTTTTTACTGATAATATTTATTTGTAAATATTTAAGACAATCTTTTTTAAATCTGCGTGGTGTGGAAATAATTGTGAATCACTTTTAAATTCCAAGTGTTGTGGATATATGGCATTACTGTCTTAACAATATAGGCAAACAACTAAAATGGAATTTTTAAAAACAGTTTTTTAAAAAATCCATTTTAGTTGTTTATATAGTCCATAGCAGCAGTGAAAGTAGCTCTCTCAACAAAAAATTAGAAAGGCAGTCCAAGGCTGACCAATATCCAACAAATTCGTGGTCAGCATGGTATTTGCTGAAGACGATTTTTCGAGGCAGTAAGTAGCCTGCTCTTGGAAAAAAACTGGAATAACAAGATAATTATTTCATTGTCTAAATAAAAACGTTGCACTCTGGATTTCGTCCTGTATCGTTTACAAACAAATTTTTGTTCAATGCAGGAATCGACAACCCATGACGCAGGAGCTGATCGCTCAGCCGCTGCGCCAGACGTGTCGTCAATGCAAATAATAATAATGAATATGTTTTTATTTCTTTCAGATCCCGAAGCAGATAATTAAAAAGAACAAAACAAATTATTCCATAACAAGAAGAAAGAAAACTCGAAGCTCGACGCATATCAACCAAACGATTGTTTGTGAGTGTGTGCGTGAGTATGTCTGTTGTGTGTGACAGTGTGTGTTTCGAGTGGTTTGTTTGTACGTGTGCATGTTTTATACATTTTGACAGTGTGAATGTGTGCGTGAGTAACTTAATACCTAGCTTTAAGTCATACGGTGATACCTCCCGTGAGAATGTACTTAACTTTACCACATTATACGAATTATATTAGTCTTTGTATGAACGAGGTCGTCACTGATCAGCCCCCCGCTGCCAGAGATCAACGACAACATTTTATTATTATATTATAATGATTTTGTACGGGTTTTTTAAATTATATTTGTATTATTTCACTTGCAAGTTTCTATATAGATATTTTATACAAGGCAGTCATGATTGATCTCCGGCGACGGTGGCGCCAACGCGATGGGTTTACTTTGTTCAGCGGGTGTAAATTTTTTATAAAAATGACAAATTTTGAATAAATACAGACTTAAATAAATACTTATATTATGTAGAATAAGCTGGATTATTTTGATATGAAATTATATAATGCAATGTGTAACTCTGTTTAGGAGCGACTTATATTAAAATATATTGTACTAACGAAATGTCTACTTGATAATGCAGTGCCTGACTTTGAGGAATTTTGGATAAGTATTTAATGCATTTGAGAAGTAAGTGAAGAAATAATAATTGTAAGAAATTTTTGAAAATATTTGACTACTCTCCGTGTACTCACAATTATGTAGATATATTTATTACTTTATATAGTCTGCGCAGGACTCTTGCGGGTCAGGTAGATTATAATTAGTTAGCGGAACACTCTGCTGGTGAGAAACTCGTCATTTATACATTCCAAAACATTTACATTCCAATTCTATCTGAATTTTGATAACCCTTATTTGGATATTGAATAAACTCGAAAAATGCTGTTCTTTATAAGATTCAATTTTGTTATACAAAATGTAAAGTAACTTCCAAGCGAAGATTTGTAAAATGTGAATGTGATATTTAATAAGATGCAATAGCGTATGTCTCACCAGAGCGAACCCCGACGCTGATGAACTGAGCGTGGCGGTCCAGACAAGCAGTCTGCGTCCGTAACGTCTATAATGTGCTGTGATATCCACGTGAAAGTAATTATATTAATAACTGAATATACCTCTTTAAATGGGGATTAAGATTTCTCCATTTTTGACTATTTGCACAGGACCACACCGGTTTATCAGCGTTTTGTATATTTAAGTGCTAGACTAAGTTGAACGGTATTGAAAGCGTGCAAGATTCTAAATTACAATATAGTGAAGGCGTCACTCGTCCGCCACACTCCGGGCACTCGGCCGCGTCACTGTGTGACGTCACACACTCCGCGTGTTGCCTACAAGATAAGCAATTGTAGTAACTATAATATAGTAATACTGTTAACTTATTAGTTATAATTTGAGCAACATGTCGAGATAGGCAGCTATTTGTTTGTTCATTAACAGTAGTTACACGACTATAATCATAGGTTTAATGTATTCAAATATGTAATATATGTAATGTACAGTACCTAGTTGTAATGAGTGTGCGCGCGCCGAGTGCCGCCGGCCGCGGCGAGCCGTCCGTGCCTTAACGACAAGTCTGTATATTTATGAACTCTATACACTACTGTAGCGGCGGTACTAAATGCTAAACAAAATATAATCATATATCTGTAGACGCTAAGTACATGTAATTTAGATTTGTATCATATTAGATAATAATATAGTGTCGGATGCGGGCGCTGCTCCGCTGTACTCTATGTACTTGTTCTGTGCTCAACTCGCTGCCTGCCAGCGTTATACTTATTTTGATTTCGTTGCGTTGTTTATAAGATATTTAGCTAAATATTATTTTACGTGACATAAATATTCCATTTTGTGATATATTTTTTTGTTTAGGATGTTACATCTGTTTATAAATTATGTTCTAATTTTCTTATGTTCTCGTGTAAATACATAGACGAGTATTCCAAATCAGTATTTATAGATTTCGGCCGTCCGTTAAATGTATTCTATTGTAATGTAAGTGTTCTACCATTTTATCGAAGTTATTGCACAGTTTTTCATTCAAAGTAGAGATGTCAGCAGGTCAACCTATCCAACACTGTAAAATTTTCCCAATTGAACATGACCTTATTGGTTTGTGTTAAAGTTGAAAATCAATCAAATAAATTTGACAGATTGTGGTAGCTTGATGTGCTGGCCTCTTTACACTCACAAATTTCATTAACTAGTTACGGCAGAGTGAATATTAACCTTTTAACCGCCTGAGTCGCATTTATCCGACAAAAAATTTCGGGCTCATTCCGCCTGAGTCGGATTTATCCGACACAAAACCCTGTGTATTATATATTCAATTTCTAAACGTATTACGATGTTTTAGCTTAAAATACATTTTTTTTTCGAAAGTTTATCTATTCAATCTTTTATTTAGTGTTATAATTCAGATTTACCATATCAAGAAACAAAATAAAATACTAATTCAATTAAGGTAAATTTACTAATATTATCCCGGAGAAAGTGTATTGACTTCCAACGCCTATGTCGTATTTATCCAACAGTAGTGATGAGACATAATGTTAGAATTTATAAAATATGGAATATGCTTAAACAAAAATATTATATTAAATACCGAGTTATTATATAAAAAAAACTACATTTAGTAATTGTTATTTAATAACGTGTTGTTTTTGCTTTGTGTAAATCCATATTTTTGTAAGAAATTAGCGATATCGATATTTTTGTACGGACAACTATAAATGCAAATTCCCATCCCTAGACTGTGTCCTTTTCGCCAGTTAGCCAGCGCCTGCGTCGGATAAACACGACCGTTCATGACGTCATAACCGAGTTGAGCCGTATAGAATTTTCCATTAGTGTTGCGCGTGTTTTTGTGATATAAGTTAGTAAGTTTTACGTTCGTGTTTTAAAAATTGAAATTTACCATGACCACTGCTGAAGAATTAATAACATTTTTTCGATTGATTATATATTTACTATAAGTACATATTATTGTAAAATGTTAAATACTTGTAATTGTTAGACTGATTAGGTACTACTGAGAAATGAAAAGGCGAGATTTATTCAGTATAGTTATAGTTCAGTATAAGAATACTTAATTAAATACCTACTAATAAATCGACCGATGTTTTATTTGCTTACAAAAAATGACGGATATTTTCATTAAGTAGTAGTAGGTATGTATGTACGTATATATTTGTTAGTTAACCAAGCTCGTAAATACAAATATCAGTACCTATTATAGCCAAATATCGACATCGAAAAATTTACCTATAACATCCCCATATGTTGTAGGTATTTATTGTTCGATTCTATGTGCAGGGCGCTGGGGGCACGCTAACTCATAAAAAGTCGGGCGGTTAAAAGGTTAAAGACTTGTCAGGCAAATTTGGCTTGAAAGTAAATCCAGCAAAATGCCATGCTATTATTGTAGGGTCCTCGCGCATGGTAAACCGGATAGATACCTATGTGTACTCTCCCCGTGAAAGTGATGAATGCGGATGGCCCGAGACCAGGCGAGGTGGAAGCATCTGGGGGATGTCTATGTCTAGCTGTGCATTTTTTGTAGCAGATGTGATACGTTGGTGTATATGCAGGTGTTACTAACCATGATCACATAACATAGTTACGAACTATCGATGTTCAAAAAGTGCATAAAGCACATCCCTATTTTATGTAGGTATTTATTAATAGTTTACTGTGCCTGGCGCTAAGGGCACGAAAACTGATACGTCGCTTGGCGGTTAAAGGGTTAACAAATAATAATGAAGTAGGTGTGTAATGTAAATAATAACTAAATCAAATAAATTACCTGATTAGATTGCAAGTATTTTATTATTTTATTTCAAGTATTGAGTAGAGCAATCTGTTGTTTTACCATGATATTCACTCTGTTTCATGTAAGAACTGATATATGATGTGTTCCCTCGCTGCTCTATCAAGTGTGGGTGCGTCACCACGCCCTGTGCGCACCCAGTGTACAGCACTCGAGCCTTTGGGCCTTACTCAATAAACAAAATATATTGTAAGAGTTGTTTCATTTGAATAATAAATCGCAATCATTGGTCGTAATCGTTTTCGGGTAGGACAAAGAATGTTGCTTTATATAGTAATACAATAGGCTCGTCCCTCTGACCCCATAATCTGAGACCTAAAATGCCTTAAATTTAGTACTAGGTATACCCATACTTAATGACCTCCGAGGATAGACGTGGCCATAAGTTATAATGTTAAATTATATCAGGACAACATATTGATATGTAATAAAACTACTTTTTACGGATTTTATCGCGTATATTGATATTATCAATCCCGACGTTTCGGACCCTTTACATCTACCCGTGACCATGGACGCTGTAAGGGGTCCGAAACGTCGGGGTTAAGGTATCTTCAGGCGTGATGGTATGTTCTTAAACTTACATACCATCACGCCTGTATTCCCCGAAGGGTTAGGCAGAGGTGTACTAATGTACACCCACATTTCGCCGGTATGTTTAGGTCCCATGTAATAGGGGGCGAGCCTATTGCCATTAACCGGGCACAAATCCAGACTCCGAGCTGCTACTGAGAAAAACCCAATAACACTGCTCGACCTGGGGATCGAACCCAGGACTTCTAGCGTAGTAGTCGCGCTTAGGACCACTAGACTAATGAGACAGTCACATTAAACAGTGGCGGAATAAGTACATTTGTAGTTATAAATTAAAAAAAAAAACAAAATAGTTTACGTAATTACATCATTACACCTATAAGTTCACTCTATAAAAATGTATGTGATGACTTGAGAACTACTATAGAACGCGGGCATGAGTTCGTTTAGAATATTCAGCGCTTAGATCTCATCAAATATCCGAATCTCAGGTAGGCAAAAATTATTTCATCACGAAATAGCTCTGACTGACAGAGGCCACAGAGAAGCAGGCTCTAGCGATGATGTAGGCGGCACGCTTGTGACGAAGCTTGCCTTAAAATCAGTCTGCGAGGAAAGGCCTCGCTAATCGACGGGGTGGACCCCGTCGTCCACAGCCTGTCATGGTCGTGGCGAATTTCGTGGATCCTATAGCCATGACAATAGGGCAGGTTTGCAAGTGCGGTTTTTAGTCGGTACGAGTTCGACATATCCATTAAAAAAGGCTCTAGCGATGATACATTTTAGCTAAAGAAAAAATCGAGTCTTAATCCTGCCTCGCTAAGCTACAGAGGCCTGTAACATTGAACTTTTCTTCCATTGTTCTTCATAATTTATATCTTCGGTCACGTCGGAAATTTATATCTTTGAAAATGTTTTGCATGCGTTAAAGCAAATCGGAATAAAAATGAAATGGTGGAACGATGTTACGATTATATTGATGATGTTCACACGCAAATAATATCAATATAAATTATTAACAATAATATAGTAGAAAGGTAGGAGGGTACACTTACATAATCTGTTGCTGCAATCGCGTCCACCTTTTGATTTAATGAGCCACAGTGACTGTCTTATGCACACACTATATGACGCACACAAGGGTAATAATTGTAAATCACATTGAAAATCGTTTGTGTAACAAATAAAAATAACGGTGACCGAAAAAACCTCCGATGAACGCGGCACTGTGCGCCATACTAAATTAGAATGGTCGGAAAATAAAGTATTGAGGGTAGAAGTAAAGGCATTTCTGAAGGAGACATTTAATGACAATTGCGTCTTGTTACAGCTTCTGTAAAGAAAATTAGCATACAGGTTGTTATAGTGAAAAATTAAATTATGTTTCTATGGGAAATTAAAAAAACGAATGTAGTTCTAGACACGTCCTTTATTCAAATACTGTACAGGCTTTATAGTAATAGTATAATATGATACAATAACAACGCGTGTCGCGAGTCGCTGCGAGCAGCGCCGCGGGGCGGAGCTAGCGCGCTGCTACACCCGCGGTACAATACAACACATCACATTTGATGCGCATCTATTGGTAATTTATTATTATACTCGCGTGTTTTTGTCCCTCGGGTATTATTGTGTGGGACAGCGAGCTGATCGCGTTCAGTGTCGCGTCGCTGACAAAAAGTTCATTTACATTCGAAGGAAAAAAAGTATTGTCATGATATAATCAGGCTACAGGTACAGTCACTTCATCCCCAACGGGGAATTATTTATTATATTATAATTAGCCGAGGCGTCCGCTGCGATACACTGAACGCGACCTAACATTATGATCGACGGCAAGCCACGCGCTCAAGCTACGCAAAGGAATGACTTAGATTTACCTCCTCGCACTATTGAATAGTTTGTTACGTTCCCCCCTGTGGCGGGCGCAGCTTGTTTGGCACCACACTAAATAAATAATTTATACAAACTTTACATTAAAAGTATACATGGAGGGAGTCGGAAGTACTGTTTCGATTACATGATTCACTTAATGGTTGACAAATTTCTAATCAATTATAATAATGTTATCAGTACATATCATTAATAAAAGTTCGCGCGAATCGCAGTTTCATGCGTCAGGACGCGCGCTGACCTAGCACCACTTGTGAGCACTTTTGTTACGCTAACGCAACATCGCAGCACCGTCCGGCTGACACGTACCACACATGCGACACGTGCGACACATGCGACACGTGCCACACATGCGACACGTGCGACACGTGCCACACATGCGACACGTGCCACACATGCGACACGTGCCACACATGCGACACGTGCGACACGTGCCACACATGCGACACGTGCCACACATGCGACACGTGCGACACGTGCCACACATGCGACACGTGCCACACATGCGACACGTGCGACACGTGCCACACATGCGACACGTGCCACACATGCGACACGTGCCACACATGCGACACGTGCGACACGTGCCACACATGCGACACGTGCCACACATGCGATACGTGCGACACGTGCCACACATGCGACACGTGCCACACATGCGATACGTGCGACACGTGCCACACATGCGACACGTACGGCACGTGCCACACGTGCGATACGTGCCACACGTGCGACGTGTGTGGCAAGGACGTCACATGTGTGTCGGCTAGTGACACTGATGGGAAGAGGCAAGATTAACGAGGAAGTTCACACTGAGGTAATTTCTGATTGTACAAACGCCAGCACGGGAGATTACTACAGTGTCACAGACTTATCTGACCCAGTAACCATAATTGGAATCAACGTCAACTGAACGACATTATTAAAAACAATTTTTTTCCGTTTCGTTTTTTGTTTCTGTTCCATTAAGTAATGGTTATTTAGCAGCAATCCCGTGCCAGACAAGTACTCACAGAAATTTATAAAGTACGGAGAGTGGAGGAAGCACAGACGCTACGTAAAATATAGGAACAATCAGTCGTCGAGTAGGTCGTCATTAATTGAAAAGATTCCTACTTACATTTAAAAAGAAATAAAAATAATGTAAATCATACAAAACTTGTCGGATTGCACGATCACAACCATTGTTTGTAGAACTGCTACCGAATAATAATAATTAACTTTAAATTAGAGTCGTAAAACAATTATGGCATAATTTATATTACATAAAAACAATAAATATATGTATATGCATTGCTCGTAGTCCTCGGCGGGACGTATATAAAAGCTAATACACAGTTACAGCGGTCGGTGCGAATCTCATGTAATACTGTCCACAACAACGTCACAGCGCGGCACCAAGGGCGCGTCCCGCAAGGCACGGCGCGGCACGGCCCGGCCTGGCACGGCACGGCACGGCACTGCGCGGCACGGCACGGCACGGCACGGCACGGCACGGCACGGCACGGCACGGCACGGCACGGCACGGCACGGCACGGCACGGCACGGCACGGCACGGCACGGCACTGCGCGGCACCTCATATCACGACTCGCCGCGTGCGGGCGCGTATCCCGCGTCCTCCGGCTGCGCGCCGTCGTTCCCTCACGCCGTTGGCTACCTGCCACAACAAAATAATAATAAGCATGTTGCACGGCTGGGTACGTGCGGCTGCGGGCTGTGGGGCGCGGGTAATGGGGTGTGGGGCGTGGGGCGCGGGTAATGGGGTGTGGGGCGTGGGGCGCGGGTAATGGGGTGTGGGGTGTGGGGCGCGGGTAATGGGGTGTGGGGCGTGGGGCGCGGGTAATGGGGTGTGGGGTGTGGGGCGCGGGTAATGGGGTGTGGGGCGTGGGGCGCGGGTAATGAGGTGTGGGGTGTGGGGCGCGGGTAATGGGGTGTGGGGCTGTGGGGCGCGGGTAATGGGGTGTGGGGTGTGGGGCGCGGGTAATGGGGTGTGGGGTGTGGGGCGCGGGTAATGGGGTGTGGGGCGTGGGGCGCGGGTAATGGGGTGTGGGGTGTGGGGCGCGGGTAATGGGGTGTGGGGCGTGGGGCGCGGGTAATGGGGTGTGGGGCGCGGGGCGTGGGGCGCGGGTAATGGGGCGTGGGGCGTGGGGCTCGGGGCGCGGGGCGCGGGGCGTACCTGTTGTCGTGCGGGTGCAGTACGACACGCTGGTAGTCTCGGCGCGCGAGCTGCTGGCGCTGGCGCGTGCCCAGCTCGGCCGTGCCGTCGCGCGTGATGAATAGCTGCAGACCCGACGCTGTCACATAAAACATTATATTATTTAATATATGGCGACGACGACCTCTACCGGTTCAAGTGCCGGACTGCTGATCATGGGGTCGTGGGTTCGATTCCCACAGGACACAATTATTTGTGTGGATAAAACATGAGTATTTGTGTTCGTCTGGGTGTTTCTTATGTATAATAAGTATGTATTTACAAAAAAAAACGTATATAAGTATTATATCCACTGTCTAGTACCCATAGTACAAGCTCTGCTTAGTTTGGGACTAGATGGTGTTGTGTTAAATGTCCCAAAAATATATTAAAAAATATATGACACTCCTTACAGAATACACACCATGTCGTTACTAATTAAATAATTTATCTCATCTCAACAGTCTGTAGGTGCAGAGTGGCGAAGAAAACAATTTAATAAACTTTACAAACTTCGATATACACATTATACCAAAACAACTTCTCTTCATTGTTTTATTTTGTTAGACAATTTTAAGCCTTATGTTAAAGTAGTTAATTTTTAATTTAAATTCCACAAATTGTGTAAGGATCCCGGCGCCCCAAAACACTATTAAGCATCGTGTCTGTAATTTGTTACTTGACGGATTTATTGTCGCAAGTGTGCCTTTATGCTGCCCCTATCAATTCAAAACACAATCGAGTGTCTTGTGATAGAGACAGAGTGAGAGTACTCACTCTCTGCGGAGTCCTCGACGGCCTGCTTGAGGTCGGTGGCGGCCAGCAGCTCGTCGATGAGCGAGTCGGGGTTGACTCTTGTGTTCTCGACGCGTCCTGACGTGACGTGCTGTGCATCCTCGTTGTCCTGCAGCAGCAGCGCGGCTCTCTTGCGGCGCTCCAGGGCTGCCCGCGCCCGCTCCAGCGACCCGCCCTCCGACGCTGATGCTGTCAGCGACCCCGACGAAGGGTTCCTACACACAAAAATACATTTTAAACACGCCCAGCAAGATCCCCACACGCCACTAAAATAATTACTAAACTCAGTAAATACCACCGAGAAACCACATACCAGAGAGCACTGCATCGCAAATTGGCTCTATACTAATTTATGGCTATTATGACCCAAAATCACATTCGACGTTTTAATACAAGAA